>JACCEG010000250.1:216926-231749 GCA_014065205.1 Tuber brumale | reverse complement strand
GGTACAGAGTCGAGTTGAAGAAAGAGTACGATAGGCGATAAGGACTAGAGACACGAGAGTCTCTCCCACCTTATCGTAGGCAACGGCCTAAGAACTATCGTTGAGAGAGAAAGAGAGAAGTATCGTCCACCCGTCGCTGAGAACTGATACCGGTTAGGGATCGTAACACCACCCCAACACACCACACCTGTAGTACTTGTCACCCACACGGCTCAGGTAGCTCCTTCCCGAAAGGGTAAAGAAATCGCCGCATCCCCCCTCACCCCCACCCTTGCCGATCTACTGACCCCCCCCTCTAAGGGTGGGGCTGACATGGACATCCTCTGCTACACCACGAAAGACCAGAGATGGTACGGCGACCCTGCCGCATATGCGGCGAAATTCCCTTGCTCCTGGGAAGTCCAGACATACAGGAAAGGGAAGTACCCCCCTTTCTCGGAGTTCCACCCTGTCCTGCGAATGACGGCTCAGTCCGCCGCCCGCTCCTATGCCCAGGCCACTACCGGTGGACAAAAAAAGAAAGGAAAGGCAAACAAAGCGAAAAGTGCTCCCTCAGCTGCCTAGGTTGTGTCTGGATCGGCACCCTCAGCCCCCTCAAAAGGGCCGAGGAGCCTCCCAGCTGCTTAGAGACACTTCTTTGCCCCCAGGTCTTCCCCTTTCCCACACTCCCAGTCTGCCTGGCTAGCCGCCTCCTTCCCAGACATTGCTGCCTCCATCCTTCGTGAAGCGTGCTGCACCCTACCCTTATCTTTCTCTGTCTGCGTTAATGACAGGGGAGCAGTCACGCTCCTCGCTCTCTCCCCGTTTGTCCCCTCTGCCATATACGCCCCCTACTATGACGCCCTCATGGCCAAGCTGAACCAGTCCTTTCCGACCAGAGATGCTCCGTGGCTTCCTTTACGCCCTGCCCCCAACGAGGTCCAGCTGGCCATACACTCCCTCCCCAATGCATACCCCTCAGAGGATGACGACAACCTCTTGCAGTCCCTCCGCAACACTATCCTGAACGCGAAGAACGTACAGGTCCTCTCCACTCGCTACCTGAATCCCGACTGTGACTCCACAATCCTTAAGAAGGTGACCTCCATTGTTGTAATAGTAGCGCCTGAAAATGAGGCCACAATGCTGGGCCACACTTGCCTTTTCTCCTCTCGATGTAAGATCGCAAGAGCATACTCGGCTAACAGCCTCAATCAATGCCGTAACTGCTGGGTGTATGGGCACCACTCGGCTAGATGCAAGGTGGACCATCCAGTATGTCCAATGTGAGCCCTCTACTACAGAAAGCAGGCACACAGGTGCCAGAACTCCACCTGCCCCGAGGGTGGAAACCTCAGAGCTGTGGTCAACTGCTGCCCAACCTCGCCCTGGATGTGTGCAGTCGGCAGAGGCCAACACCCAGCTTTCGCTAGAGAATGCCCATCTAGACCTCCCCCCCCTCCTGCCCCTGGGAAGTCTTCTGTTCTGACGAATGAGGAAGCTATGGACACGACGAACCACTCCGGCAAGGGTCCTTCAACTATTGCATGATCCCTCCTGCCCCCCTATGCTCTTGCAACACCCCATCCTAGACGTGGTGATGCGCCCCAAATACGTCCCCCCGTCCCTGTTCCAAAACCCCAGGAGGTGCCCTGCCGAATCCAGCATGGCAGGAATATCCCACTCCTCTCCGCCAGTCTGAGATGCTGAAAGGCATGTAATAGTTAGTCGCATCTCTCCTGTGAGTTCCGCGCTGGTGGCGGGCTCCTGTAACCCAATATCCGTTCTTCAACACAACTGCTTGGAAAGCTGGGATGTGTTTCTTTCCCTTTGTAATTCGTTTTCTCTTTTGGATTCCACCCCTACCTTAGTGGCCCTGCAAGACCCCCCGCTGTACAGGGGTAGACCGCTGTCGTTCACCCAATTCAAACTCTTTTTGCCCCCCTGCCCCGGCGGAGGCAAGCCCAGAGTCGCCTGCTACTTCTACCTTTCTACTACTCAACAATTCTCAGTCCTCCCTGTCTTTTCGGAGGCAAGGGACTGGATGTCTGTTGACTTCCACTCCTCTGTCAGGTTCTTTGATTCCTTTGTGACCCAGTTCAGGATTGTGAATCTCTATAGTACTTGGGATGGCTCCCCCTTTCGCAGTACGGTCTCACCTGAGGTTGCATTCTCCCACTCCACTACACCGACGCTGGTCATCGGGGATTTTAATATTCACAACCCCTCGGCTAACCCTGGTCGCCTCTTCTCGATTTCGGACCTGAGCGCTTCCACATTGTTCTTTGGGAGGCCCGCCGACCAGGGTTTCTCCCTTTTGAATTCCCCTGGTACCCTTACCTACTTCCCCTTCGATCCAGAGCTACGCCCCTCAGTAATAGACCTATCCTTCGCCAATGCCACACTATCTCTCAACTTCCAGTCATGGAACACACCCCTTCCCCTGTCTGGCTCAGACCACGTCCCTATCCTTATAACCCTGTCGGAGCCTCTGGCCCGCCCACCCCCCCCTGCCACCGCGTGGACAATGACAGACTGGCTTTCTCTCGAGGGAGAAATCCAAGCCATGAAGATTGGCCCCCCTGCTCCCTTCCAATGCCCCACTCCTTCTCCGTCTGGTTCGACACTGCCCTTGGCAGGCTGAGGGCCGTCCTCAAGCTCCATACCCTGGACAAGAGGCCCTCCTACAGGTCAAAGCCCTGGTGGACCCCCGACCCTACGGCACAGAGAGCTGCCTTTCACTCAACGGTTTGGTCCTCACTGCGTGGCCCCCTCCTCTTGTCTAAGCAGTAGTGCAAGGATGCACGCCTGTTGTACTTCAAGGCCATAAAGAAGGCCAAGACCGAATATTGGAACAATTTCCTCCAGACAGGCATCCCAAAGACGCTATGGACAGCGAAGCGCTTCGTATTCGGCAGGCCCCCAGACAGATTCCCACCGATACCTGGAGCTGATAATCCTATGGGTATAAACAAAGCCCTTCTCTCTCACTTCTTCCCAGAAAGACAGTCCTCTCGCCCACTGGCCATCCTGCGGGAGTTCAAGGATGTTCCACTGCTGTCAGGAGAGGAAATAACAGTTGCCCTCCGAAGCCCCTCCTCGTCCTCCACCCCCCTCCAGACCAGATTCCCTACTCTGTCTGGAAAAGGGTTCACTCCTCAAACCATAACATCCTAACGTCTATCCTCAGCTCCCTCGTACAATACGGATACCACTCTCCCTCCCTGAAGAGGGCCAATGGCATTGTGTTAGACAAGCCAGGAAAGGCCTCCTACGACACGCCTGCCTCATTCTGCATCATTGTCCTACTGGAGACGGTCTCGAAGATCCTCGTGAGGATCATGGCGACCCACCTCTCTGCTCTCGCCCACTTCCTAGGCCTCCTGTCCCTCCACCAAACTAGTTCTCTCCATGGTCTGAGCACCTTTGACGCAGCAGCGACCCTCTCTCACGAGGTTCAGCTTTTTACACGCACTAAGCTCAAGGTCTCGATGCTCTTCCTCGACACCCAGGGCGGCTTCGACAATGTCTCAGCCTCCTTACTATGCAACAGGCTTGCCGCTAAGGCAGTCAACCCTTACAAGGTCTCGTGGATAAGATCCTTCCTCCACGGACACTCCTACCACCTGGTCTTCCAGGGGGCCCCCCAGGTTTTCTTCCCGGCCTCGGTCAGCATGCTGCAGGGCTCTTCGATCTCCCCTCTTCTGTTCGTCATTTACGTATCATCCCTTCACTTCTCGGTTCCTCGGGGCCTCATCCTCTCCTATGGAGACGACTTCGAGGTTACTGTTGCCTCCGGGTCATATCGCCGGAATGTCTAACGGTTGCAGGGCATAACCGGAGTGCTTCAAGCGAAAGCAGGCTGGCTGGGTGTGACCTTCTCGATCTCGAAGACAGAACTCATGCACTGGATGACCCCCGCGTAGAACGTCCGTCCCCCCCCCATCACGGTCCTCCTAGACTGGCACCTCGTTTGTCCCTCCAAATTGATAGGATGGCTTGGATACTGGTTTGAGCCCACGTCCACTTTGTGCACCAAGAGCACTACCTCACACTTCACCAGAAGACTCGCCTTGGCCCAGGGGGCCTTCGCGACGATTAAAAGACTGTTCAGGCCTGGTAAAGGCCTCCCCCACTTTCTCTGCCATTGCCTGGCGTCCTCCCTCATCTCCCCGATCCTCCTCTATGGAGCAGACCTCTTCTCCCCAAGTCTCTTCCTCCTGGACAGGATGTCCGTCTTTGGGAGATCTGTCCAGAGGTGGGTGACGAATTGTTTTTCATCAACCCCGGTAGGCATCTTGGCATGTGAATCTGCTCTCCCCACCCTCCCACTTCTAGTTCTCCACTGGCAGAAGTGGGCCGCTGTCCCCCTGGTGTGCCTTCCCCCAGAAGCCAACCTGGTAACTGCCAGACTCCAGCCGTCCTTCCCCACCTCCTCCCCCTTCCGGCCACCGGAGGACCACCGCCACTTCACTAGGGGCTTAACATCCATCTACGCCCCGCTCCACCGGAAGTTCCCACCCCCCTGTCCCCCTATACACAAGCACCTCCCACTAGACACAATCCCTCACTGCATCCTTCAGTTTATTGACATCTCGGGCCCAGTCCCTGTGGCCTCACTTGACCTTCTTTCCCCTGAACAGCTCCCCTTGAGAGAGGGAGTCCCGTCCTACCAGTCGATCAAGTTGTGACTAAGAAATGCACTCACCAGGGATTGGGCCACCCAGATCCCCCCCCCCCTTACTACCCTTATGCCGCGTCCCTCTGGCCTCACCCTTTTACGAGTCTGGGGAGGTTTATTGCGGACAGGATCCACCATATGGTCTCGGGCAAGAGCTACCTCGCTGCCCACCCCTCTTAGTTCACAGACGACCCCTCCCCCCTCTGCCCCTACTGCATGGAAGATGAGGAGGATTTCGCTCATGCCATCCTATACTGCGAGTCCCGCAAGGAACCTCGCGAGGGCCACCTCCGGGGACTCACAAGCGTCGGCAGCGACAGCCCACTATGGACCAGCAAGGACTCCTTCCACTCTCTGGCAAGGTAACTCAACATAACCGCCACCGGCTTTCCCCCTGGCATGCCTCCTGCGCGCTGGGACCCCCCTCCAGAGCCTGCTCCCCATGACATGGAGCTCCCGATTCATTGCTTCAAGTCCTGAGGAGTGGTGCCCACCTCCTGTTTTGACCCGCCCAGTGATTGTTGCGTTCTTTGCCAACGGCTGGACTTACTTTACGTTATGATTTCTGTACTTTTTTGTTTTAGTTCCATGGGATTTTGTGTCAGCTATCGGACACTACTTGGACGATTTTATGTTTTTGGTGCCAGGTTTTCTTTTGTGATTGCGTGTTTGAGATTGAGGTTTTGTTTATGCCATAGCTAGCGCTGCATGCAAGTTCTTGTACCGTAAACAATGAATACATGATAATAATAATAAAAATAAAAAATAAAAAAAAAGGCCGAGTAGATAGGCTTTTGACGCTTCGGTCTAAGTTATTTCCTTACTTATTACTTTATGCTTTTACGAATATAAAACCTTTACGCTCTTTACGAATACCTACACACGAGATGAGGACTCTACGATAAGAGTCGAGTTAAAGAAAGTAGTACAATAGGCAATAAGGATTAGAGATACAAGAGTCTCTCATACCTTATAGTAGGCATAGGCCCAAGAACTATCGTCAAGAGAGAAGAAGAGAAGTATTGTCTACCCGTTGTTGAGAACTAACACCAGTTAGGGAACGTAATAACAATATCGATTTACAGACCAGAAACAGCCCAGCTAAGATACCAATCCTGCTTCTTGCATTGCTACTAGTGCGGCCAAAGTTTACTGGAGAATCAGCCCGAGCTGACAAAGCATAGTGGCAGACCAATGCGGACATTCCAAAGACTGTCTTCAAATGCATATTTGTACCACTACAGCAGGTTATCCAAGAAGGCACGATACTGGACTGTTCTGATGGCAAAATGCGCCTCTGTTTTCCCATTTTATCAGCCTGGATTACAGATCACTTTGACCATGCCACTTTGCACAGATCAAGTTAGAAGTCATGCCCAAATTGTGAGGTTCCAAGCGAGGAACTTGGTGGGGATCCAGGGCGTACATATCAGATCCGTGAGTATACCTAGTATATGAAAACAGCATTGGAGTAGGAGGATATAGGAAGGACCAGCATTACAGAATACTTTTAGCAGATTGAGGTAATAATAGCCTATAACGTATTCACAGGATTCCACTGGGTAGACCTTGCAGACCTCCACAAGCCACACCTTTTAAATAACAGCTACCTTGGTCTATTTAAACATATGATCGAATGAGTGGAAGAGTTCTTAAAAAAGCACAAGCAGTACCAGGAATTTGACAATGCCTGGAAAGCGATCCCCCCATATCCCAGATTTAGTGTACAGAAAAAAGCCTATTGTGAAGTTACACAATGGCAGGGAAAGGAGATGCGAAACCTGGGCCAATGTATTTAGGCTGTTACGTTCCCTAACCGGGGTTAGTTCTCAGCAACGGGTAGACGATACTTCTCTTGTTCTCTCTCGATGATAGTTTTTAGGCCTATGCCTACAATAAGGTAGGAGAGACTCTCATGTCTCTAGTCCTTATCGCCTATCGTACTCTTTCTTCAACTCAACTCTCATCTTAGAGTCCTTGTCTCGTATGTAGGTATTCGTAAAGGATGTAAAGATTTGATATTTGTAAAAGAATAAAGTGGTAAGTAAGGAAATAACTTAGAATGAAGCGTGAAGAGCCTATCTACTCAGCCTCTTCTTTTCTTTATTTCTTTTTTTTCTCTTTTTTTTTTCTTTTTTTATCATCATGTATTCATTGTTTACGGTACAAGAACTTGCATGCAGCGCTAGCTATGGCATAAACAAAACCTCAATCTCAAACTCGCAAGTACAAAGGAAAAACTCGCACCAAAAATATGAAATCCTCCTAGTGGTGTCCGATAGCCGACACGAAATCCCAAGGAACTAAAACAATAAAGTACAAAAATCATAACAAAAAATAAACCCAACCGGCATATCAGATAGCAGTAATCGCCGGGCGGGTCAAACTGGGAGGTGGGCGCCACATCTCAGGGCTTGAAGCTGTGAATTGGGAACCCCGTGTCACGGGGAGCGGGGTCTGGAGGGGGATCCCACCCTGCAGGCGGCATGCCAAGGGGGAAGCCGGTGGCGGTTACATTGAGGTACCTCGCCAGAGAGTGGAGGGAGTCCTTGCTAGTCCATAGTGGGCTGTCCCCGCCGAGGCTTGTGAGCCTCCGGAGGTGGCGCTCACAAGGTTCCTTGCGGCACTCGCAGTATAGGATGGCATGAGCAAAATCCTCCTCATCTTCCTCGCAGTGGAGGCAGAGGGGGGAGGGGTCCTCAGTGAAACAGGAGGGGTGGGCAGCGAGGTAGCTTTTGCCCTAGCGCATCTAGTGGATTCTACCCGCAATAAATCTCCCCAAACCCATAAAAGGGTGAGGCAAGAGGAACACGGCGTAGGGGTAGTAGGGGGGGGGGGGAACTGGGTGGCCTGATCCCTAGTGAGTGCATTCCTCAGTCATAACTTGATCGACTGGTAGGACGGGACTCCCTCTCTCAAGGGAAGCTGTTCAGGAGGAAGAAGGTCGCGAGAGGCCACAGGGACGGGGCCTGAGACATCGATAAACTGAAGGGTGCGGTGAGCAATTGCATCTAGTGGGAGGTGCGTGGGTATAGGAGGACAAAGGGGTGGGGTCTTCCAGAGGAGTGGGGCGTAGACGGACGACAGGCCCATAGTGAAGTGACAGTGGTCCTCCAGTGCCTGGAAGGGGGAGGAGGTGGAGAAGGACGGGTGGAGTTTGGCAGTTGCCAGGTTGGCTTCGAGGGGGAGGCATACCAGGCAGATAGCGGCCAGCCTCTAACCTATCTACTCGGCCTTTTTTCTCTTTTTTTCTTGTTTTTTTTATCTTCATGTATTCATTGTTTACGGTACAAGAACTTGCATGCAGTGCTAGCTATGGCATAAACAAAACCTCAATCTCAAAAAACAAACTCGCAAATAACAAAGGAAACCTCACACCAAACTATAAAATCTTCCTGAATGTGTCCGATAGCTGACACCAAATCCCTAAGGAAATAAAACAATAAAACGCATGATCATAACGGAAAATAATCTCTTCAACAAAGCCAAGTGAGACGCAGTGGGCGGGGGTCGGATCCCCTTCAGGGAGCGAAACCGTGGATCGGGAGAACGGACGCTGTCGCGTCAGTGGGGAGTTAAGGGTCCCTCGCAGCCAGGGGCATGCCTGGTGGGAACCCTGTCGCCGTGACGTTTATGTACCTGGGAAGGGAGCTGCGAGCGGAGGGGTCTGACCAGAGGGGGCTGTCCCTATCCAACGAAGTGAGCCCTTAGAGGTGGCGCTCACGGGGTTCCCTGCGGGACTCGCAGGAGAGGATGGCATGGGTGAAGTCCTCTTCGTCCTCTTCGCAGAACGGGCAGAGGGGAGAGGGGTCTTCAGTGAACCACGATGGGTGGGCGGCGAGGTAGCTCTTTCCTGAGCGCATCTGGTGGATTCTTCCCTCCATGAACCTGCCCAGTCCCATAAAAGGGTGGGGCGTCAGTGACACGGGGCAAGGGTCGGTCGGGGGCGGTGGGAATTGGTCGTTCCAGTCTTTGACTAGCGCCGATCTGATTTTCAATTTGACCGACTTGTAGGAGGGGACTTCTGCTCCAACCGGAAGACAGGTTGGCGGGAGGAGGTCGGGGGAAGCCATTGGTAGGGGACCAGCAGCTGGGATAAAGGGGATAGTGCGATGGGCAATGGCGTCTATTGGGAGGTGTTTTCTTATGGGCGGGGAGGGGACTGCGGTTCTCTACGAGAGGGGAGCATAGACCGATGTCAAGTCTCTCATGTGGTGGCGGTGGTCATCAGTGGCCCTGAAGGGGGACGATGTCGGACCTATCTACGCGGCCTTTTTCTTTTTTTCTTCTTTTTTTTTTCTTTTTTTTTTTATCTTCCTGTATTCATTGATTTATGGTATAAGAACTTGCATGCAGCGCTAGCTATGGCATAAACAAAACCTTAATCTCAAAAACTTGCAAGTAACAAAGAAAATTCTCGCACCAAACTATAAAAACCTCCTAAGCGTGTCCGATAGCCGACACCAAATCCCTAAGGAAATAAAACAATAAAACGCATGATCATAACAAAAAATATTCTCCTAGCAAAGCCAAAGAAGCAAAACGGGCAGAGGTCGGTCCCCTCTCAGGGTGCGAAACCGTGAATCGGTAGAGCGGACGCGTCGGCGTTCTGAGGTTGTCGCGGGTCCCATTCTGCTGGGGGCATGCCCGGTGGGAAACCCGTCGCCGTGACATTTATGTATCTAGCGAGGGAGTTGAGAGCTGAGGGGCTTGACCAGAGGGGGCTGTCCCTGTCTAACGAAGTGAGCCCCTGGAGGTGGCGCTCACGAGGTTCTCTGCGGGACTCACAGGATAGGATGGCGTGGGTGAAGTCCTCTTCGTCCTCCTCGCAAAAAGGGCAGAGGGGAGAGGGGTCCTCAGTGAACCACGATGGGTGGGCAGCCAGGTAGCTCTTGCCTGATCGCATCTGGTGGATCCTCCCCGCCATGAACCTTCCTAGCCCCATGAACGGGTGAGGCGTTAGGGACACGGGGTAGGGGTAGGTTGGGGGCAGCGGGAACTGATCGTTCCAGTCTTTGACTAGTGCCGACCTGATTCTCAGCTTGATCGACTTGTAGGAGGGTGTGTCCTCCCTAATTGGAAGGCAGTCTGGGGGGAGGAGGTCCGGGGAAGCTACCGGTAGGGGACCTGAAACGGGGACGAAGGGGAGGGTCCGATGGGCGATAGCATCGATCGGAAGGTGTTTTCTTATAGGCGGGGAGGGGACAGCGGATCTCCACGAGAGGGGAGCATAGACCGATGTCAGGCCTCGTGTATGGTGTCGGTGGTCGTTGAGGGCCCTGAAGGGGGACGAAGTCGGGAACGTGGGGTGTAGCCTGGCAGTTGCCGGGTTGGCCTCCGGGAGGAGGCAGACCAGCCTTATGGCCGCGAGTCACTGGCAGTGACGTATTAGAAGGGGCATGGGGGGCAGGGCCAACTCGCAAGCGAGTGTGCCGGTAGGAGTCGAGGAGAAGCAGTTCGTGACCCATCTCTGGACAGCCCTCCAGAAAACTGACATGCAGTCAAGGAGGGTGAGGCTAGGGGAGAAGAGTTCAGCCCCATAGAGGAGGATCGGGGAGATTAACGATATCGCCAGACGGTGGCAGAGGAACGGAGGAAGGCCTTTACCGGGCCTAGACAGTCTCTTGATGGTGGCAAAGGCAGCTTGGGCCAGACCGCGCCTTCTCACGAAGTGGGACGTGGTACCCCTTGTGCCGGAGGTGGAGGAGGGCTCGAACCAATAGCCGAGCCAACGTACTAACTTAGAGGGGTGGAAGACGAGGTCGTCCAACAGAACCGGGATTGGTGGTGGGGGGACCTTTTGAGAGGGGGTCTCCCAGTGCATAAGTTCGGTTTTCGGGATCGAGAAGGACACACCTATCCTACCAGCCTTCATCTGTAAGGTTCTGGTGATGCCCTGCAGCCTTTGGATATTCCTCCTGTAAGAGCCCGAGGCTACCGTGACCGCGAAGTCGTCCACGTAGGACAGGATGAGGCCTCTGGGGACCGAGAAGTGGAGCGTAGAGACGTAAATGACAAAGAGCAGGGGGGAAATCGGGGAGCCCTGAGGGGTGCCAACCATGACAGGAGAGAAGATCTGTGGGGCGCCTTGAAAGACCAGGCGGCAGGTGCGGCCGTGGAGGAAGGACCTTATCCACGAGACCATGTAGGGGTTGACCGCCCTGGTGGCGAGTCTATCGCAGAGTATCGGGGCCGAGACATTATCGAAGCCTCCTTTGATGTCCAGGAAGAGGGTCGAGACCTTGAGTTTGGGGCGCATAAACAACTGGACCTCATGGGAGAGGGTAGCCGCCGTGTCGAATGTGCTCAGACCAGGTAGGGAGCCAGTCTGGTTGGGGGAGAGGAGGCCCAGGAACCTAGCCAGGGCCGAAAGTCGGTTTGCCATCACTCTCTCCAGGATCTTGGAAAGAGTCTCCAGGAGGACGATGATTCGGAACGATGCAGGGGTGTCGTAGGAGGGCTTGCCAGGCTTGTCCAGCACTATGCCGATGGCCTTTTTTAGGGAGGGAGGGTGGTACCCGTATCTAACCAGGGGACCCAAGAGGGAGGTAAGGATGGTCGGGTTAACCACGTGGACCTTCTTCCAGACTGAGTAGGGCATTTGGTCAGGGCCAGGGGCACAGGATGAGGAGGACTTTCGAAGAGCCGCGGACACTTCTTCCGCCGACAACTCTGGGACGTTCTTAAATTCACATAGGATGCAAGGGGGTGGAGAAGACCCCTTCTCTGGAAAGAAGTGTTCGAGGAGGGCTTTATTGATGTCGTTGGGGCTTTCTGCCCCCGGGATTTGTGGGAATCTGTCGGGTGGTTTACCGAACGCGAACCTTTTCGCCGTCCCGAGGGTCTGGGGGTTTGCCTTTTGGAGGAAGTTTTTCCAGTATTCGTTTTTGGCCTTCTTTATGGCCTTGAAGTATAGGAGGCGTGCTTCCCTACACAGCTCTTTGGACGAGGGGAGGGGGTCCCTGCGGGCTAGCCGGACGGTGGAGTGGAAGGCTGATCTCTTTGCCGTCAGGTTGGGGGTCCACCAGGGTTTCGACCTGTGGGAGGGCCTTTTGTCGGGGGTGTGACTTTTGATCTGGGACCTTATCCTGTCCAGGGCCGTGTCGAACCAGAATGACAGTGTCCGTGGTGGAGGAAGGGGGAGAGGGGGGCGGAACTCCATCTTCTTTAGGCCTTCCTCAAGGGCGGGCCAGTCGGTTTTCGTCCACGACGGAGAGGGGGGTGGGGGGCAAGCCAAAGGTTCGGATAGTGTGATGAGGATCGGGACGTGGTCTGACCCGTGGGAGGGAGAGGGGTGCCCCAGGAGTGGAAGTTGGGCGAGAGAGGGGCATTGGCAAATGCCAGGTCTATCACCGAGGGGCGGAGGTTTGAATCGAAGGGAAAGTAGGTGAGGGTGCCGGGTGTGTTTAGGAGGCAGTAGCCTTCCCCGGCAGCCTTCTCAAAGAACGGGGAGGGTGTCCCAAGGTCCTGAACCGAGAAGAGACGACCTGGGTCAGCGGACAGATGGTGTATGTTGAAGTCACCGACGACCAGTGTGGGGGAGGGCGTGGGGGGGAACGCAATGCTGGGTGAAATGGTCCTCTTGAAGGGGGAGCCATCCCAAGTGCTGTAAAGGTTTATCACGCGAAATTTGGTTACAAAGGAGTCAAAAAATCCAATCGAAGAGAAAAAGTCCACTGCCATCCAGTCTCTTGCTTCAGAGAACACGGGAAGAACCGAGAACTGTTGTGTGGAGGAAAGGTTGAGGTAGCACGCCACTTTAGGCTTGCCACCGTTGGGGCATGGGGGTAAAAAGGGTTTAAAATTCGCAAAGGCAGGGGGTTTGCCTCTGTACAATGGGGGGTCTTGAAGAGCAACAAGGGTGGGGGGGTGATCCAGTAAAGAAAACGAATTAAACAATGAGAGAAACACATCCCAGCTTCCCAAGCAGTTGTGTTACAGAATGGAAATGGAGTTATTGGAGCCCGTCGCCAGCACGGAACTCACAGGGGAGGTGCGACCAGCCATTACATGCCTTCCGGCGTCTCAGGCAGTGGGATAGGAGTGGGAGTCGTCTGCCATGCGGGGTTGGGCAGGGCGCCTCCTTGGGGCTTTGGTGCGTTGGCGGGGGGGCGTGTCGGGGGGGCATCACTTCTCCTAAGGCGGGGTGTCTCAAAATCGATGGGGGGTAGGAGGGGTCGTGCACCAGTTGAAGGACCCTCACCGGAGTCGTTCGTCGTGTCCATTCTTTCCTCATCCTGCGATAGAGGAGGCTCCCTGCGGAGAGCAGGGAGGGCGGGTCTCGATGGGCATTCACGAGCGAAGGCCAGGTGGGGGCCTCCGCAGACTGCACAGAGCGGGGGAGAGGTCGGACAGCAGTTGGCAACCGATCTGAGGTTTCCGCCCTTCGGGCAGGTGGGGTTCTGGCATCTGTGTGCCTGCTTTCTGAGGGAGAGGGCGCAGATGGGGCAGACCGGATGGTCAATCTTACATCTAGCTGAGTGGTGTCCGTACTCACAACAGTTACAGCATTGAGTGAGGCCATTAGCCGAGTATGCCCGTTCGATCTTGCATCGAGAGGAGTAAAGGTAAGAGTTGCCCAACATTGCGGCCTCATTTTCTGGAGCCACCGTTACTACCACCGAGGTTGCCTTTTTTAGGGCCCGGGAGACACGGTCGGGGTTGAGGTAGCGGGCAGACAGGATCTGGACGTTCTTGACGTTGAGGATGGTGTTTGACAGAGACTGGAAGAGGTCGCCGTCGTCCTCAGGGAGGTATGCGATGGGGAGGGAATGGACAGCCAGTTGCACCTCGTTGGGTGCGGGGCGGCAGGGGAGCCAGGGGAAGTCTCCGATAGGGAAGGACTGGTTTAGCTTTGTAGACAGTGCTTCGTAGTAGGGGGCGTAGGATGTAGAGGGGGTAAAAGGCGCAAGAGCAAGGAGGGTTACCGCTCCTCGGTCATTAACACAGGCAGAGAAAGACAGGGGGAGATTGCAGCCTGCCTCTCTCAAGACCGAGGCGGCGGTGTCAGGGAAGGAGGCAGCTATAAGTTCGGCCTGGGGGTGAGCGATGGGTGATGAGCAAGGGGCAAAGAAACGCCTCTCGGCTGCTGGAAGGCTTCTTGGCCCCTTAACCGAGGGAGCTTCAGCCGTACCAGACGCAACCTGGACAGCAGTCGGTGCGTTCTTGCCTTTACTCGTCTTGCTCTTCTTCCTCTGTCCAGACGAAGCGGCTTGAGCGTAGGAGGAGGTGCCGGGTTGGGCCGACGACGATGGGACTGGGTGGAACTCGGAGGCGGGAGGGTACTTCCCCTCCCTGAAAGTCTGAGCCTCCCAAGAGCGCGGGAATTTAGCCGCGTAGGCAGCAGGGTTGCCGTACCATTTCTGGTCCTTGGTGCTGTAGCAGGGGATGTCTGTGTCACCACCACCCTCGTAGAGTGGGGTGAGTTCGTCGGCGAGGTTGGGGACTGAGTCGGCTTGCGCCTACTCTTTACCCTTTCTGGATGGGGCTACCCGAGCCGCCCTTGACGTGGCTTGCATGGGTGCGTTTTGTTGGGGTGGGGGCTGTTGGTGGCGTGTCAGTTGGGGGAGGGGGGTGGTCAGACGGGACGCTAGGTCCCTGACCGAGAGCTGGAGGGCGGAAAGTGAGGCTGCTGTAGCGACCTCAGACGAGGGGGGTGGGGGGGGGGCAGAGGATTTGGACTTTCGCGCGTGAAGGTCGTCGATTTGGCCTGAAAGTCTTGCGACCTCCATTGCGAGTTCGTCTATCTGGGTGGAGAGGGCCCTGGAGGCCAGGAGTGCGGTGCATAGGAGGGAGAGGATAACTGCTTCGCCAGGCGAAAGGTCGTCCAGCTCCCCTTGGCTGATCGGGGGGACAGGTTGTGGGGATACTCCCGCGTCTGTCATTGCATTCTCAAGCAGGGCGAGCAGAAGGGGGACATGATGGCGGATTCCGGACACCGAGGAGTGCTCGGAGGGGGGAAGGGGGATAGAGGCCGAGGACATTTCTGACTAGGCAGTGAGGCCTCAGCCAGGAGGCTTCTGGGAATAGCACGATCGTGTAGGCACACCGGACGCTGATGGTGTTGAGGTTGAGGTGGAAATGTAGGGGTGGGAAAATAGCGGAAGCGGAGCGTGACCTATCTACGCGGCCTTTTTTTTTTTCTTTTTTTTTTTTTTTTTTTT
>JACCEG010000250.1:191308-210374 GCA_014065205.1 Tuber brumale | reverse complement strand
AACCGTGTTCCCAGCCGTCTGAAGCATGGGAAGCGAGCGGTCGCCGACCGTGTGGAGGGGCCTCGCTAAGCGAGGAAAGGGGCGAGAACGGGCAGCAGAAAAGCAGTACCGGAACTCAGGGGAGGAAAGGCCTCGACGCGTGAAACGGCGAAAGAGGACAGTGAGGGGGGGAGGGAGATGGCCGTCACTCCTAGGCCGAAGCCATCGTGGGAGGAGAGGGGGGGGTGGATGGTGGTTCGTGAAGATCAAGCCCGGAGGGTTGATTTCAATCGCCGGGTGTGTAGAGGAGACGGAGGATGACCTATCTACTCGGCCCTAATCGCCTCCTTATATAGTTGCCCTTCACGCCCTTGTGATTCACTTTCCGAGTCATGCGCCACATATGACTCACAACTATGAGTCATACCAAAACATCATAAACTAGTCACATGACCAAAGTGGTCACATGCGCAAAACCCATGACCTCTATTGAGGTCACGTGCGAAACATAACATACTTATGACTTATAACTATGAGTCATGTAAAAACCTCTTCCTCACTAAGCCACATTCGTGACATCGGCGGTGTTGGCATCTACATTACGCAATCCTGACAGTTCTCAGTAACTCCCGTTCAGATGCGCCTTGAAATGTATCAGTGTTCTAATTGATTTTAGTCTGATGGCCCAGTATTGCAGTCATATACGGGAGACACTGTCCTGCATGGAAACGTATCTTCAGATATTTCACCAAACAAAAGACATATTTCTGGAGTTCTGCACCTCTAAGGCTACCCGCACTTGGGCAAACCATTAGGATCAGGAACTGAGAAAACAGATGCAAGATCAGCGGGCCAAAGAAGCCCCCGGTATCTCCACTACTAAAAGGTGTCGGCTTGCGACTGAAGAGAGTTTCCAAAGGATTGATCAGCGCGTGGATTTAATGCTATGGGAGAACCACTTCAACTTCATCAAGATCCACTACCTGACTCATTTCCAGTCCCATGTCTGATGTTTTGGATCTATTTTGATGTATTCCACTAATATTTCTGAGCTGGCACATAAGGTGCAGGTTAAAGAATGCTACCAGAGGTCAAACAAAAGTGAAACTGCGTGCCGACAGATCTTGTCACAATATGGCCACCGGCATGCCCTGGGGATTAGGGTGCAGACACTGGAGGTACTTTTGAATACTGATAATGCGGTCAGGATGGGGAATATCACATCGGAGCTGCGCACTTCCTCAGGCCAGACCATACTTCGGTGGGTTCTCAGAGGCCACTCGAAGGATACAAACACGCTAGTTGAAATTTGCACCGTCCTCGAAATCCAGTCTTCTGACATGGTAAGGGGGATGCTGCCTTATATCCAGCAGACTATAACAGATCAAGAGCAGCCACGTGCGGACTCCACAAAACTGGGATTGCTTCCAGTAGAGTGCTTTACCCAGCTTGAGATTCTGGTCCCAGAATTCAAGAGCCTGATGTGTTTCAGATTTATTGGGCCCACTGTACTAAAGCAAAGAATTTCCGGATTGCTTTTTCTAGAAACGATTGGGTATGGATTCAGGGTGGGAGAGTAGACACTTTGTGGGAATCAGCATGGGAGGTCAGTGGCACAGTTATTGAGACTTTTCAAGATAAGAAATGTCCGGAGTGAGGCCAGAGGTATCAGTCGGCTGGCGTTGGTTCAAGTGCTCAATCCAATTAATGGGAGGGAATTTCACATTGGAAGTGGACATATAGAAGTCCGCAAGCAGCCCGCTCACTGGGATATACGGATAGTCGATATAGGGACCGTGACTGGTCAGGCTCATATGATTCCCGTTGTGGAGACACAATGGATAGTTAATCACAGGATTGATCTGCATATGTTTAACGAAATATATTGAATTATTCTATATACATGGAGTTCGATATACAAATAAAAAGTCAATAAATACACTCATGATAAATCTCACATTGATTAATTATCGTGAAAATTGAACAGTTAGCCAAGAGATGTGGCAACAGGAATAATACTAGTTCTAATAAATGGAAGAAGACTGGCACAGTAGAAAGAAATTGGACAGAATCGAGATGTATAAGATTTACGGGGGATGATAGACTGCATTGTTAGACGACCGCCGTGCAATCCGCTGACGGGCTGCAAATAAACAAATTCAGTATGCGCCACAGCCCACTCTACTTTTTTTCCCTTGCGTAGAGGAGACAGTAGTGTACCCTGAATAGTGAAGTCATACCTCAAAATACTAGATCAACTATTCATTCTTTCAAATACAGAAATGGGGCAAATCCCTTAGCACATATAACATGACAACGAGCACATCCTTCATGAAAATTTATTCTTTTCTTCGTCATTCGGGGAAGCGGACGGGATTGAGAATGGGTGTGGAATGGCCAGAGTCTGCATGGAGGTACCAGACAATTGCCGAATCCCAGGCAATGACCCCAAGTGCTACCTGGAAAAAGGTCCCATAATGAGTGTCAGTGAATGAATTGAGTTTGCATATGACTGAGCATATGGGAAAAGGACCTACCTTCTGATGAGTACGATTTACAATATTTATATGTAAGCACGTCAGATGAAAACTAGGACTTGGGTCAGAATTGTAGAAAGTTTAAGAGCAAAATGAGCCTAGGGGATACAGGCTGAGACGGAAAGAATTGAAATGAGACATTGGAACACATAAGACATGAGAGAATAAAACAGTTCACAATCAGAAGAGTGGGACACATGAGACGAGAAAAGCAGAGCGGGCACATCCAGATGCGGACGTCTTAGATTGGACATGGGGGCTGTTTATCCAGGTTGCAATTTTTTTCACTGATATCTTTACGAATACATACCTGCAAGACGAGAACTCTACTACTTGAGTAGAGTTGAAGAAAGAGTACGACAGGCAATAAAGACTAGGGATATGAGATTCTCTCCCACCTTATCGTAGGTATAGGCCTAAGAGCTGTCGTCAAAAACAGATGAGAAGAGGAGTATCATCCACCTATTGCTGGGAACTAATACCGGTTAGGGATTGTAACAATAGCCGACAGAGTCTGCCCATCAAGCGCCATCTTTCGGAAGATCTAGCAATACTATGACACCTTTTTGTTAAACTACTAACTCAACTTGAAATCCCAATTTTAGCATTACAGGAAACAGATATTTATGACATCCACCAAGCACAAGGTACAGTTGCCAAGCTGTTTCGAAATATGGCTAGTCGCAATGATTGGATTCAGGTACAGGCTGGTACAGACAAAATGTATGGTATACTAAGAGGCCAGCTACCCGGGAAACTCATCTCACTGTTCAAGCTATGTGACTACTGGCACTAAGATAGAGTCTACTGACCGGCAAGAGTCGAGATGTTGAGTGTACTTAACTCTGGACGACCATCAGAGTTACACAATCTTGTCACAGTGCAGCAGTAAGTGAGGTCAGATGGACAAAGCATTACGATTGTAGAAATTGGCACAATGGTGGGCCTAGCCCACCTAATCCCCCAGGACCAGCGGAGATGGCTTGTGAATAGTCAGATCAATTTAAGAATATTCAATAAGATATATTGACCTAGAATCAGATCAAACTACGGCCCCTCAACGAACTCTAGAAGCTTGGCTTGATAGAAGATATGTCATCTGCAGAGATGTTTCAGGTGGCGAAAACAAAGGGATATTTGGCCTAGTACCATTGCTCAAATGTCAGGCAATGGCACTAAGCCAAATCTCCTATTATTGGAGATGGGGCTAAGATGAAGAGAATACAGACAGCGAGGAACTGGGAGCAGGAAGGATTGATAGATAATGAGCTAGAAATCATAGAATAGTAATAATTAAGGAAACAAAAGATGAAGGCATCTCGACAATTAGTAAACCTGTGATATCAACAAGAGCACCAGCACTATGGGACGTCGGGCTGCTTATTATAGTGAAAGAATACAAGACGGCGTAACGGACAGACACCGGATAACCATCTGATGCAAGTGAGAAATTAGAGGAAGAGCAGCAGTAGTGGTCAACACCCTAGGGACTGGTGGCGAAGGGAGAAAGATAATGGCACATCAAGATGCGAAGCTGATGTTCACGACGTCCAGTGCTGCTCAGGAGAGGGATGGACACGCGGCAACTATCAGGATGTGGGAAGGGTGATAGGCAGAGAACGACATATGAGAAGAAAGGGGACTGGTGGGAGGCACACAGGACGTGATTTAGACGTCGAGGTGTGCGGAAGATTTGCAGCACATAGTTCAGATGTTACGGTGTGCTAAAGTCACGTAGGACCAATAGGATGTGTCAGCCATTGCTGGACAGGTTCTGATGCACAGGATGCAGGAGACGCAAGTGTTAAGCGACTGGCATCAGGATGCCAGGCGGGCGCATCAGATGTAGGATGATTTTTCGCTAATGTCTGTACAGTTATTTATTAATGTAAAATAATACCAACTAAGAGAAGTTAGTATGCATTGTCATAATTTCAAGAGATACAAGATAAGGTAATAGTAACTGTGGTGCTTTTTTGAATATTTTTATCATTTCTCTTGGCAAACACAAAATAGATTAAAAATTATATAAACTTAAGTGTTACCGAAATCGTTACATCCAAAACTGTCACACTTTTTGTAACACAACTGGTCCCACCTCTAGCCTTCCGGAACCATAAGTACTTGTATATCACACTAAATATTTGCTTGCAGTATTGGCGTCAAACAGATATTAGATGAAGCATCACATGGCCAGGTAGACCCTTTGCCATCATACCGGTACATCACGGGAGACTTCTAAAAGCCACCCCGAGTTGGTCCAAAGATCCGAGTGATTTCGCATGACACCGTGAATGGTTGTATCCTAGTCCAGGGCCTAGCCACGTGCCAAGCTGACGTCAAGAGCCCTCTTTCGCGGAGGCAACTATCGCACCTCTCAGTTAACTCAACTTCCACAGCACAGCCTCTGAAACTCCAAGCTAAATCTCCGTCATCAACATCATCACCCCAACCATCTGGCCTCTTTTAACATGGTAAGTAGTTATCTTGTGCTCTCCTGTCCCTTTCATCATCCCCTCCCACCCCATTCTTACCACACCGTACAACAAACTTGTAAACCGGCATTTGGCCTGTCCGGACCCAAGCTAACTCGATCACCATCCTACGCCGCAAATAGTTCGGTGGAAATTTCTACGACGAGGATATGGTCCCTAGCTACCACCCACGCAACCGGCGCTTCGATGAGTTCCTCCGCTGCTACCCTGTCGTCATGATGCCGGGAGCGGAGCGCGCGGAGTTGAACTACGGTGGGAAAGTCATCATGCCGCCGTCCGCCCTGGATAAGTTGTCGCGGCTGCACATCGCCTATCCGATGCTGTTTGAACTGAGGAACGGGTCGAAGGATAGGGTCACTCACGCGGGTGTGTTGGAGTTTATTGCGGAAGAGGGGAGGGTTTACTTGCCACATTGGGTACCTACCCACTATCTTCCTTCCCTCTCTACGTGTCTTGGAAGTAACTGATGTGGGGGGATGAGTAGATGATGCAAACCCTCCTCATAGAGCCCGGCGAGCTCCTACAAATTAAATCCACCGACCTCCTCGCGGGGACATTCATAAAGCTCCAACCCCAGTCGATGGCCTTTATAACGTCCATTACTGATCCCAAAGCAGTTCTTGAGAATGCCCTCAGAACCTTCTCCGCGCTGACGGTCGGCGATGTATTTTCCTTCTTCTACAACGACGAGGTTTTCGAAATTGCTGTGTTGGAGGTCAAGCCAGAGACCAAGATGAACGCCATAACAACCATTGAAACGGATATATCCGTCGACTTTGCTCCCCCGGTCGGGTACGTCGAGCCTAGCCGTGCTCCGCAGTCATCAAGACCCGGAAGCGTGGTTGGGGGGAGAAACGTAACACCATTGGGCGAAACAGGCAGCATGGCCAAGAGCATAAACTACGCAGCTATTGCCCCGTCCGGCACCGTTCCCACCGCCGCTGCCTCCGGAGCAAAACAATCCTTCTTCGCAGGAGGCGGCGGTCAAAAGCTCAAGGGCTCGAAAACTAGCACTCCGAGGGATAAGCCTAGCACCCCTGTCGCGGGCATTTCCTCGAATCCCCCGCCACTCGCCATCCCCGCGCCAACCATTAGGAGAGGCACGGGCCCGCAACCGCTCCGCCTCCCCCCCGGACAACTATTCTTTGGGTACGAGATCAAGCCCGTGAAGAAGAAGGATGGCGGGCAAGGCGAGAAGAAGGAGAGCATGTTTTCGGGATCCGGACAGACGCTAAGGGGCGGTAACGCTGGCGGGAGGAAGAAGAGGGGCGATGAAGCGGGCAAGGGAAAGGGAAAGGGTCTGGAGGTTATTGAAATCGATTGATTAATTCGGGGGTTGTTGTTGCTTCTTTCCTCCTATTTCTTTGTGATAGGGAATAGAGATAGTCGGGATTGCTGTCGACATGTGTTTGATAATTCATGTGATGTCCGTGGCCCGAGCGGCTCCAATGATGCTAACCACTGTGAGATTTGATAACGACAAGGCGCGGATAAGTGCCGCAAGCTTTCAACAGATCGTTCCATTAATTAACCCAGCTAAAGTAAGGCATCCTGGTATCGTACAAAGATTCCTCCATCCCTCAATCAGACCAAACATTCCCAGCCCGCATTTCCTTCCTTCTCCCCAGCGCAAGCAAACAATCAACCCCAAACCCGAGTGACACCCCATGAACAATCCAACCTAACTGCTACTCGGTATAATCCTCATCATCACTCTCAGTCGTTCTCCTAACGCCCAGTATCCCCACTCCACCGCTTCTCCCCCCTCCCGCGCCACCACTAGCTCTAGTCCTCCTCCTCCTACCACCACCTCCACCACCCGCCCCATTCCCAAAGTCCAAAAAGTCCCGCTCAGAAAATATCCTCTCGGCCGGTCTCGAATTATCAAACCTCACCTCACCACCACCTCCTCCGGTCCAGCACCTTTGAAAGGCGGACTTAACCCTGGGCTCCCAGGTCTCGCGGAAGGTGCCACGGGCCCGCCAGTCCATGTCTAGAATGCACCAAATGGTTATATCGCGCATGGCGGGTAATCGCGGGGCGGCAGATATGAGGGAGGAGAGGAGGGCGGAGCAGGCTGTTTGGGAGGTGAATTTTATGGGGTTCAGGGTGAGGGAAGTTAAGTCTTGTGGCCACTGGGTGGGGGTGGGTGGGGTGGGGAGGATGGAGAGTGAGGAGGGTATTGATGAGGCGGTGTAAGAGAGGATTTGGAGGGTGGGTGGGAGGGAGAGGGTGAAGGAGAGGGTGCAGGATGGGGAGTTGGTGATGGTTAGGGACGTGAGGGTTGTGCTGCAGAGGGGGGATTGGAGGAGGGAGGGGAGGTTGTCTTCTGAGGAGGTGAGGCGGGGGCAATCCGTGAACGATAACTTGGTCAATCTGGTCCCTGGTGCTTTGGTGGTGAGCTCTGAGAAGAGGTGTTCATTGGCGACAGAACAGTCTTCAAACACCACCTCCCTCAACGCCCCCAATAATGCTAACACCTCCGCGCAGCCCTCCTCCCTCGACAGATCCCCTGCCGTCGCACCTTCATCGTTGCTCTCAATCCCGACCAGCCCCACCCTTCTCAGCCCCAAGAAAGGCCGGAGGGAATGTACCCTCTTCAGTTCATCGAGATCAATCCTTTCCATAAATTCCCCGCGCCACGTCCACTCATGCAGTAACGCTCCGGTCCCATCAAGAACGTTCCATAGCCCACTCGGGTACTGCCAACTCCTCCTCACCACACAAGTCCTCGCTCTAGATACCCTCGTATGGCGAATATCCACCTCGCGAACACCACTCGCGAGACTTAGGAACTCGCAGATATCCCAAGCTCCCCATGGCGCCGCACGAGTCACTAGCAGTGGCTCGGTGTCGACTATGAGAGCTTTAACCAGAGGCCGGACATGTGTCTGCTCTCGCAGTGTATGCAATAAGCGGTGGGCACAGGGGAGTGTATTCGTCGGAGGGGTGTGGTACAGCACTGCAAGTGTTGGCTCGTAGAGTGTGCGACAGAGGGTTAGGGTTTTTAGCAGGAGTGTCGTGTCCGGGAATGGAGAGTTGGGGGTTGAAGCAGCGTAATGGAGGATTGTGGTTAGGATGTGGTAGGGGAGGGAGGCGAGGGAGTGTTTGTTCGGGTTGTAGGTTGTGGTCTTCTTTTTGGGACGGGGAGGGGGTTTGCTGGAAGTGGGAGGCTTGCGAGGGGGTTGGTTAGTGGCGAGATTTCGGCGGGTGGAGGGTGCTTTTGGCATTTTTTTCCCTTTTCCCTCCCTGTGTCGAGGTGAAGGAAAGAAGGGGATGGTTGTGGTGGCGGTGGAAGGGGGTTGAGGGGTTGAGAGGTTGAAAGGATTTGTATGATATGTTCGAGCATCATATCATACCGGTATTAGTCTGTGGAAGGAAAAGACCTTCGAAGTTCTACCAGTAAAAATGAGTCAACGTGACTACATGCAATGACGCAACGCGGCACCTACCAAAACGCGTCTTCCGCGCCACAAAATCAATTAAGGCGCGGATACTCTTTACTGAGCTACGAGTATGTTAAGTCCCTAACAACAGTCTCTTCCTCCGTTCGCATCCTCTACAATAGTCTATCTATCTATCATACTTTTCTTACTGTGCTTCTGCGATAATAATAACAATGTCCGACCTCCTAACCCTCTTCCCTACATTCCCCCTCACGCCTCTGGTATCAAACCTCCTCAACTTCATTGGAGATGCCAGATTAACCACCGCAGACCTCCTAGCCCTCGACCCAATGTCAATTTCCCGCCGCCTCCCACCCCAGCTAAACACCTCACTTCTGGAACTCAAAGGCCTGCAGAGAACTCTAGTAGAGCACATCCACGCCGATATTGCACGGCTGTCTTCGCTTCCCCCGCCCCGCACAATAACAACCCACTCGCCAACGCTGGACAGGCTCCTGAACAAAATCCCAACGCAAGCCATCACCGAATTCGCCGGCGAAAGCGGGTCCGGGAAAACACAAATCCTCCTCCTCTTAACCCTCACCGTGCAACTGCCCCCATCCCGCGGCGGTCTGGGCAGACCGGCGGTCTACATCTCCACCGAGGCCCCGCTCTCGACCCTACGTCTGATCCAGATGAAAGATTACATCTCCCGCGACTTGCCCGTGGGCGAACAGCCCACGACGGATAAGGTCTTTTCTATCGTCTGCTCGGATTTGGAAACTCAGGAGCATATCATCCGCTACCAGCTCCCGGTGCTCGTGCAGAAGTTCAATGTAGGCTTGGTGGTAATCGACTCCATAGCAGCGAACTTTAGGGCGGAATTCGAACGGCCGATGAACAGGAATAAGAAGTTGAGACCGAGTAATACTTCTACACCTTCATCCCCGTCGTCGTCCTCCACGGGGACGCCCAGCGCGGGTGCCCGGCACGGCAGTCAAATGGCGCAGCGAGGGAAAGAAATGGTGAGATTGGCAGCAACCTTGAGACACCTAGCCATAACCCACAACTTAGCCGTCGTAGTATCAAACCAGGTTTCGGATAAATTTACGCCTTCTGCTAGTTCTCGCACCCCTTTGTCGTCGTCGTCGTCGGCGCGGGATGGAGATGACGATGACGATGATATCATGAGCTTAGATTTCCAGTTGAGGTGGTTTACGGGGTGTGATGAGGGGCTGGAAGGTGGCGGAAAGATACCGGCTTTGGGGCTTGTGTGGGCGAATTTGCTGGCTACGAGGGTTGTCATTCGCAAGAGCGAGGATCCAAAGACTGGAGAGTGGAGGAGGGGCTTGAGGGTTGTTTATTCTAATAGAGTGCCGGCCGGGGAGGAGGTTGGGATTGAGGTATTTGAGGGGGGGGTTAAGAGTGTTAATGATGGGAGTGATGAATGTTCGTGAGGAGGTGGTAGTAGTATAGTTTGAGTACGGTACACTAGGTTTATTTGTTTTTCTCGCAAACAAGGTGCTGTTTGCTAGTTTGTATTGTAGTGTTTTTGCACTTGTACAGTAAATAGTGATTGGGAGTTTTTGCTTAACTTGATCACAACATATCATTCGCTCGCCCCGAGATCGTCATCAGTGAAAGACGTGAACGAGTATCTGAGACCTCTCGACCGGAGAGTGGAAGCAGTAGAGTGCATGGCACCGCAGGTTAAAGAGCCCCCACAGGATAAGTCAGAACCGCGACCACATATTAAGAATATGCTGAGCCATGGATACCGTACGCGGTTCACGACTATTAGAGCTGAATAACAGATAATTCACGACTTTGTTACAGATCCCATCCACCTCAACCCCCCCCCCCTCCCCCGTATAGTACCAGACAGAACACTTACGAGCACTCTGCATCCCAGTCAGTGCCTATAAAAGTTGACCGACCAACTCCATATTGAGATACAAGGGAAACGGCCAGTCGAACACCTAGTCTCTACGTCTGGTGCTTATGGTATTATATGCGCGTTTGCTTGGTGTGGTGAGGGTGGTGTAGGGGAGTATCATATCATACAAGCAGCTATAATGTGGCAGCCTAGGGAGTGCTGTTCGGCGTTGTTTGTCTAGATTGTCGGGGTTGATATTTTCCTCTTCCAGTTGTAACTTCGATACTCCCTCGTGGCCACCCCGAGCAGCCCCAAGAGCACTCCGACCGTAGTATTTGTCAGAAATGTCAGGGCTGAATCCTTTCCGTTCCAGCAGCAGTGTCTGCAACAGCCTCGGGGCCTTGACAGCTCCATAGGGAGACTGCCGGGAAGACCGGATCGGACGGGACCACGATTTATTTATGGCTACTTTTGTAATTGGCTTGCCCCGCCCCGCTTCCCAGTGATGTCCCGCTTCCCAGTGATGCCCCACGCTGCCGTCGGGTACGTTAGCAATTTCACCACTTCCCCATGGCCTTTTCGAGCAGCCCACAATAGCGGTGTTCGGCCATCTTCGTCTGGCTTGTCGGGGTTGACATCTTCCCGTTCCATCAGTAGCTTCACCACTTCCTCATGACCTTTTCGAGCAGCCCACAAAAGTGGTGTGCTGTCTTCTTCGTCTGGCTTATCGGGGTTGATACCTTCCCATCCCAGCAGCAGCTTCACGGCTACCTCATGGCCATTCCCAGCAGCCCACGAGAGTGGTGTTCGGCCTTCTTCGTCTGGATTGTTGGGGTTAACATCTTCCCGCCCCAGTAGCAGCTTCATCACTTCCTCATAGCCTTTCTCGGCGGCCCACGAAAGTGGTGTTTGGCCGTAGAATTTGTCTGGGATATCGGGGTTGACATCTTCCCGCCCTAGTAGGAGCTTCACTACCCCTGCATGGCCCTCTCGAGCAGCCCACGCAAGCGGTGTTCGGCCCTCTTCGTTTGGCTCATCGGGGCTGACATCTCCCCGCTCTAGTAGTAGCTTCGCAACTCCTTCATGCCCATTCCGAGAAGCCCATATTAGTGGTGTAGAACGCGCAAAATCTCCCTGGTTGATATCGTAGTCTCCCATCTCTATCAAAGTAGTAACAATCTCAACAATTCCGAAGAAGGATGCACAGTGCAGTCCAGTGAACAGAGGGTGCTCGTTTTTAAAATTAAAAGTAGGCTCCACCGTCTCCAAAAGTATTTTAACTGATATGTGCTTGTCATATTGTCTAAAGAGCTTCAGCGCAAGCGATTTGACACAATCTGAGGGCTCCATCTTTGCGTGCATTCCCCAATATATAGAAGAATATTCGAGAAGGGGTGTATCTTGGAGATTATGAGAAGCCTCGAGCGAAAAAGCCTTGACCTTCCGAGAATTTAAATAGGTTAAGCAGATTTCTGCGATGGTCGAGTGAGCACTACCAAAAAGTTCGGGACAACTGGAAAGATATTCTTGGAGGGTGGAGTGGATCAACCGGATGGTGGAAGATTCCTTATCCAGGACGATAAGTCCTTGACAGCAACCCAACACTGTCATTACCGAAGGAATATTGTCATAATCGAGATCTGCTGACCCTATCTCAACTGCAAGCGCGTGACAGAGCTCATCCACATGCAGTAGCCGCTGCGAGTGGGAGATCCACATGAGAGCGGCCACACCAAGCCTTGATTTCTCCCCACCCTGCGCTTTTATCCGTTCCAGAGTCGCATTGTATGCCTCTCCCAATCCCAAGGTACCCGCAATTGCGTTGAGCTTCTTTCTCCTGCGATAGATGGTTGTTTCTCGCAGGATTTCTTCAATCTTTAGGGAAACCAACAGAAAGCTAGATACATATCTGTCAGCAGGTGGCTTGAGGTAGGTTCCCCCGTATTGCATCTCTTACGCACGTTTCCGAGACTCTTTCGGGAATACTCTTCAAAATATCTGCTTCCAGATTATCGTCCATCGCTTCAGGAGTTGTGTCCTCCTGAAGTCTAGCGTGGAGATATCTGATAATATCACCTTCGTTAGGGCCTACGGATAAACTTAATGTTCTTCCACCAAGACACCTTTCAATCTCGCTCCGAATGTGGGGTCTCCCAGTCAGGAATATCCGAGTGCCTGGGGATTTCTGGAGAACGTCTCTGAGTGAGCCAAGAAGCTTAACTCGATACTCCGGCACACATTCGTCTAGAGCGTCAACGCAAATAAAGATACGCCGTGAGCTCGAGATAGTCTGTAGCATTTTGACAATCTCAGGAAGTCGCAGTTCCCGGCCACCAATGACCTGCTTCTGGTCTTCAAAGGCCTGTACTATTCCTTTGGGTATCTCTTTCAAACCGCCAACAACCTGCCTCAGAATGGCGCCTAATATACTCGTTGGAGACTGCTCCTTCTGGGCCGCGAAGTCGCAGTAGAAGCAGGCTACCGCAACATTTTGCCCCCTGGCCCGATCGCACAAGGTATCTATTACCAGGGAGCTATGGCCATGGCTTGTAAGCAATGCATTTCCCCCATTTATTCCCGGCGATCGTCCTTCTCACCTCATATAGGTTTTACCGATCCCTGGATTACCATGGCAAAATAATATCGCTTTATCGAATTCACCCCGGCCAGTGACATCGTACCAACTTCGAAATTGGTCGGTCTGCAGGAGCCAGTCTCCCACATCGTCGACCCGGCGGGTCCGGACGTCCTGATGCCGTATGCGGGGCTCAAGCGGAGACAACCAGGCCAGAATCTCAGGCCTCTGGTCGACAAGAGTAAAGTGATTTGATACATTAAAAGAGTTGACATTGTCACTGAAAATTTGAGACATCTTCTGATCCCGCTTTTTTGAATGGTACAGAGGGTGGTCTGTTGAACCGGATTGATTGGGGGAATTCCCAGGAACCAGAGAAGAGTGGGGGCTAGAATACCGTAATATACACTCTTGTACTACCGGCACAGTCCTCGAGTACAATTTTGGGCCACCAAATCAAATCAATCGACCCGATGTCCGTACGACCAGCACTTCCAGATCCGCGGACGACTCCACCAAGTTGGCGAGTACAGTACCGTATTTTGATATACGTTAAGTTATTCTACAAGGCGCAACTGGAGATCCTGATACACCATGAACGAAGAACAGAGAAATATCGCAAATACTTGTATCCGTTCGGTGGGGGAAGAGGAAAAAGTAGAGACCGTATTTACTACCCTCTACTAACACGATTCCCTCGTACGTGCACTGTATCATCCTAGCACTGCTACTTAGTGAAGTCGTCCCAAGAGCCACATCGGCGATAACAAACCACGAATGAGCAACCAAAGGTCACCGAACACCTTTCCATGAGCATGATACTGATAAGCAAAATACCGACAACTGGGGGGGGGGTAATGTGGCAAAAAAGAAAAAAAAAAGATGCTCAGACTACCCAAATAAGAGCGTGGGATACCTTCTAAAAACGCTGAAGCCATACCTGAAGAGCCCGCACCGGTATTGAAAGTGCTCCTGTCGTATTTCAGGGGGTTTTTTTTTTTGGAAATTGTCCCCTACTCGCAAACGCATGACGTTTGTGAACATGACCAGGTCCACAGGCGCCGGCACATGCAAGATAGGCCAGTAGAAACTCTTATGACAACACATCAAGATTAAAATTGTGACCTGGATAGTTCATAGACAAAGTATCACTAGTTCCCCTGCCATGTTTAACTTCATCAAGCTCCAATCCATCATACCAAGGACCAATATTGTGGAAAATCTATTGTTTTTATTTTATTTTAACTTTTCACAAAAGATGGCCCTGTGAGATATTGAGAAGGAAACAGGTATTCTTTACAGTATCTGTTTGAATATAATTTGGGAAGCTAAAAAATGTTCTTTTAAAACAGGAAATCCAGATCTTTGTACTACTATTAACTTGGCCCAAAAGGCAAGTTGTGAAAAGGAATCCCAGGCTGTAATGACTCAGCATGAAAGAGAACATCTGGTGAAAGTTACACTTTCCAATAGCCCTCACTGTCAAATGTTATATTGAGATCTTGCTCTTAAAGGTAGCTTTTTTTTATAAAAAACTTTTATCCAATTTGAATTGAATAGATTATGTAATACTAGTATAGATAGCTAATATTAAATCAATCTACAAGTGGGTCTTAAGATATGTACGAATATAGTGAAGAAAATCCTTATTGAAAACAACATTCATAGATGAAAACCCACTGAGAAACCCTAATTGAAGCCTGAGTAGTTAGCTGCTAGGCTTGCTTTCTGCCTTTGATATTGGTATTTAGATTGACATCAAGTAATTTTTACAGACAAAAGCTATTTTGAAGTAGGGGACTTATGTCACCACTAGACCTGTAGAGTACTTCAGCAGCCAGGAGAGGCATATTTGCCCCAAAATATGAACATCAAGTTTTCCAAAGGAGCTACCATAATGCTTTGAGGGGTAGTTCTTTATTAATATCATAGTAATATTATATAGAAGTCTTTTTTTAATATCTCTATTACAGAATACTGAATTGTTAACTGCTTTTCTGTATACTGTAATTTTTAATTTATAATAGGTTCTACACTCCTATACCATCTCTATACAACACCATATGGGAAGAAGCAGCAAAAAAAGGATGTAGATATTCAGCTTCAGCTAAAATACTAGCAAGAGCTGGTAGAGGTAATACAGTTCAATGAGATAAGATTAGAATATTCTTATCTGTCGATATTAAAAAAGCAAGAAAATAATAAAAGAAGAGAAATTGACTGGTTCATATATTGTGAACAGGTCCTCAATCCTCTCCTTTATTATTTCATTCACACTGGATAAGCTGCTAATCCTAATCTCTTCCCCTTATAAAAGAAAATGCTCCTGCCCACATCTACCACTACTACAATTGTCCTTGAGAGCTACTATGTATATACATGTTAGATTAACCTATAAACTCCCCTAATATCAATCCTATTTAGTTGAAATAATATGGTGTGAGATAAAGGATGAAATATGGAAAAGATTAAGAATAAAGATAACAGTAGCTGGAATATAAGAGATGATTAAGATGGAATGGCTGAACTATTCTACAGAAAGAATTAACAGCTATATTGACTCTGTAGTATCAGATATAGAGGCCTTAGATTCAGAATGAGGGCAGAAACACCTTTAATTGTTGGTTAATTTTTATAATACTTTACTTGCGAGTGACTAACTATGAATAGTAATACTATAATAATATTATGAATGCGTATTTTTTAGGACCCACACTCAGGCTGTTTTTGTCAAAATGAGAAAAACGTATTTGAAGTATAGCAATCAGAAAACTGTTAGGCATATGGAAATCTGAGACAGAGTGCACAGACCTCACGATAGGGTAACTGCGCACAGACCCTCAATTTACTGAATACAACATCCCCCTCCAGCCCTCTTATAGGACTCGCATATCATTAGTGAGATTTCAAGAGTTGTATCCCATAACTAAAATGTTACATCAATGAAGCTCACTTCATAATACCATTTACATCGCTGTCATCCATCCAACCACATGCTGTTGGCAAGATATATAGGAGAGAGCCTTTGACGACATCTTGGAAGTGGAATGAAAGAGTTCTGTCAGAGGCACATTAAGATAATTGGCTTCAAAGTTAGGCTTCCTAATTTATAGGCCAAAGGTGACGGGATATTTTTGGTAAAATACTCCAAGGGGTTGTCCCAGTAGTGGAGGCTATTGAGGACATACCAAATCCACCCATACCCTTCTCAAATCAGCTGTAGGTTGATTGATCCTAGTAATAGAACCCCTCTACAGAGGCAGGTGGATCAAGGGGAAGCACACACAGAAAGGAAGACCTAGATAAGCTGAAAACTCTTAAGACATTGACACATTGGGCTTAGACTTGAGATTGGTACTATGTGGCCCGGAATGAAACTAATCACTTCATGACTGAAGAGACTACTGGAACGATAGTCAACAAGACTAAAGTAATATAATAGTTTATGTGGATAACTAAGTTGAAGACTGCTATTTGCTATAATATTAGGCGGACGCCAAACTCAAGTATATAACTGAGGGATGTAGGCCAAAATCTTCGTTCCGGAGAATCTGTCGAGGAAGGCTCGTCTCAATAAAGTAAAGGTAAATTAAAGATTTATGAGGTAAATAAATTTATATTGATAAGATCTCTTCTCCGTTGCTTGATGATGTCTGTAAAGCTCGAGAGGCACTTCAATATTTATATCGCGCGTCTGAGTGTTCGCAGACTACTTCTAACTACTATGCCTCTGAAGTACCACTCTGGTTTTAATATGCAAATGTCCAGAATCTTAGAAGTGTGAACACTGTTTGACCCTGAAACTTATCATACCCTGTCGCGGACTCGGAAAAGTATTCCTCTGTTAAGATGACTGCGTTATTTGTTATACCAAACAGCCACCTCCAACTTAGATATCTGTATAGACAATTTTCTTACTTTAGTCTTGTTAACTATCATTCCAGTAGTCTTATCAGTCATGAAGTGATCAAGTTCATGCCGGGCCACCTAGTGCCAATCGCAAGTCCGAGCCCAACGTGTCAACATCTTAAGGTGCTCTGACTTATCTAGGTCTTCTATTCTGAACGTGCTTCTCCTTGGTCCACCAGCCTCCGTAGAGGAGTTCTATTACTAGGACGAACCAACCTACAGCTGATCTCAGAAGGGTATGGGTGGATTCAGTATACCCCTAATAGCGTCGACTACTGGGATATCCTCTTAGAGTATTTTGCCGAAAACGTCCCATCACTTTCGGTCTGTAGTTTTAGGAAGCCTAACTTTGAAGCCTACTATCTCAATGCGCCCCTGACGGATTTCCTCTGTTCTACTTCCCAGATGTCGCCAAAGGTCCCCTCTCATATATCCTGCGAACAGCATGCGGTCGGACGGACGGCGGCGACGTATATGGTGTTATGAAGTGGGGTTCATTGATGTGACTTTTTAGTTATGGGACGCAACTCTCGAAATCTCGCTAATGACGTGCGGGCCCCATAAGAGGGCCGGAGGAGGGTGTTGGCACTCCGGTAAATCGAGGGTCTGTGCGCAGTTACCCTACCGTGGGTCTGTACACATGTCTCGGATTTCCATATGCCTAACATATAACAAATAGCATAGTCATCTCAATGGAGGAATACAATTCTGTAACCATGAAAGGGTGTGAGAAGTTTCAGGGTCAAACAGTGTTCGCACTTATAAGATTCTGGATGTTTGCGTATGAAAACCATAGTGGTACTTCGCATGCATAGTAGTTTGAAGTAGTCCACGAACACTCAGATGTGGGATATAAATATTGAAGTGCCTCACAAGCTTTAGAGACATCATCAAGTAACGGAAAAGAGATCTTATCAATATAATATTGTTCTATATTCCAAATCTTTACTTTACCTATTTTATCGAGATGAGCCTTCATTGACAGATTCTCTGATCAAAAGATTTTAGCCTACATCTCTCAGTTATTCTAGAGTTTGGCGTCCACCTAACAAGTCCGCTATCACTCAGACATGGGATATAAATATCGAAGTACCTCCCAAGCTTTACAGACATTATCAAGCAATGGAGAAAAGATTTTACCAATATAAAAATTGTTTTACAATTTAAAATCTTTACCTTACCTATTTATCGAGATGAGCCTTCCTTGACAGATTATCCAATCAAAGGATTTGTCCTATATCTTTCTCAAGTCACATTAAAGTTTAGCGCCCCCCTAATAGTATAGCTCCCATGACCTCTTAATAGGTCCGGTGCATAAAAGTAAACTATAATGCACAGCCCCCTTGATCTCGTGCATAGCTCCCATGACTTCTTAATAAGTCATTGTTAGGCGGACACCAAACTCAAGTATATCACTGAAGGGCTGTAGGCCAAAATCTTTGATTGGAGAATCTGTCGAGGAAGGCTCGTCTCGATAAAATAGATAAGGTAAAGATTTATAGCGTAAACAATTTTATATTGATAATATCTCTTCTCCATTACTTGATGATGTCTGTAAAGCTCGAGAGGCACTTCTATATTTATATCCTGCGTCTGAGTGTTCGCGGACTACTTCTAACTACTATGCCTCCAAAGTACCACTCTAGTTTTAATACGCAAACATCCAGAATCTTATAAGCGCGAACACCATTTGACCCTGAAACTTATCACACCCTTTCGCAGACCCGGAGTAGTATTCCTCTGTTAAGATGACTGCGCTATTTGTTATGCCAGACAGCGGCCTCCAACTTAGATATCCGCATAGACTATTATATTACTCTAGTCTGGTTGACTATCGTTCCAGTAGTCTCTTCAGTCATGAAGTAATCAAGTTCATGCTGGTCCACATAGTGCCAATCACAAGTCCGAGCCCAACGTGTCAACGTCTCAAGGGACTCTGACTTATCCAGGTCTTCCATTCTGAGCATGCTTTCCCTTGGTCCGCCAGCCTCCATGGAGGGGTCCTATTACTAGGACCAATCAACTTACAGCTAATCTCAGAAGGGTATAGGTGGATTCGGTATACTCCTAATAGCTTCCACTACTAGGATATCCTCTTAGAGTATTTTGCCAAAAACGTCCCGTCACCTTCGGCCCATAGTTTAGGAAGCCTAAGCTTGAAGCCTACTATCTCAATGCGCCTCTGACGGATTTCCTCTGTTCCACTTCTCAGATGTTGCCAAAGGTCCCCTCTCATATAACCTGCGAACAGCATGCGGTCGGATGGACGGCGGCGACGTATATGGTGTTATGAAGTGGGCTTCATTGAT
>JACCEG010000250.1:149953-172261 GCA_014065205.1 Tuber brumale | reverse complement strand
AAACCTATACTCGAAACCAAACATAAAACATATAGAGTATCAAACCCTATACTATCAGGCTAGAGGCACACCTCGTTTCCTGAAACATATTCAAAACTCAAACAATATCAACTGGTATATGAAAATCCTAAACCAGTAACCAGTACCGGTTACAATTATTGGAACGATGCCGGTGCCTTGGTCAGGCCAAATGGCATGACCAAACACTCATACATCCCGTATCTTGTCGCAAAGGTCGTTTTCCATTTGTCTCCTTCCTTTATTTGCATGTGCTGGTAGTCATCCTTGATGTCCAGCTTGGTAAAATATTTTGCCGCTCTTGATCGGTCTAGGGCTTCTCCAATCAATGGTAGCGGGTATCGGTCCTTCTTTGTTACCGAGTTGAGTACTCGGTAATCCACGCATAGTCTCATTTTTCCGTCCCTCTTAATGAATAGGATCAGTAACCCTGCTGATGCAAATGAATGTCGTATCCATCCTCTCTTTATATTCTGCTGAATATATCCCCGCAATTCTTCCAATGCTTTTTCCCCAGGGGGTAGAGTTGTTGGTATAAAATCTTCTTTTTTGCTTTTGTTTTCACGTCTTTTTTAATGTGGATCTCGTGGTCCACTCTGGGTCTCCTTGGTGGTGGTTGGTCCACTTCTTTTTCCTCAAATAGGTTCGTGAACTGGTGGTATTCTTGTGGTATTATATCCTACCACTCCCTCCCCTTTTGCCGTTGCATCTGTCATATTGCCAGTTCGGTACAGATATTGATTTGCCCCAGTACCAGCTTTTCTTCTCGTGGGTTCCACTTGAGGATTCCAGTAAGGTCTCCTCTTTTGTAATATCGGCCAAACGTATCTGCGGATATTTCTCGAATCTGCGCCGATTCCTCTGCCTTGGTCTTCGCATTATCCGCACTACCGACACCTTTCATTCCTCTCCGGGTGTCGTGAAGTTCTCGTACTTCATGCATCCCTTCTTCGTCGCTCCTTTCGATAATCAACTTTGCGATTCGGTCTCCTTGCTGAATCTCTTGGTCGATATCTCCTAGGTTGGCGAGGACCACCTTGATTTCTCCCATATAATCTGCATCGATGACTCCTGCGTTGGTAATTAGTCGTTTGTTGACTGCCAGTCTGCTGCGGTGTGCTATTCGTCCATAAGTACCGGGAGGTACCCCTATCGCTATTCCGGTTGATACCGTCTCTTGACCCCTTCCTTGGATCGTCTTGTCTTGGTCCGCGTATAGGTCATGACCTGCCACTTGTCTGGAACCCGTAGTTGGTCCCAGCTCCTTCTCGTGCAGCTTCTTGAATCTGATTCTCCGATCCGGTTCTTCTCTGAGTTGGTCAAATGGTACCTTCAGGTTCCCTTCTTGTGCCACTCTTTCTAGTGTCCTGTACACCACTGGCGAACTGTTGAGACATCCTGTCGTGCATCGTACGCTAGCGAATGTAATCTTCTTGTTGTCACAATTGATCGCCGGGTTACGTTGTCGCAACCGAGGCATCCCTAGGATGAGATCATGGTTCTTTAGGTTCGCTACGTGAAAGGTTGCCTCTTGCCTATGGCTGCCTATGGCCATAGGTACTTACACCGTATGGGTTATGGGTCCCATCGTACTGGGTTTACCGTCCGCTAGATAAACCTGTCTCTTCTTTCGTGTCGGGATCAGGGGAGATCCGTATTTGTTGCCAATCTCTTTGTCAATGAAATCTTCTGTTGCCCCCTGAGTTGCGCATCGCGTGTCTCGTAGTTCCTTTCTTTTTCGTGTCGTATAGGATTGTCTTGATCATAATATCCTCTCCTTCTTCTTCCAGTAGTGCTGTGTAGTAGTTTGCCATAGTGATCCTTTTCGTTCCGTTCGTCTCCCTCTTCCCCTTCCCACTCGTTTTCCTCTCCTTCTTGTCCACCAGACCATCACTTACTGGGGACCGTTCTCTTTTTCCGGTTGATCCTCCTCCATGGCGATTTCTCTCCAGTTGGTCCTCCTCTGTTACCCGACTCAATTGTTGCCTTGGGCTGGTGTCATCGTTTTTTGTCCGTTGTCTGCTCGGTTGAGGCATTCTCTGATTTGGTGTCCTTTTTCGCCACACCTCAAGCAGAGGATCTGCTCTCTCCGCTTCTTGTATTCTCCATTGGATAGGTTGCGAAGCTTTCTGGCTTGTGCCTTATTCATTTCCACCTCTCCGTCAACCGTAGGTTTCAAACTTCTTTCATGGACCTGGGGTATCGGCTTGAACGTTCCATCCGTGTTCCTTGGTATTGCAGCTTCTCTTGTTTTTCCGTTCTTCCTCCGGTTCTTTAGGATTGCCAGCCTGGTTTCCTTTCTGATGGCCCATGTGGCTAATTCATCGACTGTAGTAGCCTCGGGATCGAAGTGTTCGAACTCCGTCTGTAATCTTTCCGACATTCCCGCTTATAGGTATTGTAAGGCCGGTGCATCGTCCAATAGTGCTTCCGTTTGGTGGAGCCTGAATTCGCTCCAATATTCCGTCATGGAGCGGGACCCCGGCTCCATGTTCATAATATGGATTCTCGTCGCCCCCCTTGCGTCTACTTCTCCAACCATCTTATTTGATGGCTTCCTGGAATTCTTCCCAGCTCCTCCATCCCATCTGTTTGTTGCCTTCCGTATACAGTGTGAGCCATTTGCTCGCATCTCCTCGTAGGAGACTGGAAACGTAAACGATCTTTTCCGCTTCATATCTCTCCTGCCAACCGGTCGCTCGAAAGTAAATCGTCAATTTGGCCAACCAGTTCCGAAGCTAATGTCTGTCTCCTGCATATGTTTCAGGTTGTTTGACCTTGGGTCAATGCTGTCCCAATAACGCCCGGAGTTGTGCCATTTCTTCGCGACTGAGCTGGGGTGTTGTTTCCAGCGCTGGCGCTGGTACAGGGCCACCTCCCTCTCATTTGATCGGTCCGAGTCCTTCCATTCTTTTGTCTTATTCTTCAAAACTCGATTCTTAATAGATAGACTGTTCTTCGGGTGTCGTCAGACTTGGGGTTCGTCCGAGTTGAGAAACCGTTCTTTGTAATTCATCTGCTACCTCGGGTAGCTCTACGGACTGGTCCTCAAAGGTAAAGTCCGTCTTGGTATTGTCTAAGCGTCGCTATAAGAGATGCTTCGTAATGTTACGATCCCTAACTGGTATCAGCTCTCAGCAACGGGTAGGTGATAGTTCTCTCTTCCTCTCTCTCGACAATAGTTCTTAGACCTATGCCTACGATGAGGTGGGAGAGACTCACGTGTCTCTGATCCTTATCCCCTATTGTACTCTGTCTTCAACTCTACTCGTATAGTAGAGTCCTCATCGCATAGGTAGATATTCGTAAAGAGCGTAAAGGTTTTATATTCGTAAAAGCATAAAGTAATAAGTAAGGAAATAACTTAGAACGAAGCGTGAAGAGCCTATCTACACGGACTTTCTTTTTTTCTTTTTTGTTTTATCATCAATTTTATTCCGTGTTTAAAGGTACACCGTCCACATGCAGCGCTAGCTATGGCCAACACATAAACCTCCCCCCCTACGCCAGCCCGAAACAGCCAGAAGAAAAACCGTCAGCAGACCCGAACAGAAAGGCACACTGGCAGACAGGACCGAAACCCCCGGAACATGAAACCACCCCACCCGAATTCCCCGCAGTCGAAAAAACTCCCGCGCCCCGCAACTTGTAGTATACATAAACGGTAAAGACTGTAAGAGAAAGCCACCCAAGCCTATCAGAACAAAAGAAACCCCACTTCCCGACAGTGGTCCAAAACCCGCTAGCAAGAGCCTCCCCAAACGGTCTTAACCCGGCCGATCAGTGCCACCTACGACAATAAACGTCTACGGCTAAGGGCAAGCCCGACAAAGTGGAAGGGAAACCGAAGAGAGAAAAAACCCAAGCCGAGGAAAAGGAACATGTGGCAGGGCACAGGGACTAGTGCCATACAGAACAGGAAGCCTGGTGGAGACGCCCGGAGGGCATCTAGGTAAGGCGGTGTAGCAGTAGGGTGCAAGCCAAGTAAGAGTGCAGTAGTAGGGTGCAAGCCGATCCGACCGTCAGGTCAGGAAGGAAACCAAACGCAACCATGGCAACTTTCGGAAATCGTGTTCGTGTCTTTCTGGGCGGTCCCCAGCCGAGGAAGGCAAGCGTTTTACCGCGTCTCTAGAGTAGTCCCTTGTTCTACGAGAGATGGCGTCACTTAGTAGATGGGATACCACCGCTTAAGCCGACCGAGGGGAGTAGTGAGATCGACCCTGAGGCCTGTTGAAAAGCACTCGCGTACCGCAAACTGTGTTCCCAGCCCTCTGGAGCATAGGAAGCGAGTGGTCACCGACCATGTGAAGGGGCCTCGCTAAGCGAGAAAGGGGGTGAGAACGGGCAGCAGAAAAGCAGTACCAGAACCCAGGGGAAGGAAGGCCACGACGCGTAAAGGAGCAGAAGACGGCAGTGAGGGGGGGAGGGAGAAGGCCGTCACTCCTAGGCCGAGACCATCGTAGGAGGAGAGGGGCTGGAGGGATGGTTCGTGAAGATCAAGCCCGGAGGGTCGATTTCAATCGAGAGGAAAATGGAGGAGACGGAGGATGGCCGATCTACTGGGACTTTTCTTTTTTTTTTCTTTTTATCTNTCTTCATGTATTCGTTGTTATTTAGGGTACAAGAACTTGCATGCAGTGCTAGCTATGGCATAAACAATCCCCATTCCTACCACCGCCCGGCCCGATGGTATCTCCAAGACCCTCTGGTATGGGCCTAACCGCACGTCTCGCCCCAAAGTAAAACCCGTCCCTACCTCGCAAGCGATCTCAGAGAATAGGAGAAGCCTAACTAAGCAGAAAGCAGGAAAACATAAGAAGGTAACTGCGCGGGACATCTCAAAAAAGAACAAAAGAAAAATCGTACCAATGTGAGCCCCACAACAACCAAGCCAGATATACGCGCTGGCAGCAGAAAACCATAGAAGTCATTCTGGAACGCAACGTAACCGAGAAAGTAAACCGCCTGTGGGCTGCGGCGGGAGAGGGTGGAAAAGTAGGGTGCTAGCCGTATAAGGGTGTACCAGTAGGGTACAAGCCAATCCGACCTCCAGAACAGGAGGGAAACCGAACACGACCGTGTCAACTCGCGGTAAACGCGTTCGTGTCTGACTAGGCGGTCCCCAGAGTTAGAAGGCAAGCGTTTTACCGCATCTCACATGTAGTCCCTTGTTCTCAAAGAGATAGCGTCACTTAGTGGATGGGATACCACCGCTTAAGCCGACCATGGGGAGGAGCGAGATCAACCCATGGGCCTGTTGACAAGTTCTCGCGTACCGCAAACTCTGTTCCCAGCCGTCTGAAGCATGGGAAGCGAGCGGTCGCTGACCGTGTGGAGGGGCCTCGCTAAGCGAGGAAGGGGGCGAGAATGGGCAGCAGAGAAGAAGTACCGGAACTCAAGGGAAGGAATCCCTCGACGCGTAAGAGAGTAGAAGAGGGCAGTGAGGGGTGAGGGAGATGGCCGTCACTCCTAGGCCGAAGCCATCGTGGGAGGAGAGGGGAGGTGGATGGTTCGTGAGTACCTAGAGTAGAGGGTTGATTTCAATCGCCAGGTGTGTAGAGGAGACGAAGGATGGCCTATCTGCTCGGACTTTTTTTTGACTTCTTTTTTTTGTTTTTTATCTGCATGTATTCGTTGTTATTTAGGGTATGAGAACTTGCATGCAGTGCTAGCTATGGCATAAACAATCCACATTCCTCCTTCCGACTGGCCCGACCGTATCCCCAGGACCCTCTGGTATGGGCCAAACCTCACATCTCGCCCCAAAGAAAAACCCGTCCCTACCTCGCAAGTGAACTCAGAGAATAGGAGAAGACTAACTAAGAAGAAAGCAGGAAAACATAGGAAGGTAACCACCCAGAACATCTCAAAAAGAACAAAAGAAAACTGGTACCGGGGTGAGCCCCACAACAACCGAGCCAGAGATACGCGCTGGCAGGAGAAAACGTAGGAGTTATCCCGGAACGCGAGGTAACCGAGAAAGGGAGCCGCCTGTGGGCTGCGGCGGGAGAGGGTGGAGCAGTAGGGTGCTAGCCGAGGGAGGGAGTAGCAGTAGGGTGCAAGCCGATCCAACCGCCAGGACAGGCCAGAAACCGAACGCGACCATGTCGACTATTGGTAATCGTGTTCGCGTTTGCTAGGCGGTCTCCAACAAGAGTAGTCCCAACTTAAACCGTAAGACAAGGAGGGTATGGCCAAATCTCCAAGCGAGACAGGCCCCACAGTTACTAGCCGAGGCGTTCCCCCACGGTGCTAGTGGACACAGGGAGACAGGCGTCTACCACAACCAACGCCAAACTGAAACGAAGAAGATAGGTTCCCAAGGAAGGAGAGGAGCGAGGTCGACCATCAGGCCTAAAGAGTAGTCCTCGCGTACCGCAGAAACCGTGTTCCCAGCCGTCTGAAGCATGGGAAGCGAGCGGTCGCCGACCGTGAGGAGGAGCCTCACTAAGCAAGGAAAGGGGCGAGAACGGGCAGCAGAAAGGCAGTACCGGAACCCAGACGGAGGAAAGCCACGCCGCGTAAAAGAGCAAGCGATGGCGGTGGGAATAGGGGGAGGTGGCTGTCACTCCTAGGCCGAAGCGATCGTGGGAGGAGAGGGGGGGCGGATGGTTCGTGAGTACCTAGCGTTGAGGGTTGATTGCAATCGCCGGGTGTGTAGAGGAGACGGAGGATGGCCTATCTACTCGGACCTAATGTCCTCCTTACATAGCTGCCCTTCACGCCTGTGTGACTCACTCCTTCAATCACGCGTCACATATGACTCACAACTGTGCGTCATACCAAAACATCATAACTAGTCATATGACCAAAGTGGTCACATGTGCGAAACATAACATATCATTACAACCATATCATATGACCAAAGTGGTCATATGTGCGAAACCCAACATTCCTATGACTCATAACTATGAATCATGTGAAAACCTTTTCCTTGCTAAGCCACATTCGTGACAGTTAGGCATATGGAAATCTGAGACAAGTCCGCTGACCTCATGGCAGGCTAACTGCAGACAGTCCTTCCATTTACCAGAGGCAATACCACCCTCCAACCCCTGTATAGGGCCCATACATCATAAGTGAGATTTCGTGAGTTGCGTCCTATAACTAAAATGTCACATCAATGAAGCGCACCTTTTAACACTACCTATATCCCCACTGTCCCTCTGATCACATGCCGTTCACAGGATACATGTGAGGGGACCCATGGCGACATCTGAGAAGTAGAAGGGAAGAGGTCTGTCACAGGAGCCTTGAGATAATAGGCTTCACAGTTGGGCTTCCAAATTATGGGCTGAAAGTGAGGGGACATTTCTGGCTATAACTCCAAGATGATGTCCCAGTAGTGGAGGCTATTGAGGACATATCGAATCCACCCATACTCTTCACAGATCAGCTGTTGATTGGTTGGTCCTTGTAAGAGGATCCCTCTATGCAGGCAGGTGGACCCAGGCAAAGCACACTCAGACAGGAAGATGTAGATAAGTTGAACACCCTTAAGATGCTGACAAATCGGACTAGGACTTTCAATTGGCACTAGGTGGCCAGGTATGAAACTAATTATTTCATGACTAAAGTGACCACTTGAGTGATAGTCAACAAGACTCAAGTAATACAATAGTGTATGCGGACAACTAAGTTGAAGGCTGCTGTTTCTTACAACAAATAGCACAGTTATCTCAATGGAGGACTACTATTATGTAACTGTGAAATGGTGTCAGTAGTTTCGGAGTCCCACGGTACTCACACTTATAAGATTTTGCACCTGGGTATATAAAAACTAAAGTGGTACTTTGGAGGCATACTAGTTAGAAGTAGTCTGCGAACACGTAGACATGGGATATAAATATTGAAGTGGCTCCTGAGCTTTCCAGATATTATCAAGTAATGGAGAAGAGATCTTATCAATATAAAATTGCTTTAGGCTTTAAATCTTTACCTTAACAATTTCACCAAGGCAAGCCTTACTTGACAGATTCTCCGATAGGCGCTTTTGCCTAAGTCCCTCAGTTATACTAGAGTACAGCATCTGCCTAACTGCTCTATTGATGTGACATTTTAGTTGTATGACTCTACTAGTGCACTATTGCTAAGGATGTGCAGGGCCCATAATTGGACTGGAGGAGGGTCTTAGCTCTCTGAAAATCGAAGGTCTGTGTGCAGTTACCCTACTGAGAGATATGTACACTAGTTTCAGATTTCCATATGCCTAACCAGTGATAATTTACTTCAAGATGCAAAACATATGTCATCTGACTTTTCGGAAAGACTTAAGGTGGTGTTACAATATGGATTGGCTCTAGCTCAATCTGGAATATTGGCAATAGAGTACTTAGAGAATACTGGTGCAGCTGATTGAGACAGAAATGCGAGATGCCAAGTTCAGGACAGGTGGCATATACACACTGGTGGTGCAATAGGTGCTTCTCAAGCATGCCAGATGGCTAATAGACAAGAGGATATGAAGGTACTAAAAGTGGAGAAACAGCTGCGCAAGGCACAGAATGCAAAGAAAAGAGTAGAGTAAGCAGAGCGTGAACCATTGCTTAATGAGATAAAGGCAATGGGAAAAGTGAGAGGCACTATTCAAGCACATAAAAAGAAAATATCAAGATTGATAGTGATGGGAATTAAGCAACAACCAAGGTTGCAGGGATTGATGGAAAATAAACCTTCTATTCTCTCAACTTTACGTAAGAAATTCTGCTGTATTACAGAATGTTTGTATACCGAGTTGTATTGAACAATACAGTTGCAGTAAGTTACAAAGTTGTATCACAAAGTTATGTTGAGCCACAAAGTTGTGTCGAGCTCTCAGGCACTCAGGTAGAATGCCCCAAGTTGCGAGCGAGCGAGCAGGCAGGTGTTGTGGCGACTAGCTACAACTAGGGCACGAGTAGGGAAGAAGAGACACGCGTGGGGATTACGGTCAGGGTTTCGGGGGTTTGGGCTGCGAGGTTGAGCATTCTGGGGCCGGCACCCCTAGGCGCTGAGTCCTCAGGTTTAGGATCGCTTGACATGTTATGGTGTTTTGTGGGCAGTTAGGGTAGGGGGCGGTAGGAGTAGATGGAAAGTTAATTTGTTTTTCGGGCTGGGTTTTGTGAAGTACATAAGGCAGGCGTGTCAATGCCGGTATATTCACTTCTATTCAAGAGCGACAAAGAGAGTGATAAAATAATGAACAGAGGTTGATATTGTTTAACAAGGAAACGGAATGGATAGGTCTGACAGAGAACTCATAGGAATGGAATGGCGAGACACAGAATCTTATATGGAAAGTTGGAGAGAAAACTATGAGAAGCGAAAGAAAAAGATAAAGTAATGAAAAGTAAGAAATCCACCAGAATCTCAACTCTTCAAATGAGATAGAAACAGATCAATTATCATGACTAGCATTTAACACTAGACTGTTCCAGTTCCAACACCCCATGTTTCATCTCTGCTAACCTGCGTTTCCACTATCCACTTCTACCGGGAGTAATAGTTTTCCAAACACTGATGACTTCAGGTGAAGCCGCCAAAACACTAGGTCTAGCCATAGTCTGTTTCAACAGGTTTTAGTCTGCCGTAGCTGGTGCCCGTCTAGAGTTCGGCACCTAGGGCTTGGGAGTGAGTGCAAAAATTGTGTGAGATGGCGGCTGCAGGTATGGGAAGTGCTTAGCTCCCCTGACGACTGATTATTACCGGCAATTGGGGAGGTAGTGTGCCGATTTACATGGCGAGAGATAATATCACTGTGTTTACCAAGTGAGTGGGTATCTCGTTACCGAAGTTAGGTATTTTTTGGCCCTCTCCCCTGAGGGTATGATAGTAATGCCCGTTGTTCCCTAGATATTCAAAGGAGTGAGATACTGTGATAATCCATAAGTACTATGGTGTAATTGATCTGCAGTATACTGACAATCTGTTGTGTGCGCCATACTCGAGTACGGTACCGGTAGTTTACCCTAGGATTCTTTTGATAACTTGCCTTGACCAATCCAGCCGCAGCCCGAGCCTGCAGGTGATACAGACACCGCTGAGTGGACTATGATTCGCTACTTGATTTCCGGAGGATATCGCCACTTGGGCCCACGATGGGCTTAGCTGGGTAGGTTACTCGAGTATTCGAGATAAGGGAATTGCGGATACCAGTTAACGAGATCCAATGCACCCCTAGCGCTAAGGCTACCGGTAACACCTCACATCCCTGGACTGCAGGTCAACTTTTGCTCCCCCCCGGAAACCTGGTACGTTCTCCCAGGGCCGAAAGGGAATCCCGTAAGTTAGATCACGACAGAAAGTATCCACAAGATCCGAACCTTGGTATTAGAGACCGTGGAGCGGATTGACAAAAATTGCCGGTGACTATTCCGACTGACTAGAATAACATTTGAGGCAGGGTGAAGCTTCCGGAAGCCGACGGATAGTCCTCTATTGATCGGGTTTATTCAGCAATGGATTCGGATATCCTGTGGGAGGGCACAGTATCTATTACCGGCACCACTCCTTCTTTGCGTTGAAAATTATATTTATCAAGATCACACAATATCACTCTACAAACATCTATTTTCCAAGCCACCATCTCCAGCCGCCCCCACCGTCGACAGCACTTGCCCACGCAATTCCCCGTAGTACTAGTACTACTAATGCACCGGCATGCATTCCTCCGTTCTCACAACTACTGGGCGGATAATGGGAGAGGTTAGTGGATTCAGGAATGGTGGGGTTGTGGTACCTTTAGACCAACAATCACTCGGCCTTTCCGAACAATACTACCAATAGTTGCTGCGGATCACGCTTTTTGGGGCTAGGTAAATAATTTACAAAAGTTGGGAAGCCCCATGCGTGCATCCAACTCACTGGTGGCCCACACTCCAGATATGAAAATACAGTTACATTCCGAGCGCAAAACTCAGCAAAAGTACATCGGCTGCCCGCTCACCACTTCCCCTTGGCAGCTGATTATAAATTAAAACCTCAACAGCTACTCCTCTGCTGGTCCAGGACACCTGGGAAATAAATACATACTGAATGAACTCCGTATAACCACTACCAAGTCCACATCCTCGACCATTCCAAGCCCTATGATAAACCTCCTCTACAAGCTCTCCCTCACAAAAGAATACAATATCTGGCTTCACCAAGTAGCAGTACCCTCGAACTGAATAACACTTCCCGCAAGAATGTGCTCCTTCATCTTATCAACCAGGTATGTGGCATAACAATTGATGCGCAATTGCCACGTGAACCAGCCATAGACTTCGATGGGCCTAGATGGCCTCCAACTGAGCTCATATGATGTGTCCAAGCGTGCATATGTTCTGGGTGAAATGCTTGTGCTCGTTCTATTTCCTGTTAGTGATATGAAAGCATGCACAATGTTGGGATGAATTGAGCGGGGTGTAGGGACAGCATAAGGTGTAGAAAATTTGTAAGTGGGTGCAGAAGGAGTTTATGTTGAAGGCAGCCTCCGGGTATTAGAGGTTTAGAGTTTGGAGGTTGGGGTGGAGGCCTGTGCCTGGTTTGCGGAAGTCCGGGATGTTAGCAGAGGTGGAGATTTCAGCACCACACAATGATACATGTTACCTTGTGGGGGTGGAAGCCGCGGTGGGGCTTTAGGAAAGTTGTAACCACCTCTCTGTAAAGATGCGGTAATCGTAGGGTTAACGGGCCTTGTTCTGTACCATGGTGGTAACTAGCGGTATAGGTCCGGAGGCTTTAGCGGAGCTTCTTGAATGGACATCTTACTACATCGCAACTGCTGAAGTCTCCGAGATGTTTGGTAGGTCTCGAACTAAAGATTCTTGAAACGAACTGAACCGAGTGTCTGTTCAACCAAGTAAATTGAAGACTCTGTCTGCCGAAGTCTGCCTCTTCTAATGTGAAGAATAGCAGTCCTTAAATACACTTTCTTTAGGCTACCAAGGGCCTTGTTCTCATAACGTATAAGACTCCAAAACGGTAGCCTTGAAACCAAACATAAAACATATAGAGTATCAAACCCTATACTATCAGGCTAGAGGCACACCTCATTTCCTGAAAGTAATTCAAACACAAACAGTATCAACTGATACCTGAAAATCCTAAACTGGTAACCAGTACCGGTTACAAAAGTAAGGTACCGGAGGGACTATCTTTTAGTGCATCCCGCAGCGAATGAATTCCCCCACTGCTGGATTATCTCGGCGGGAGAGCGTTTCTGGAGTGGTGTCAGTACCAGCTCAGGTGGATAGCTCGACACCGATTCCTTCTCTTTTGAAAGTTCTCTGTCTTTCCTTTGTTTGAGTACCTGTCTTTAGAGAATAAGGTTGAAAGAAGACGGGAGGTCTAGATGGTCCAGAACTAGTCAAGCACTTTTGGGATGGATCGGTACCCTATGCTCCAACTGGTGTACACACTCATTGAATGAATGGTAGGCCGTGGAGTGGGAATTCAAGGAATCACGACAGGATTAGAAGATCAAAGATGGTTTTGCTAAACACAGCTGTCGCGGTATGATGGCATGCCACCCTGCAATTATCACAACTGATGTTGGTGCAACATACATACATAATTCACCACAAAATATGTCCAGTGAATCCAAGCGTCCAGTCCGTCCGTCTTCGCGGGTGGACTGGACGGACGGCGGTACCTGAAAGGATGCCCGGGACGGACGGGTATCTTGGCGTCCGTCCGGAAGACAGCCCGGGACGGACTGGCGGGGACTACAGGTGTCTCAGGTTGCAGAATGTGTTGTACGACGCGAGATGACGGGCGGGCCCTATCGGTGACGGGCGGGCCCTGCAGTTGACGTGCGGGACCTATTGGTGACCGGTGGGACCTACAAGCGACGGGCAGGCCCTATAGGTGACCGGCGGGCCCTGTAGGAGACGGGCAGGTTCTGTGGGTGAATGGGGATCCCTGGAGGTGAAGGGTGGGCCCTGTAGAGGAATTGTCCTTGAGAAAACAGAGATAGGTGAATTTGGTTCGAAGAAACAAATAGAAGGCATGCAAATAACCATATAAGGATCAAAAATGGATATTGGGAAACCGGTTGAAAGGCAAAGATATCAAGTATTTATAATAGAATCCTATCTAGCGTTAACCAGTAGTTTCCAGTTCCTCCTAAAATATATTTCCTTCACAAATTATTTACAGAGTGCTGCCCTATCCATTGCCTTCCGTAGTGATAGACAACCAAGATGCTCTAGATGTCATGAAATTTGGTGGACTGTGCGAATCACAGGAGGGAAATGTGTAACGGATGGGTGGGCCCTGCAGGTGACGGGCGTCCTGCACGAACAATTTTTGTGTTACCAAGAAATTGAGGACGGCAGGGCCCTGCCGTCACCCTCTTAGACGGCCGTCTTTTCCAAAGGACGGACGCCCTTGCCCTCCAGCCCGAAACACCTACCCGGGACGCCCGGGACGGGCGTCTCGTAGGTGCCTGCCGGGCGGACGGGACGCTTGGGATCACTGGTACCTTTGAAGCAAGGAATTCTCGGCAGGCGCAGGCCTTCCTGATGGGGAGGGGTACCTCATATGGAGTTTTTGACCCAGTACGGGAATGAGTTTTATTGTCCGACCCTTGTTGTGGGGGCATGAGACGAGTATGGTTGAAAAGTCTAAACACCCAGGCAAGATCAGTGTTGGCTGGGCTGAGGGGGATATCATTGAGAAAGTGGCGCCGGAGGGGGTTGCTGTGAATACAGAGAAGGTGCAAGCACGGGTCACAGCTATGACCCTAGCGGTGGAGGAGGCAATGCCTAAGGAGGTGTACGCGGTCAATGAAGCACCAGCGCGGGGGATCAGGATCCAAAGGCATCATGAGGTATTGGCGATTTCCAGGCCGGTATTGGTGTTGGAAGTTGAGCCTTCGTTTTCTGCATGCGTATGCCCTCTACGACGCATCCCACTCCAACCTACGCCATAGCGAAGTCGTCCACTGTCATTGCAGCTAGGATAGTGTCTTCCTCTACAGGAATAAGGGGGGGGCCATCGGTCCTACGAGTGTAATCCCGAATCCCACGGAGAACAGCCCCAGCAAGGAGCCAACACCAGCGACCCTCCCATGCCAGAGACAAAGAGAGGGAGACGACATCTAATACTACCTCTGCCAGCGCTAAAGCACCCGACACAACCTTTCGAGAGCCCGAGCACCACCACGCCCCTTCCATCCCTCCCCCTCCCGGTCACACTCAGGATCCCAAGTAACGCATCCTTATTCCCACTCCCACTCCCACCCTCCCCCTGCGGCGTCATAACTGTGGCGGTCAGCATCACTAGTATTCTGTTATCGGGGATCTACCTCTTCGAACTCAGTCTCGCTCAGAGGGGTAGAAGGAGGCTGAGGATTGCTAGCAAGACACCTACGCTCTACCTCCTAGGACGAAGGTCCCTCCACCCCCGACGATAACCGAGCAATTACCACCCGGCATGAATTCACTGACTCCTACCAGCTGCCCATTGCTTAATTTCCTCCCCCGCTCTGTCGTTAACAGCAGTATGTATAGGAACATTGAAGGCACATCCTCGGCCCTAAAATCCCAGTCGTTACACTTCATTGCGTTAAACAACATCTCTCCAGAGGGGTTTATCCAATTTCCACTCCTGGGCTCTTGATATTGTGGAACATGCTGTAAATTCGACGCCTCCATGTTCGCCCGCAGGATTGTCGCAACCTTCCAGTCAACACAGAGCTTTAAATCCGAGCGACTAAGATGTCCAGCTGGGAACATCTGGTCCATTTTCGACAAGGCACAGGATGTTGAGGCCTGCGCTGAGGCCAGCCATGTTGAACGGGCGGGGTGAGGTACTGGGTATGCGTCTGTTCCGGTAGCGGCGGTGGCAGTGGCGGGGTTGAGACCTTCTTAAATGGGCATTTTTGTGGGGTTCGTGGGAAGGGTGCGGGGTTGAAACGAACAGGCGAGGTTTCTCCTGATATCTGGCTGATCTATGATAATAGAAATGGTTGGTCCTCTGGAGTCTTAAAGACTATATCCAGCTTAGGTATCCGGCCTTTTTCACGTATGAAGAAGGAATCTCCCAAGAGCAGCCAGAGACTTCAGAAAAGCATGAGCAAAAGAAGTGAGCCGGCTCCTCATACCTATGTTGTTCCGGGCTATTGATTTCTTAATTACTCTCCTGATGCATACGCATCTTTGATTTGTTCTTTGCTCGTCTGGTGGGATGGCGGGGAGGGCTGAGGTTGTGGGGCACGCTTGGAAGCCATTGCCTATGTGAGACCTCGCAACTTCTGTTTTTGTATGATATATCTGATGAATTAGACATTTTTTCCCCCCGGCATTTCATGGAAAGTGAACGCGCTGTGTGACGGTGATGCCCGTACAAACGATCCCTGTCCTATACATGTCTAGGCTGCGACATTTTGCTGAGTACTCGGGGGTGCAAGTTAGTGATGGGAAAGTCAGGGGTTCGAGATTTCAAAGCTTTTTACTCTTCTTAGAGCTGTGCCTACCAAATTAAATAATTTTTTCCCTCTGACGGTCATGAGCACGGGGACCTCAAACCCCTGCCTTTCCCATCACTTACCTTTATACCCGAGTTGGTTATACATGTCCCTGGCATGCAGGACGGAACAAAGGGGAGATCCTAGGCGCCGAATTTTGTATATGTACTTTTAGCTGAGATTCAGCATTTGTTTAGTTTTAAGGTTATTTAGGTTGTTAGATTTTTCATTATTGTTTCACCGGGCCGCAGAAACTTGACATTTTCTATCCTACTTGTATCCTCGAATTGAGAATTGGCACCTGTTTACGTTTTCTATAGGCTTGCTGTAACTATTCCAGGGTGATGGGCCAATCCTTGACACGGAGATAGTATACTAATAAATTGACAACAAGGAAAACTAAAGAAAGATGCATGAAGGTAAAAATTAAACTTATGATGTTGGATAAAAAATAAAATAACCTTGCCCGTGCTTGAACTGGGGACTACCAGTGTGGCAGACTGGTGTAGAGTACTACCAACTACACCATGCAACCAGATTACCCTTCTTGTGTCATCTGAAACAGTAAAATTTGTAGCTTGTGAGACAGGGGGGGGGAATAACCGGGTAACTGAGAACAGAGCATTGAGTACAGTACTTAAACGAGCCTTTTTCCACTTTACCTTCCGAATATCCGCACCACGAACAACTCCTGTCCTCTTTTCGTCACCCGCTCCATATCACCTCATTTCATCATACTCTTTTTACGATACGCTAAATACACAATGCTGCGTGCGATCTGTTTGTTGCATAAACCCTACTGTCTAGAATTTATTCCCGTTACTAACTGTCTGTCAAAATTGTTTTTGAGTGACTGGTCCCAGAACCAAGGAACAACTTGCAGTCACTACAGCAAGTGCAATCAGTTGTTGGTTCGCAATGGACTATGCGAGAAAAATACACATTGCCGAGGGATACCGCAAACGAGATCGCGAGCTTTACGAGTTACAAACTGCTCAGAACGATTTCCGTGTCAAGCACTGCGCCATGACCGGGGCTGCAGAAGCAACCGCCCCACAGAACGAATGCGTCTAGCCACCATGCGAATATCTTCAAGACCCACACACCATCAAAATTTATTGCCGCTGCTGGGGTTTAGGTTGGGATGGTTCTGGTGCTTGTGCAGCTGGGGTTTTCGCTTTTTTTTTCGTTTTGTATTTCTGTTTTAGGATGGTAGCATTCGGTAGTAGCGTTTATGGTGAAGGTTTGAAATCGGGAGGGTTTGCTCCGCCTAGTACAACTTGAAATCAATTCTCTCCAATATACCTCCTGTGATTTGATTGTGTTAACAATTGTGTCTATCAACCATTGTGACAGCTTGTACCGTGTGCTGTACTGTACGATCTTGGCGACAAAATTCGCTGACCCTCACGCCATTTTACACCAAAAGTGGCTGATTTTAGGAAGTCACAGTGTTCCTCCAAAAACAAAGAACCGATGAAATTAATACAACAATGTATTGCGTTTAAAAAGTCTTTAAAAAAGTCTTTGGTTATTTGCTCTTTTCCCGCTTCTGAGCAGTGAGGATTCCTGCTATTTTTGCTTACTAAAACTTTAAAGAACCCCCCCTTATATCCTAGTTTTCAGAAGCCCTGATTCAAACTCCCGCCCCCTTCTAACCTCCTGGATTCGATTACCAAAGGCCTTTTTTGTAACATTGAGTAAGAGGGGGGCAACTGACCCGGAAATGGGCCAATGTCTAACACAGTATTTCACATATTGGTGGAAATTGAAGCGTGCAATTCTTGATCAAGGTTTCCATATCATAATAATAATAATAACTGTTTAAAAAACAGGAAACCAAACCAAATATCACCAAGTACTCCCTCCTTCCTCCCCTCCAACTTCCCTCCCACTACCGTTGCCTCACCAACGACAAACTTGAAGTTCCACCTTCAACCTCCCCTCCCCCCTCCCAGTCCCTATCTTGTTCAACCCCGGCTGTCCGTCGATGCAGCCGTCACGGCAGGTGCGGTCACGGCAGGAGCAGAAGACGGCGGTTCCTTCATATTGGCTAAAGTCGTGCGCAAGATTTCAATTTCCAACTTCTTTTTCTCGCGACGCAGTTCGTCATTGGGAACTCGCTGTGCAGTTCAGTGTTCCCAACCGTCCCGGGCGTCCCGGGCAGGGTGGGTGAGGACGGTAGGGCATGGCGTCGGCATTTCATAAAGACGGCCGTCCTGGGGGTTGACGCCCGGGCCCTGGAGTCTTATTATAAATGGCATCTTCCAGCGGTCATCTGCAGGGCCCAGCAATTACCTACAGGGCCCGGCCGCCACCTACAGGGCCCGACAATTACCTACAGGGCCCGGCCGTCACCTACAGGGCCCGGCCATTACCTGCAGGGCCCGGTCGTCACCTGCAGGGCCCGACCATTACCTACAGGGCCCGACCGTCACCTGCCGTCACTGGCAGAAACCTGGAACATCCCACATCTTTAGAAACCTGCAGGGCCCGCCCGTCCGTCCCGGGCAGTGGTCTGGACGGACGCCAAGATGCCCGTCCGTCCCGGGCATCCTCCCATGCACTGCCGTCCGTCCCGTCCGCGCTTGAAGACGGACGGACTGGACGTTTGGGTTCACTGACTCCTGATATCACTCAATAAAGGGTGAAATAGTGCAAGGGTGAAATCATGAAACATCACTCATCTCGCTTTCGGCTCATGGAAACACAAGTTTTAAAAGGTTTTCCTGTATGAAATTGGCCTAATCCACTCTATTGTTGTATCGTAAGCATCTCCCAACCCTGATTCTTCTGTCGTTTTGCTGATCCCTTCTCACCTTTCATGGGTTGTTGATTCCGGTGAGAGATTATGTCAATGTTTAAAGAAACTAATAGACGCCTAGATATATTGATTAGCGGAAAATGTGGGGTAGGATTCTTTCTTCCATTGCTGCTGCGTACACTTCCAATATACCTTTCGGAATCTTCTCCAGAATATCTGCCCCTAAGCTCTCGTCCCTAGCATCGGACATTTCGTGGTCTACTAGTCTGGCATACGGGTATCTGATAATATCGCCTTAGCTGGAACCTACAGATACCTTAATCAGTTGTCCTGACAAGCGGTTTTCAATCTCGGCCTGGAGTTGAGGCCCCCCCGGTCACAAATATCTGAGTAGTTGGAGACATGTCGAAGATTTGTTCCACCGAACCGAGGACCCCGCACCAGGACACATTCGTCTAGTGTATTGGCCTCTGTAGATATGCATTACGGGATTGTGATAGTCTGTGGCATCTTCATAATATCAGGAAGTTGAAGCCCCAGTCCCGAATAGCCTTTCGTTATCTTACAATACCCGTAATATCTCATTCGGAATCATTTCCATTCCGCTAATGATTTGTTTGAACAAGGAACCCAGCATGTTCGCTGCATCGTGCTTGACATTCCTGTTCACATAGTTGTTTAGCATATTGATTAACACGAAATCATCAGGGTAATGTGTGGAGGAGTACGTACTAGTGCTTAAAGCTTAGAACTCTTCTACATTTGTTATAAATGTTTCTCCCTTACTTTCCCCCAACCCCGTCATCCCCCAAGAATCTCCAAAATCTCAAATTCGTCGATATGCTACCTAAGATAATCGGTATGTTACAAGCCTTATCGGAGTTCTACTGTACTAAATTTACTAACTTGATCTGAATGCTCTACACAGCCTTTTTGAAACAACACGGAACGTCCATGGTTGCAATTAGCTCCGGAGTTGCAGTTCCCTTGACTACGATGGGAGCACTGATCGCCGAAGAGAGAAGAAAGTGGAAGGAAGATATTCTCCGTCACGACTACGTAACTGCACCAGTGAACCCAAACGTCCAGTCCGTCCGTCTTCAAGCGCGGACGGGACGGACGGCAGTGCATGGGAGGATGCCCGGGACGGACGGGCATCTTGGCGTCCGTCCAGACCACTGCCCGGGACGGACGGGCGGGCCCTGCAGGTTTCTAAAGATGTGGGATGTTCCAGGTTTCTGCCAGTGACGGCAGGTGACGGTCGGGCCCTGTAGGTAATGGGCGGGCCCTGCAGGTGACGACAGGGCCCTGCAGGTAATGGCCGGGCCCTGTAGGTGACGGCCGGGCCCTGTAGGTAATTTTCGGGCCCTGTAGGTGGCGGCCGGGCCCTGTAGGTAATTGCTGGGCCCTGCAGATGACCGCCGGAAGATGCAATTTAGAATAAGACTCCAGGGCCCGGACGTCAACCCCCAGGACGGCCGTCTTTATGAAATGCCGACGCCATGCCCTACCGTTCTCACCCACCCTGCCCGGGACGGTTGGGAACACTGTCAGGAGTAGTGAAGAAGAGAACAGCTACAAGACAAGAGCAGCTTGGGTTGCTTTATAGAATGGAAAATGAGAGAAGAGGAAAAGAAGAGTGGAGACATGAGATGACGCAAGCAGTCATGAGGTATCACTTATGCCCACCAGAAAAGAAAATATAGGAGCACTGCGGTGACTGCAGTACTCGTGCTACGGTTGAGGCTATCCAGCCACAACCCACCAATGCTTGCTCGCTCACTTTTGGGGGCACTCATCCTGAGTGCCTGACAGCTCAACACCACTTGACAGCTCAATACAACTTTGTGGCTCAACAGCACTTTAAGCCACAATACTGCTTTGTGGCTATACCATATTTTGTGGCTCAATAGCAATTTGAAGTTCAATAGCACTTTGAAGCTCAATAGAACTTTAAAACTCAGTTACAAAAAGGGGGGGGTTTTATATGCTTCAGAAGCAAGCTAAATATTGAAGAGGAGTGAAGATGCGGAGTTAGAAAAGGCAGAAAAACAATTACAAAGAGCTCAAAATGCAAAGACAAGGGCAAAACAACCTGCCAGGAAGACTTTCCTGTATGAGATTAAAGCCAATATAAAAGTAAGACAGGTTACTGCAGAATATAAGAGGAAAATGCATAAGCAAATAATTATTTCTATCATAAAGCAAATAAAGCTTAGTAATATCAATGTATATTAGAAAATAAAATACAGTATAGTTTAAGCTGTAAAGTTATATTGAGCTACAAAATATGGTATAGCCACAAAGCAATATTGTGGCTCAAAGTGCTGTTGAGCCACAAAGTTTTATTTAGCCACAAAGTTGTATTAAGCAGTCAAGTGAAGGTTGTTTTATGGTTCGTGCCATCCAAAACATGCACCAAACTGAAAAAAGACTGTTACATGTGGCTGTACCAACATGTATGCCAAGACTAATTTCCCATGCCAAGAAATGAGAATATTAAAGTTTATAGGTTTTAGGTTCCAGATTACAAAATATTATCATATTTATTTCTGCTGGTTACGTTCCCTAACTCGTATTAGTTCTTAGCAACGGGTAGACGATACTTATCTCGTCTCTCTCGACGATAGCTATTATGCCGATGCCTACGAGAAGGGGAGAGAGACTCTCGTGTCTCTAGTCCTTATCGCCTATCGTACTCTTTCTTCAACTCTGCTCACATAGTAGAGTTCTCGTCTCGTATGTAGGTATTCATGAAGAGCGTAAAGGTTTTATATTCGTAAAAGCATAAAGTAATAAGTAAGGAAATAAGTTAGAATGAAGTGCGAAGAGTCTATCTACTCAGCTTTTTTATTTTTATTTTTATTTTTATTTTTTTTATGATTATGTATTCGTTGTTATTTAGGGTACAAGACCATGCATGCAGCGCTAGCCATGGCATAAACAATCCCCATTCCTCCTTCCACCCAGCCCAACTGTATCCCCAGGACCCTCTGGTGTGGGCCTAACCACACATCTTGCCCCAAAGAAAAACCCGTCCACACCTCGCAAGCGAACTCAGAGAATTGGGAAAACCTAACTAAAAAGAAAGCAGGAAAACATAAGAAGGTAACGGCCAGGAACATCTCTGAAAAAACAAAAGAAAAGCAATCACTGTAGATCCCACAACAACCTGAGCCAGATATACATGCTGGTAGTAGAAAACCGTAGAAGTTATCCTGGAACGCAGCACAACCAAGAAAATGGGTCACCTGTGGGAGGGAGGCAAGAGAGGGTGGCGCAGTAGGGTGCAAGCTGAGGGAGGGTGTAGCAGTAGGGTGCAAGCCAATCCAGCGGACAGAACAGGAAGGAAACTGAGTGCTAGCGTGTCAACTCTCGCTAATCGTGTTGGTGTCCTTCCAGGCCGTCTCAAGTGGCAGAAGATAAGCATTTTACTGCATCTCTCATGTAGTCCCTTGTTTCCCGAGAGATGGCATCACTTAGTAGATAGGATACCAGCGCTTAAACCGACCGTGGGGAAGAGCAAGATCGACCCGTGGTCCTGTTGAGGAGTCGTCGCGTACCGCAAACCGTATTCTTAGAAATCTGAAGCATCGGAAGCGAACAGTTACCGACCGTATGGAGTGGCCTCGCTGAGTGATGAGAGGGGTGACAATGGGTAGCGTGAAAGGCATACTGGCACCCAGAGGAAGGAAAGCCCTGACGCGTAGAAAGTGCGAAAGAGGGCAGTGAGGAGAGGATTGAAACGGCCATCACTCCTAGGCCGAGGCCATTGTGGGAAGAGAGGGTGGGTGAATGGTTCGTGAACTCCAAGCGTTGAGGGTTGATTTCAAGCGTGAGGAAAATAGAGGAGACGGAGGATGGCCTATCTACTCAGCTTGTTTTTTTTTCTTTTTTTTTTATCTTCATGTATTCGTTGTTATTTAGGGTACAAGAACTGGCATGCAGCGCTAGCTATGGCATAAACAATCCCCATTCCTCCTTCCGACTGGCCCGACTGTATCCGCAGGACCTTCTGGTATGGGCCTAACCGCACATCTCGCCCCAAAGAAAAACCCGTCCCTACCTCGCAAGCGAACTCAGAGAATAGGAGAAG
>JACCEG010000250.1:125332-149276 GCA_014065205.1 Tuber brumale | reverse complement strand
TGGCCGTCACTCCTAGGCCGAAGCCATCGTGGGAGGAGAGGGGGGGTGGATGGTTCGTGAGTACCTAGCGTTGAGGGTTGATTTCAATCGCCGGGTGTGTAGAGGAGACGCAGGATGGCCTATCTACTCAGCTCCAATGGTCTCCTTATACAGTTGCCCTTCACACCCTTGTGACTCATCCCTAAAGTCATGCGCCACATATGACTCACAACCTGTGAGTCATATTAAACATCATAAACTTGTCATCGGACCAAAGTGGTCACATGTGTGAAACCTATGCCCTCTAAATGAGGTCCTATGCAAAACATTACCTATCGTCATAACCATATCATATGACCAAATGGTCATATTTGCGAAACCCATGACCTCTAATGAGGTCATGTGCCAAATATAACATACATATGACTCATAACTATAAGTCATGTGAAAACCTCTTCCCCGCTAAGTCACATTCATGACATTAGCTCCTCCCTCCCTAACCTCGAGTTTCTTCGAGCTCAAAATCTCTTGTCGTCGTAGCGGTCCACTACTCGGCGGAAGCATTTGGAATTATCTGTTGCCTCACAGCCAAGTATGCATACTTGGTGGATGATGGCTCTTCTCTTGAGCTGCTCCTTCTGCACGGTTTCGTCTGCCTCCCTTATTCTCTTGTTGTAAGAGGCCCAGATCATGTCTATCCCTCTTCTCGCTCCGTCGATCGTTTGCTGGTAGGTCCTTCCCTCTTTTTCCTGGCAGCCGATCATTTCTTGTTCGCGTTTATTTCCTCTTCAAGCCCATCGATATTTCGCCGCAATCATTCGACTGTCACCCGTAGTTCTTCCTTGGACAGAAAGGTTTTTATATCCCCTGCGTTCCCAGGTTCTGTCCTCGTGACCTTTGGGGTTGCTTGCTTCGCTTCCCATTGCTGCCTTCGATGGTATGGGCATGACCTGCACATGCAGTTCTGCTCAGAGATCTTGTGGTGTGAGGAGCCAGTGGGCAGAGGTTGTGGTTACGTTGCCCACGCAATTTAGATCGTGGTGGTTGGTGGTGACCGGCATGTCGCTGACTTCTTGCTCAGGAAGCAGTTGCTTTGTTGTTTTCCATCCCTGTGCAAGGGACACCCATCGTCTATGCATGTCGTCCAGTGATAGACGGTATGATTTTTTTCCTTATCATTAACCACCTTGGCCCACTTGCCCTCGACGCTCTTCTCTTCCTCTTCCTTCTTGATTCTGGATTCTTCTTCGGCTCCAGCCCACTTGGCTGCATCGGGTGGAGGGCTCATGGGGCTACCCACGAGCTTGAAGTTGTCCTGACCGTTCTCGACCCCCAGTTGATGGCTGCTATGGGTAGCGTTGGTAGAAGAGGTTGAGGTCATCTGAATCGTTTACAAAGTTGGTAGCTGGATACCACTCTTGATCGTGTTTGGGAGAATAACCGGTCCACCAGGCACGGTATTAAATGTTACCGTGGTACAAGTGAGAGTCGCTTATTTCATCGAGTTCGTATTCTGGTTCTCCATCTAGTTCAATAGCGGGAGGAGGAGTAATCGTTTGTGAGGGAAGCTTGTTGTTCTAATCGAGTTCCAACAGCCAGATGTGGAATGTGTTGTGTATCTGCATGGCCGGGGAAAGCTCGAGTTTATATGCGCGTTTCCCTATCCTTTCCAATATCTTGAATGGACCCATTTTCTTGAAATCCAACTTCTTGGATGGTCATGTCATTCGTATATTTCTTGATAGTAACCACACCTTGTCTCCTTGTCATAGGTGTGGATCGGGTTTTCTGTATAAATCATAGTTTTCTTTTTGTCATAATTGTGCCATCGCCATTTCTGCTCTTAGGGTGTTGCGTAATTGACTCATATCTTCTCTTTCCGTTAACAGTCCTTTGGTTGTATGACCTATGGCCTGATATTCTGGGTCAAGAGCATAGTTTGAGTAAAAGGATGTCGCCTTAATCGTTTCTTGCTTTTCATTGTTGTATGCGAATTCTGCTATCGGTAGTAATTCGTCCCAGTTGTCCTACGGATAATTGATATATGCTCATAGATATTGTTCCAACATGCTGTTCGTTCATTGGATCTGCCCATCCGTTTGTGAGTGGACAGCCATAGAAAGCTTCCTTTTGATCCCAAGTTCTTCCGTTATCTTTTTCCATATTCCTGACGTGAATATGGATCCTTGATCGGTAATAATGTCTTTCAGTAGTCCATGAAGTCGAAATATTTCTTTGATGAATATTGTTGCGAACTGCGGTGCCATCATATTCATTCGTGTCGGTATAACATGACTCATTTTGGTCTGGCGATCCACTACGACCATAATTGAGTCATATCACTTGGCCTTAGGTAAGTCTGTTATGTAATCCATAGATATAGATGCCCCTAGCTTCTGCGGTATTTTGTTAGGTTTTAGCAGCCCATATGGTACGTTCTGCACCACCTTCATCCTTTGGCAAATGTAGCAGTTTTCGACCTATCGTTTGACTGATTCTCTTAGTCCTAGCCAGTAGTATTTCTGCATGATCAGCTCCGTCATTTTAGCCGTCCCACCGTGTCCTGCCGCTTTGTTGTTGTGCTGTTTCTCGATAAGGTTCGGTGTTATCTTTTCGTCTTCTGGTATCCATATCTTTCCGTCATACCAAAGGTATTTGTCCTTTCATTCACATAGGCCCGAGGCCACCCCTTTCCTTTCTTTATCTCCTATTTCCTGCCTTTCTCTTATTTCTCAAAATTGATTTTCTCTTCCCCTTGCTTTTCATAGTTTTTCATCATCCTCGTCCTGGATCACCGTTGATTCCATAACTTCGAAGTATTCTTTTGAAAGCAGAACTCGATTTTTCTGCTTAATTCTTTCATCTTCTTTGTCTTGTGGTTTGTCGCTCGCTATCGTCATTAAGGCATCCGGTTTTCCTCCTTCTTTTCCTGGTCAGTACTTGATTTTGAAGTTGTATTTGCTTAGGCTTTGCATCTACCGGATCTGCCTGTCATTCAGTTCCTTTGTTGTCATGAAGTGAACTAGGTTTTTGTGGTCCATTATAACTCTGACTTGATGGTCGTTATTCTGTATGTATCTTCTCCATTCCTTAAGTGCTTGAACTATAGCTAATAGTTCTTTGTTGGGGACATCATAGTTGCATTCGGCCGGTGTCATTATCTTTGATCGATAGCACACCAGGCACCATTTTATGTCTTCGCATTTCTGGCATAGGATCCCTGAACAGATATATTTTCATGCGTCTGTCTCAATTGTCGCTTCTTTTTGTGGATTCAAGTGCACCAGTATCGGTGCCATTGTGAGTTTGGTTCATATATCGTCATAGGCCTTCTGCTCTCTTTCTCCCCATTCCCATTTGACATCCTTCTTTGTTAGGTTATATAAGGGCTTTGCCATCCTGCTGAACCCGTCGATGAATCTGCGGTAAAAGTTGCAAAATCCCATGAAGCATAGGATGTCTACCTTGTTGTTCGGCTTCGCCCAGTCCCATATAGCCACAGTTTTGACTGGGTCCATTTGGACTCCATTCCCGTTGATGGTAAACCCTAGGTACTCGGTTTCATTCTGATAGAACTCGCATTTGGATGGTTTGATCTTCATCCCTGATTTCTGAATTTTGTTCATGATGCTGCTGACATCCTTTCTCTGTTGTTACAGGTTTTCCGAATATATGAGTACATTGTCTAAATTGACGATGCACCTTATATGCACGAACTTGTTGAACACCTGGTTGATCCATCGTTGGAATTCTGCCTGCGTATTGGTCAGGCCAAATGACATAACCAAATATTCATATATCCAGTATCTTGTTACAAAGGTCGTCTTCTATTCGTCTCCTTCCTTTATTTGTATGTTGCGGTAGGCGTCCTAGATGTCCAGCTTGGTGAAGTATTTCGCCCTCTTTAATCGATCCAGAGCTTCTCTGATCAAGGGGAGCAGGTATTGGTCTTTCTTTGTTCCCAAGTTGCGTGGTCGATAGTCCAGGCATAATTTCATCTTTCAGTCCTTCTTCTCGACAAATAATATCGATGATCCTGCTCATGTGAACCAGTGTCGAATCCATCCTCCTTTCATATTCTGCTCAATATATCCTCACAGCTCTTCCAATTCATTTTCCACGTGGGGACAAAGCCATTGATAGGGAATATCTTTCAATACTTTGGTTTTCTCGTCTTTTTCGATGTGGATTTTGTGATCCACTCCCGTCCTTCTTGGTGGTGGTCGGTCTGCTTCTTTTTCATGGAAGAAATTCATGAACTCGTAGTATTCTTGTGGTATTATATCATACCACTCCTTTTCCTTTCGTTGTTGCTTTTGTCATATTGCCAGTTCGGTGCTGATATTTATTCATACCAATTCCAGCTTCTCTTCTTGTGGGTTCCATTTGAGGATCCCCATGAGGTGTCCTCTCTTATAATATTGGCCGAATACATGGGCTGATATTTCTTAAATCTGTACCGATTCCTCTTTCTTTGTCTGCGGGCTATCCATACTACGGAAACCTTTCTTTCCTCTCGTGGTGTTATGAAGTTCTTGTACTTCATGCATCTCTTCTTCAGTGATCTTCTCACTAATCAACTGTGCTATCCGATCTCCTTGTCAGATTTCTTGGTCGATATCTCTCAGGTCGGCTTGGACAACTTTGATTTCTCCTGTATAGTTGGCATTGGTGATCTTGGCATTGGTAATGAGTTGTTTGTTGACTGTTAGTTCACTTCATGGTGCTATCCATCCATAGGTACCTGGTGATAACCCTATTGCTATTCCAGTTGATATCGTCTCTTGACTCTATGCTTGGATCGTCTTGTTTTGGTCGGCATATAGGTCATGACCTGCCACTTGTCTGGAGTCCTTCATTGGCCCCAGCGCCTCCTCGTGCAACTTCTTGAATCTGATTCTCTGATCCAGTTCTTCACTGAGTTGGAAGAATCGTAATCTCAGGTTCTCCTCTTGCGCCTCTCTTTCTTGTGTCATATACACCACTGGTGAACTGTTTAGCCATCCTGTCGCACATCGTTCGCTAGCGAACATAATCTTGTTGTTGTCCCAGTCAATCGTGGGGTTGTGTTGTCGTAACCATAGCATCCCAAGGACAAGCTCATGATTCTTGAGGTTCACTACCTGCAAGGTCGCCTCTTCCCCATGGTTGCCTATGGCTATAGGTACTTGCACTGTATGGGTTATCGGTCCCATAGTGCTGGGTTTTCCATTGGCTAGATAAACCTGTCTCTTCTTTCGTGTTGGTGTCAGGAGGTAGTTGTATTTGTCGCAGATTTCCTTCTCGATGAAATCTTCAGTTGCCCCAGAGTCGAGTATCGTGTGTATCGTAGTAACCTTTCTTTTTCCTGTCGTATAGTATTGTTTTGATCATGATATGATCTCCTTCTTCTTCCAGTACTGCCGTGTAGTAGTTTGCCATGGTGATTTTTCTCCTTCTACTTGTGTCCGTCTCCTCCATCCTGATAGTTTTCCTCCCCGTCTTGTCTACCAGACCATCACTTACTGGGGACCGTCTTCTTTTTCCGGTTGGTCCTCCTTCATGGTCATCTCCCTCCTGTTGGTTCTCTTCTGTTGTCTGATCCGGTTGTTACCTTTGGTGGGTATCATCACTTTCTGTCTGTTGTCCACACGGTTGCGGCATTCTCTGATTTGGTGTCCTTTTTCGCCGCATCTCAACCAAAGATTCTGCTCTCTCCAGTTCTTGTATTCTGCATTGGATAGGTTGAGCGGTCGTCGAGTTTGCGCCTTGTTCATTTCCACCTCTTGATTGACTGTGGGTCTGAAACTTACTTTGTGGGTTTGCAATATCGGTCTGAACGTTCCGTCTGTGTTCCTCGTTGTGGAAGTCTTCTTCGTCTTCCCACACTTTTCCTTTTTTAGGTTCTTTAGGATTGCCAATCGAGTCTCTTTCCTGATAGCCCCTGTGGCTAATTCTTCGACTGTAGTAGTTTCAGAGTCGAAATGTTCGAATTCTGATTGTAGTCTTCGCGACATTCCCCCATATAGGTATTGTGATCCTGTTGAGTCGTCTAGCGATGCCTCCATTTGGTCGTATCTGAACTTGTTCCAGTATTCTGTCATGGATCGAGATCCTTGCTCCATATTCATTATGTGAATCCTGGCCGCACCCCTTGGGTCCACCTCTCCAAACTGCTGTTTGATCGCTTGCTTGAACGCTTCCCAGCTCTTCCATCCCATTGGTTGGTTGCCTTCCATGTATGGTGTGAGTCATGTGCTAGTGTCTCCCCTTAGGAGACTGGAAACGTGAACGATTTTTGCCGCATCGTGTCCTTCTTGCCAACCTGTGGCATGATAGTAGATCGTTAATTCAGCCTTACAGTTCCACAGCTGGTGTCTGTTTCCTGGGTATGTCTCCAGTTGTTTGACCTTGAGTCTGTATTGTCCCCACAGCCTCAGGATTTGTTCCATCTGTTCGCGACTCAGCTCTGGTGCCGCCTCTAGTGTTGGGCCTGACGTAGGGCTAGCCCCTTTAGTCCCTCTTGGTCTTGGTCCCTCCATTCTCTTGTCTTCTGCCTCAGAGCTCGACTCTTCATATATTGATTGCTCTTCTGGGGTTGTTGGGCTCGGAGTTCGTCTTTGTTGCGAAACTGTTCGTTGTAATTCGTCGGCTACATCAGGTAGCTCCAAGGACAGAACCTGGAAGTTATAGTCAGTCTTCGTATCGTCTGAGCATCGCTATAAGTGATGCTTCGTAATGTTACGTTCACGAACTCGTATTAGTTCTCAGCAACCGATAGACGATACTTCTATCGTCTCTCTCGACGATAGCTCTTACGCCGATGCCTACGATAAGAGGTGAGAGACTCTCGTGTCTCCAGTTCCTATTGCCTGTTGTACTCTTTCTTCAACACTACTCGCGTAGCAGAGTTCTCGTCTCATATTTAAGTATTCATAAATAGTGTAAAGGTTTTATATTCCTAAAAGCATAAAGTAATATGTAGGCAAATCACTTAGAACGAAGCGTGAAGAGCCCATCTTCTCATCTTTTTTTTTTTCTTTCTTTTTATTTTTTTTATCTTTTATTTTTTTTTATCATCATGTATTCATTGTTTACAGTACCAGAACTTGCATGCTGCACTAGCTATGGCATAAACAAAACCTCGATCTCAAAATACGCAAGCAGAAAGGAAAAAAGTTCGCACTAAAGAAAAATCCCCTAATAGTGTCCAATAGCCGACATGTAATCCCTAAGAACTAAAGCAAACAAGTGCGTAAATCATAACAGAAAAATCAGCCAAAAACCAGAAAGTCAAACAATTCTTGAAATGAAGCAAAACCAGTGGCGGGCGCTGTTACTAACGGTCTAAAACCATAAATCGGGAGTACCATTTCTCGAGGAAGAGACAACGGGAGGGGGTGTCCCAGCATGCAGACGGCATGCCCGGGGAGAAGCATGTGGCTATCACGTTGAGATAACGTGCCACTGAGAGGAGGGCCTTGGGGTCAGTCCATAGTGAGCTGTCCCTGCCAATGTCCACGAGCCCCCAGAGGTAGCGCTCACGAGGCTCCTTGCGGGACTCACAGTAGAGTATGGCATGAGCAAAATCCTTCTCGTCCTCCTCACAGTAAGGGCTGAGGGGAGCGAGGTAATCCGTGCACCAGGAGGAATGGGCAGTGAGGTAGCTCTTACCCGAGTGCATCTTATGTATCCTTCCAGCGATGAACCTCACGAGACCCATGAAGGAGTGAGGCGAGAGGGACGCGATGTATTGGTAACTGGGTGGTGGGGGCAATTGAGGGGCCCAATCTTTGACGAGGGCAGCTCTACCATGCGCCTTGATTGATTGATAGGGCGGGTCCCCACCTTGACGTGGAGTTGGTCTGGTGGGAAAAGGAAGGGTGAGGGCATAGGCAAGGGGCCAGAGATGTTGATGAAGGGTAGGGTGCGGTGTGCAATCGCTTCCAGGGGCAGGTCCATCCTTATAGGGGGGCAGGGGGGTGACATCCTCCAAAGGAGAGGGGCGTAAACTGACGTGAGGCTCCTAGTGAAGTGATGGTAATCTTCAGAGGCCCTGTAGGGGCAGGACGTGAGAAAGGATGGATGGAGTCTCACAGTCGCTGGGTTGACCTCTGGAGGGAGGCACACCAGCCGAACTGCAGCCAGCCTCTGTTTATGGAGGATCAGCAATAGGAGGAGGGGGAGGGCCGATTCGCACCCTAGCGTGCGAACCGGAGTCGCGGAGAAGCAGTTCGTTACCCATCAGTGTACCTTTCTCCAGAAGATGGACATGCGGTCCATGAGGATGAGGGATGGTGAGGGGAGATCCACCTCATAGAGGAGGATTGGAGATATTAGGGAGGATACCAGGTAATGGCAGAGAAAGGGGGGGAGACCCATACTGGGCCTGAAGAGTCTCTTAATCGTTGCGAAGGCCCATTGGGCCAGGCCAAGCTTTTTCGGGTAATGGGAGCTGGTGCCTTTTGTGCAGGAGGTGGGGGAGGACTCGAACCAATATCCAAGCCAGTGTACAAGTTCGCAGGAGCGGAAGAGATGTCCATCCAACAGCACAGGTGTCATAGGGGGGGGACTTTCTGCGCTGAGGTCACTCAGTGCATGAGCTCTGTCTTCGGGATGGAGAAGAATACACCCAATCTGCTCGCTTTTGCCTTCAGAGTGCCAGTGATAGCTTGCAGTCTCTGGACATTACACCGATATGAACTGAAGGCGACAGTAACTGTGAGCCTTTCCACATATGAGAGGATGAGGCCCTAAGGGACCGGGAAGTGAAGGGAGGATACATACATGATGAACAGGAGAGGTGAAATAGGAGAGCCCTCGGGGGTACTAACTGAAACTAGCGTAAAGATCTGGGGGGCTCCCTGGAAAGCCAGGCGACAGGAGCATCCGTGGAGGAAGGACATTATCCACGCGACCATGTAGAGGTTGACTGCATTAGTGGCTAGCCTGTTGCAAAGTGAGGAGGCTGAGACATTGTCAAAGCAGCTTTTAATGTCTAGGAAGAAGGTCGAGACCTTAAGCTTGGGACGCATGAAAAGCGGGACCTCGTGAGAGAGGGTTGCTGCTAGGTCAAGAGTACTCAGACCCGGGAAGGATCCAGTTTGGTGGGGGGACAGCAGGCCCAGAACACGGGCGAGTGCAGAGAGGCGATTTGCCATGACCCTCTTGAGAAGCTGGGAGAAAGTTTCTAGGAGGAGGATGATGTGGAAAGAGAACCGGGTGTCGTATGAGGGTTTCCCTGGCTTATCCAACACGATGCCATTGGCCTTCTTCAGGGAAGGAGGATGGTGCCCATATCGAACCAGAGGGCAGAGGAGAGATGTCAGGATCATGTGGTTCGCAGAGTACACCCTCTTGCAAATAGAGCAGGGGATCATGTTAGGCATATGGAAATCCGAGACATGTGCACAGACCCACGGTAGGGTAACTGCGCACAGACCCTCAATTTATCGGAGCAAATACCTCCCCGCCAGCCTCCTTATGGGATCCGCACGTCCATAGCTCAATGGAAGTATCGTGTGACATCTATCAAGAGGTCATGTGTTCAATCCACACAGTCGTCAACGTTATTTTGGTATGAGATATTTTCTACCAACCAGATATACATGTTCGGAGCTCCCTGCATGATGGTACAAGACCTCCAACCGCGGGATTTTCTACCAATAGTATAGAGAGGACTCTGGCTAATGCGTAGGAAGTCATCTGAGAGAAAGTGGTCAGTTGGTTGTTGAGTAATTAAGGACTGAAGACGGAGACCCCAGTACCCATATGGAAGTCGCAGTTGATAATACAATGGACAGACCAATGACACCCTACCTAGTGAGATCAGCTGTATGTTGGTTGGTTCCGGTAATGGGACCCCTCTGCAGAGGCTGGCGGACCAAGGAAAAGCACGCTCAGTTAGAAGGCCATAGCTGGTGAGGAGTCCATAAGATGTTGACGCATCGGACTCTTTCTCGCGTGAAGCATGGGCAGCCCGACATGAACTTGATCACTTCATGGACGGAAGAGATTAGTGGAACAATAGTGATTAAGTCTAGAGTATTCAGCATAGTCTATACGAGCTAAAGATCGGAAGCTCCTAATAGGAAGCTGCGACTAAGCCATAGGGTGGTGTGCTCGTTCTCAGGGTCAAACAGTGTTCGCACTTAAGTTGAACTCAAGAAGAAGATGAGCGGTACATAGTTAGTAGGAGGATTTGAAGTACCGACTAGCTACTATAAGTAAGATTGACTCAGTCCGTGTTGGTGCGAGATCATCCAGCAACAGAGAAGAGATCTTATCAATATAAAATCTTTTACCTCATAAATCTTTACTTTTCTTTACATTTACTTTATCAAGATGAGCCTTCCTCGACAGATTCTCCGAACAAAGATTTTGGCCTACGTCGCTCTGTCATACTAGAGATTGGAGTCCGCCTAACAGTATATTGATAGTTCTCCTGTTACCCAGGCTCACTACATGAACTACGTGTTCACTTCAAACTCTACCCGCAGTTCAGACTTCGACTACATTTTTGAAGAACCTCACTGTCCCATCTATATTCAAACATTCAAAGAAGTCTTCGACAGCGAGTTATTCAAAATTGAAGAAGAGTTTGTCATAGAACCCTTGTGGTTCACAATACCTTTCAGTATCCCAACGAGGGATCAATGCAATTGCATATACTGTACCTGGCACAGTTCGGACTTCACGTGGAATTCGACCGTGTCAGTAAACCTTGTCGACTGGAGTACCCAGTGCTCCCAAGTCTTGAATGAAAAGCAAAAGGAAAGGCCAGGCACACCTACCCGAGGGCCAGACATCCCCTCAACCTGGGCCTAACACGTCCATATATGTACTATAAGTACATCCTAAACTTCGTAAAAAGCGAAATTCAGGTCCTCAGTCCAGAATTGGACCAACCAAACCCTTTTATACCAATACCCCTAGAGTATCTCAAACATTGGATACCTTACATACGATTCCTTAAACCCTTTAAATGATATCAAGAACTCTTGTATGAAGTACCAGAAATCAAGCATCCAGGATTACTAGAGCAGTTAGCCTACCTGGAAAGTAGCACAATGGCCGAGATACATCAAGATCCGAGAGAGAGAATAACGGCGGGAGAACCTATAGATAACTGGCCTGATACGACGGATAAGACCAATGATTTGGCAATATGGAGTCCCTCCCCGTTGACACCTCATGAACCCACATTCTGGAGAGCAAACCTGCCCTCTCACCGCTCCTCCAGTGTGGCAAGCGCACCTTAGATATCACGATCCTCCACGCCGACACAAGGAGCTGACGACGCCGCTAATCTAGCAAGGTTGGCTGCCCGTCTTGGGATAACCTTTGGTTGAATAAGGCAAGACATAGACACTTCCCTTGACCAAGCCAACATCACCTTCAAACATCTGACGGGGGCTACCTAAGATAACACCTTAAGGTTAATTAAGGTTCAACAGCAAATCGCCAAGGGACAAGATGTTCACGACAATGATATTGCACTTTTGTTGATACAGCTAGCAGGCGTGGAAAGTGAAATCAAGGGGATTCAAGAGGAAATGGTACAGGAAGTTGCAAAGAAATTAGATGCCCAAGATAGGCATCAACAAGAACATGAAGAGGTAACCACGAGGTTACAGGGAACGAGCAGGCATGAAAGCCAAGGGGCATTGGCCCGAGATCAGACGTTGGAAAAAATGGTCATCGATCTAAGGACGGAATTTGTAGAATTTCGCGCCCAATGCACCGCTCATGAAAGGGAGGTTAATTGAACCTTGGGGCAAGGGCGGCTCGATACTACTATCCACCAGGCAGAGATTCGCAAGTCCCTAGATCAGCAACAGCGGCAAAATGAGGAAACAAATAAGACCCTCAAGGCTTTGACGGCAGCAGTAAATAAAATAATGGCTGCCACACCCAGTCCAGAAGGCGCAGGACACGCACCCTTACCTGCAGTGCAAGAGACTGATGACGAGGAGTACTATGCTCCTCCTACATGCAGGGAAAAGGGGAGAGGCAAGGAAGCCGCTGATGCATCCCCCTCAGGTGCCTAGGGAGGTGACCCTGGAGATCCTAGTGATGATGATGATGATGATGATCAGAGAGGAAGAAGGAGAGATATTCCTAGCTGACGTAGGCAAGGACAGACACCAGAACAGTCTGGAATGGCCGAGACACTCGCTAATGCGATGGCGCTGAACATTAAGCGACCATCTGAGCCACCCCTATTCTTTGAGGATAAACCAGCACAGGATATATATGTATGGGTTGTACAATGCAGCGACTATTTCGAAAGAAACCCGCAGATCTCGGATGATGCACAGGAATGAGTCATATACGCACTTCGTCGTACGAGAGGAGACATAGTTCTTCATTATACCATTTGATATCGGAAATCTATGGACAGTCTTCAAGGGCAAACTGAGCAGCCAGAATTGGCTACGTGGACTCGTTTTGAGCACGATATGATCAAACAATTTGCCACGGTGGAAGCCAAAAGACTAGCGCTTCGAGCAATGAAGCTAGTTGAGTATGAGGGTAGTATCGCATGTTATCTGACGATCATGCATAACCATAACATTCTTGCATGCATGACTGGAGAGTCCTGGAGGCAGGGAGTCAATGACAAACTTCCAAAACAAAGTGTCTGCAAGTTGTCGTCCCTGCAATATACAACGGATGAAGAATGGGAAGAGGCACTAACGCTGTGCGGTCGGTCAGAAGAAGGACTTCTGGGTAGAGAAAAGATTGGGCAGGACAATCCGTCCAAACCTAAAATAGTCCAAGCAGTCAAAAGAGAAGACCGACAGGACTCTAAATCAAAGCGACAAAAGGATACTAAACCTTATGTCAAGGGAGGTGGAGCCCCATCACGAAAGCGAAAACAAGACAATGAGCTGGAAAAGCCACGGAAGAGGTTGGGTGGTGCGACGAAAACCACGCACACAAACTTCAACAAGGCTCATGTTGGAATCCCGCAGAGTGTGATAGACACGCGAAGGCGAGATGGAGATTGTACATGTTGTGGAAAGAAAAACCACACTTATCAAATGTATTGGGGAGACGCCCATATATCGGTGGCAACGGTCAGCTCAAGACCAATAAAAATGGGAATACGATGAGCAAGATCAGCTATTATAAAGCCTAAATTGACTCGGAGAGTGGCTTCCGCCCAGCAACCAGCCCGAGTTAATAAAATCTGTGAACTGGCAGACGACGAAGAACTGACCTAGGTCAGTTCATTGGCACCAAGGGCAACAGCATTTGGGTATTCAGTGTCAGGATGGAGCTGGAATCGAAATGGGAATCCCCTTTGGCAGGGGTATATTGGGTACCCACCACGACGGGGATCGGGTAGTCCGTGTGCAACTACGGGAACCAAAATTCAAAAACAATCAAAAGCGGCGTGAAGCCAGTCTCTCCTTTCAGGATCAATGCAAGTAGGCTCTAAGTAAAGGGACCCCACGAGGGACCTACGAGCACGAACACGAGAATCAATGTATGGAGACTCTGAATCGAAAGCGAGGATAGTTAACATGCCCACATGGCCCGGGAGCCAACAGTATGAAGTTCCGCGAGTTACCTGGTAGTTGCCTGCTACCTGTGTGCAAGCAAGTTACTATACCGAAGAAGTTAGGGACATAGCGATGTAAGATCTACCTGATAACAATACACGACAGGAGGACAACCGATGCGGGCCGTTCCACCTACCACATGAGTCTGAGTCGTATTATATGCATGTACTATCTTGCCTTCTGGCCAGAGTGTGGGATAGGGATGTACCACTTTGGTGCGCAAGGCTGCTCTGAGGGAGCGGGATGGATAACCGAAACCCCAAGAGAAAGGATTTGGTGAAACAGGAACCCCACACCAGGGGAGTAAAATGGCTAATAGCCGCCCGAATTTCTGCTATGAGCCTAGGTCTGGTATGTCGGGAGAAGGCATCCAGCCTAAAAACTGGTCCTGTGCAATTGCGTATCGGTGAAACGCCGCTTAGTATGTAGACCCCGATTGTTAAAGCTAAAGAATTACTTGTTTGTCTGAGGAGACCACAATGGTTGAAACTAGGCAGGCGTAGTAACAAACATTTTGTTACCTACACACAAACATCCATGATGCCTAAACACAAAAACCAAGAAAGTCTTATCCGTGCCAAGCGCGCAGAGTTAGATGCTCCAAAACCAAAGCGATACAACTGTCCGGAGGGGATCGCTTACCTCCATATGCATGATACGCGATACAAAGTTAAAGTCTTATTGGACACGGGATCCAACGTGTTCCTAATAAATAAGGACCTAGTTGAAGATCTTTGCGTTCCCATTATCAAACGCAACAAAGTACTCGATATCTTAGGCTTTGATGGATCCTCAGCCGCTTCAGGAGGGAAGTGTTACACTCTCTCTGTTAAATTAGAAATAGGAAAAAATGGACACAACTCAGAAGGGTCGTGTGAAGTGGCTAAAGCAGGTCACTATGGAATGACAATTCCATATGGTTGGTGGCACCGTGAACACCGAGTATCTCACATAGAAGATGCAGAAAATTGGACCTTCTTCGCAAAAAGTTGTGAAAACTGTGAGGAAGAAGGCGCAGGAATAGCAGATATGTTCGAACATGACAAATCCGTCGCTTGCGATCATAATGTGTGCCACATCGGAAGATTCAGAGCCATCGAAAATTCGGTGGAACTCGAATCATTACCGAAAAATTACTGGCGGTACAAACATTTGTTTGAAGCTCAGAGGGCAGAAAAATTAGCCCCAAGAACGACATTCGATCATGAAATCAAGTTGGTTCCAGGATCAACTCCCCCTTGGGGACCGATATATCCACTATCTGAAAAACACCTTCAGGCTCTGCGAGAATACTTGGAAACAATGATTAAGTAGGGAAAGATTACGCGCAGTCAATCACCAGCAGGAGTACCAATATTATTCGTACCCAAACCTGATGGAAGGCTACGCCTAGTTGTGGATTACCGAAATCTAAATAAGATTACTATCCTCAACAAGCATCCCCTTCCGCTAATGTCCGAACTCAGAGATAGAGTAGCTGGTGTAAAGATCTTCACCAAGTTAGACCTTAAAGACAGCTACCATCTAAGTATGATTAAGGAAGGCGATGAATGGAAAACGGCTTTCCGGACGAGATATGGGCATTACGAATACAAATTTATGCCATTTGGATTGGTCAACGCTCCCACAACTTTCCAAGACATGATGAACCAAGTACTTAAAGAATACTTGGATGTTGGGGTCGTCTGCTACCTCGATGATATCTTGATCTATTCAAAGGATGAAAAGGAACACATCGAAGCGGTCAAAAAATTCTTACAAAGTCTATCAGACTTTCAGTTAGCGGTATCACTAAAAAAGTCGACCTTCCACGCCACAGAGGTAGAATTCCTCAGCTATATGGTAGCAGTCGACGGTGTGTCCATGAGCACCCCGAAGGTGGATTCCAGAATGGTTTGGAAAGCACCTAAATCAGATAGAGAAGTACAAGTCTTTATCAGATTTGCTAACTTCTACCAACGATTTATTAAAAACTTCCTGGCTATTTGCAAACCCATAACCGTGACATTACAAGGAAATCCTAAGAACTTTAAATGGGGAGTTGAGCAGGATACGGCTTTTGAAGAACTAAAACACAGGTTTACAACAGCCCCCATACTACATCACTTTTTCCCAGAAAGAGAAACCATGGTGGAAAGTACGCTAGCGATTTCGCGCTCGGTTGCGTCCTTGCTCAATATTTCGAGAAAAGATTACACCCAGTGGCTTTCCATTCCAGAAAATTGAATTCGGGGGAGCGCAATTATGAGATTCACGATAAAGAACTTCTCGCGATCCTCGAAGCATTCATAGAATGGAGACACTACTTAATTGGAACGGAAAAACCGATTACAGTCTTTACCGACCATCAGAACCTACAATACTTCCTCACCTCGAATGTCTGGAATGGCCGTCAAATTCGATGGACTCACAAGTTGGTAGAATACAATTTCAGCATTGTATACCGACCAGGCACGAAAGGCGGAAAGCCCGATGCATTAAGTAGATGGCCGGAGTACCATCCTGAGGAGGGAGCTACGGATCGAGAACAGAAAATTTTGAAACAAGAAAGTTTCTTGGCATCACTAGTAGCGAGTGTAGGCAATGAAGGGGAAGACTGGGATGGAGACCAAAATTTGGATTTGGAACCGCAAAGAGGTGAGATGGAACCCGTGATTAGGGTCAAGAGATTGCGTAAAAAGGCATATTTGCCAAAAAAGGCTCAAGAATGGTGGCAGGACATGACCTGTATGCCATAGAGAATGACATTGTCCCAAAATATGGACAAGCATTAATAAGAACAGGTATAGCGGTTGGGCTACCCGAAGGAACTTATGGAAGAGTTGCTCCAAGAAGCGGATTAGCAGTCCGAAGTGGGATCTCCACTGGTGCCGGAGTTATCAATGCTGATTACACCAGTGAGCTCAGAGTTGTACTATTTAATCACAAAAATGAGGACTGCCAGATAAGAATGGGCGATCGCATAGCCCAGCTGGTGGTAGAGAAAATCAACACCTCAGGTATGATGGAGGTAGACGACTTGTAACAAACGGATCGAGGCACCGCGGGATTCGTAAGTACCGATATAGCGACAACGTCCTTGATCATTAAGGAACAGGAGCCAAGCATCAGTTACCTACAGGCATCAGCTAAAGACAACGAACACTGGTATGACATTTGGGAAGTACCAGAAAAGGTTCGAATGTCAAATGCGATAATCCTACAAAATGGAATGAAGCTGTTCAATCCTAAATTCTTAGGCGAGATAAAGGCAGCTATTGGAATAGATGGAGCTTGGAGGTAATGAAGGGAGCAACTCATTAGGTTATGAGACGAAGGAAAAGATTTCCCTAAAGACTGGACCTTAACCGATGACCTACTATACTATAAGCAAAGATTATTTGTACCAGATAGTCAGGGGCTATACACCAAGATCACAGAAGGATGTCACGATGCAAAAGTTGCAGCACATTGCAGACCGGAAAAGACTTGGGAAATAATCATGAGAGACTTCTATTGGAAAGGACTTGCAGCATGGGTCAATGACTACGTGCGATCCTGCGATGAATGCCAACATAATAAGTCGCCTAGGCACGCCAAGTACGGATTGCTACAACCATTGCAAATATCCTACGGGGCATGGGCATCTATCTCGGTGGACTTCATCACTCAACTACCGGAGTTGCAAGGTTGCACTCAAATAATGGTAGTGGTTGATCGGTTTACAAAGATCGCACATTTCATCGGACTTCAGACCACGGCTATGGCCAAGGACGTCGCAAACACATTCCTGCAAGAAGTCTGGAGGCTGCATGGCCTTCCAACCGAAAATCGTCTCGGGCATGTACTCAAAGTTCGCGGGAGAATTCTGGAAATCTCTTTGCGAAGCACTGAAAATTAAGCGAAGGATGTCCACCGCATACCACCCTCAAACTGGAGGACAAACCGAACGTACCAACCAAGTGGTTGAAGGATACATTCGAATTTTCATCAACTATGATCAGGATGACTGGTATCTGCTATTACCTCTAGCTGAACATGCCTATAACAACTCCGCAACTAATGCTCATGGGATGTCACCATTCTATGTGAACTACGGATTCCATCCACAGACTGAGTGCATGAAGGAGCATGAAGCTCAAAATCCAGGAGCTCCACTCTTTGCAAACTGGATTAAGACAATACATTAACAGGCGAGAGGGTCATTAGGAAAGACAGGGGAAGGAATGTCAAAATGCTAAGAGCGGAAGGCTCGACAACATCCAGACTTCAAGATGGGGGACAAAGTAAGGTTAAACGCAAAGAACATTCGAACCCGACGGAAATCAAAAAAGCTAATTCCGCAGCTATACAGTCCCTTCCAAATCATGGAAAAACCAGGAGCACGAGCATTTAAGCTCAACATATCCGATCGTGGGAACATTCACCCCGTATTCCATGTCGCACTGTTGGAACCCTATCGCGAGTCAGTTCATCACAATCGTCAGCAACCCCCTAAAGAACTCGAGGATATTGATGGTGATCAACAATGGGAGGTTGAAAAAGATGTAAGAAGCGAGATTCGCTCTTACAGGAAACGAGTATGTGGCCGCTATCAAGAGAAGCGGGAACTGTGGTATTTCGTTAAATGGCAAGGGTGTTCAGAAGATGAGAACAGATGGCAGCCTGCTACTGGTATGGAAAATGCGGAGCAAGTTGTAGAGAATTTTCATAATGAAAATCTGGACATACCAGAAAGGGCAGAAGTAAGATAGTATGGAAAAGGTTTTCCTACCGTGGCCAAGTAAACGTGGGAGGTTTTTTACCCTAACCACACTGAGTCTTAAAAAGTATTTAGAAGGAACTATACAATGGTTATAAAAGGCATTCGAGGCGAAGCCTGGTAGGAGGGAGCTCATGTTAGGCATATGGAAATCCGAGACAGGTGCACAGACCCACTGTAAGGTAACTGCGCACAGACCCTCAATTTACCGGTGCCAACACCCCACTCCAGCCCCCTTATAGGGCCCGCACGTCCACAGCTCAATGGAAGTATCACGTGACATCTATCAAGAGGTCATGTTTTCAATCCACACCGCCGTCAAAGTTATTTTGGTATGAGATATTTTCTACCAACCGGACATACATGTTCGGAGCTCCCTGCAAGACGGCACAAGACCTCAGACCGAGGGATTTTCTACCAATAATATAGAGAGGACTCTGGCTAGTACGTAGGAAGTCATCTGAGAGAAATTGGTCGATTAGTTGTTGAGTAATTAAGGACTGAAGATGGAGACCCCTGTATCCATATGGAAGTCGCAGTTGATAATACAACGGACAGACCAATGACACCCTACCTACTGAGATCAGCTGTATGTTGGTTGGTTCCGGTAACAGGACCCCTCTGCAGAGGCAGGTGGACCAAGGGGAAGCACGTTCAGTTAGAAGGCCATAGTGGGAGAGGAGTCCATAAGATATTGGCGCATCGGACTCTTCCTCGCATGAAGCATAGGCAGCCCGACATGAACTTGATCACTTCATGGATGGAAGAGATTAGTGGAACAATAGCAATTAAAAACCTACAGTATCCAGCATAGTCTATACGAGCTAAAGATCGGAAGCTCCTAATAGGAAGCTGCGACTAAGCCGTAGAGTGGTTTGCTCGTTCACATGGTCAAACAGTGTTCGCACTTAAGTTGAACTCAAGAAGAAGACGAGCGGTACATAGTTAGTAGGAGGATTGGAAGTACCGACTAGCTACTATAAGTAAGATTGACTCAGTCCGTGTTGGTGAGAGATCATCAAGCAACTGGGAAGAGATCTTATCAATATAAAATTGTTCACCTCATAAATCTTTACTTTACTTTACCTTTACTTTATCAAGATGAGCCTTCCTTGACAGATTCTCCGAACAAAGATTTTGGCCTACGTCGCTCAGTCATACTAGAGATTGGCATCCGCCTAACAGATCTGGTCTGGACCGGGAGCTGGTGAGGATGAGGAGCTCTGGAGGTCGGCCGTTATCTCCTCAGCCGACAGCTCTGGGACATCTCTGAACTCTCGCAGGATGGCTGGTGGGTTGGTGGATTGCCTCTCAGGGAAGAAGTGGGAAAGGAGGGCCGCATTTATCACCATTGCACTTTCGGCCCCAGGTATCATGGGGAATCTGTCCGGAGGTCTACCGAAGGCATACCGCTTCGCAGTCCCGAGTGTCTGAGGGGTAGCTGATTTCCGGAAATTGTTCCAATACTCGGTTTTGGCCTGCTTTATGGCCTTGCAGTACAGAAGCCACACCTTCCTGCACTGCTTCTTTGATGAGGGGAGGGGGTCCAGCCTCACCGACCGGACCGTTGAGCGGAAAGAAGATCTCTGTTCCGACAGGTCGGGGGTCCACCATGGCTTTGACCTACTGCAGAGTCTCTTATGTGAGGTCTGGAGCTTGAACACAGCCCTTAGTCTGCCCTGGGCCATGTCAAACCAGGTGGAGATCGAGTGTGGTGTTGGAAGAGGGGCGGGTAGCTCGAACCTCGTTGCCTTGATTTGCTGTTCAAGGGAGAGCCAGTCTGTCTTTGTCCATGCGGGCGAGGGGGGAGGTGGGCAGGTAAGGTACTTCGAGAGAGTGATGAGGATCGGGACATGGTCGGACCCTATTGGAGGGAGTGGCGTGTCCCACAACTGAAAGCTAGGGGACAACGAGACATTGGCAAAAGCCAGGTCGATCACAGGGGGGCGCAGATCGACATTGAGAGGAAAGTAAGTAAGGGTACCAGGGGCGTTCAGTCGGCAGTAGCCCTCTTCTGCCGCCTTCTCAAAAAAACAGGTGGAGGCAGCAAGGTCTGAAACCGAAAAAAGACGCCCTGGGTCTGCCGCCTATCTACTCAGCTTTTTTCTTTTCTTTTTTTTCTTTTTTTATCATCATGTATTCGTTGTTATTTAGGGGACAAGAATGTGCATAGAGTGGTAGCTATGGCATAAACAATCCCCATTCCTCCTTCCGCCTGGCCCGACCATATCGCCAGGACCCTCTGGTATGGGCCTACCCGGACATCTCGCCCCAAAGAGTAAGCTGTCCCTACCTCGCAAGCGAACTCAGAGAATAGGAGAAGCCTAACTAAGAGGAAAGCAAGAAAACATAAGAACGTAACCACCTGGAACATCTCAAAAGAAATGAACAAAAGAAAATCCACACTGTAGATCCAACAACAACCTGAGCCAGATATACGCGCTGGCAGCACAAAACAGTAAAAGTCATCCCAGAATGTGACGCAACCAAGAAAATGGGTTGCCTGTGGGGGCTGGAGGAAGAGGGTAGAGCAGTAGGATGCTAGCCAGGAGAGGGGGCAGCAGTAGGGTGCAAGCCAATCCAACCGCCGTTTCAGGGCGGAAACCGAACGCTACCATGTCAACTCTCAGTAATCGTGTTCATGTCTGACCAGGTGGTCCCCAGTGCAGAAGGCAGGCGTCTTACCGTGTCTTACATGTAGTCCCGTTTTCTCAGAGAGATAGCATCACTTAGTGGATAGGATACCAGCGCATAAGCCGACTGTGGGGAGGGGCGAGATCGACCGAAGGGACTGTTGAGAAGCTCTCGCGTACCGCAAACCGTGTTCTCAGCTGTCTGAAGCAGGGGAAGCGAACGGTGACCGACCATATGGAGGGGCCGCGCCAAGCGTGGAAGGGGGCGAAAACGGGTAGTACAAGAGGTGTACCGGTACCCAAAGGAAGGAAAGCCTTGACGCCTAGGAAAGCAGAAGAGGGCTGTGAGGACAGGGGGGAAGTGGCCATCACTCCTAGGCTGAGGCCGTCATGTGAGAAGAGGGGGGGTGGATTGTTTGTGAAGTCCAAGTGTTAGAGGTTGATTTCAAGCGCGAGGAAAATAGAGGAGATGGAGGATGCCAATCTACGCGGCTTTTTTTTTATCTTTTTTTTTTTTTTATCATCATGTATTCGTTGGTATTTAGGGTACAAGAACTTGCATGCAGCACTAGGTATGGCATAAACAATCCCCATCCCCCCCGCAGCCTGGCCCGACCGTATCTCCAGGACCCTCTGGTATGGGCCTAACCGCACATCTCGCCCCAAAGAAAAACCCGTCCCTACCTTGCAAGCGAACTTCGAGAATAGGAGAAGCCTAACTAAGAAGAAAGCCGGAAAGCATAAGAAGGTAACCGCCCGGGACATCTCAGAAAAGAAGAAAGGAAAAATCGCACCAGGGTGAGCCCCACAACAACCAAGCCAGATATACGCGCTGGCAGCAGAAAACTGTAGAAGTTGTCTAGGAACGCGACGTAACAGAGAAAGGGAGCCGCCTGTGGGCTGCGGCGGGAGATAATGGAGCAGTAGGGTGCTAGCCGTGTAAGGGTATAGCAGTAGGATGCAAGCCGATCCAACCGATGGAACAGGAGGGAAACCGAACGCGACTGTGTCAACTCTCGGTAAACGTGTTCGTGTCTGACTAGGCAGTCCCTAGAGGCAGAAGGCAAGCGTTTTACCGCATCTCTCATGTAGTCCCTTATTCTCAGAGAGATAGCGTCACTTAGTGGATGGGATACCACCGCTTAAGCCAACCGTGGGGTGGAGCGAGATCGACCCGTGGGCCTGTTGAAAAGTACTCGCGTACCGCAAAGCGTGTTCCCAGCCGTCTGAAGCATGGGAAGCGAGCGGTCGCCGACCGTGTGGAGGGGCCTCGCTAAGCAAGGAAGGGGGCGAGAACAGGCAGCAGAGAAGCAGTGCCGGAACTCAAGGGAAGGAAGGCCTCGACGCGTAAGAGAGCAGAAGAGGGCAGTGAGGGTGGAGGGAGATGGCCGTCACTCCTAGGCCGAAGCCATCGTAGGAGGAGAGGGGGGGTGGATGGTTCGTGAGTACCTAGTGTTGAGGGTTGATTTCAATCGCCAGGTGTGTAGAGGACATGGAGGATGGCCTATCTACTCAGCTTTTTCTTTTTTCTTTTCTTTTTTTTTTATCATCATGTATTCATTGATTTATGGTACAAGAACTTGCATGCAGCGCTAGCTCTGGCATAAACAAAACCTTAATCTCAAAAACTCGCAAGTAACCAAAGAAACTTCCGCACCAAATATAAAAACCCCCTAAGTGTGTCCGATAGCCGACACCAAATCCCTAAGGAAATAAAACAAAAAAACATGCGATCATAACAAAAAACGGTATCCTAGCAAAACTACAAAATCATAGTGGGCGGAGGTCGAATCCTCTTCAAGGAGCGAAACCACGGATCGGAAGAGTAGACGTGTCCGCGTCAGGGGGATGTCGCGGGTCCCATTCTGCTTGCGGCATGCCCGATAGAAAGCCCGTCGCCGCGACGTTGTTGTACTTAGCGAGCGAGATGAGACCAGAAGTGTTTGACTAGCGGGGGCTGTCCCTATCTAACGAAGTGAGCCCCTGGAGGTGGCGTTCACATGGTTCCCTGCGGGACTTGCAGGTCCGGATGGCATGGTTGAAGTCTTCGTCGCCCTCCTCGCACAATGGGCAGAGGGGAGAGGGGTCTTCGGTCAACCACGATGGGTGGGCAGCGAGGTAGCTCTTGCCTGATCACATCTGGTGGATCCTCCCCGCAATGAACCTGCTAAGCCCCATAAAAGGGTGGGGAGCAAGGGTCACCGGGTAGGGGTATGATGGGGGCGGTGGGAACTAGTCGTTCCAGTCTTTGACTAAGGCCAACCTCGCTTTTAGCTTAATCGACCTGTAGGAGGGTGCGTCTTCCGCAATTGAGAGACAAGCTGGCGGGAGGAGGTCGGGGGAAGCCACCGGTAGAGGGCCGGAGGGGGGGATGAAGCTGAGGGTTCGATGAGCAATAGCATCAATTGGAAGGTGTTTTCTTATAGGGGGGGAGGGGACAGGGCACTACCATGAGTGGGGAGCATAGACCGATGTCAGGCCTCGCGTGTGGTGACGATGGTCATCGAGGGCACGGAAGGGGGACGAAGACGGGAAGGTGGGGTGGAGCCTCGCAGTTGCCGGATTGGCTTAAGGTGGGAGGCAGACCAGCCTTATGGCTGCAAGCCTTTGGCAGTGATGTATAAGAAGGGGCATGGGAGGCAGGGCCGACTCGCAGGCCAGGGTGCCGATCGGCATTGAGGAGAAGCAGTTCGTAACCCATCTCTGGACAGACCTCCAGAAAACTGACATACGGTCAAGGAGGGTAAGACTATGAGAGAAATGGTCCGCGCCATAAAGGAAGATCGGGGAGATTAAGGACGATGCCAGTCAGTGGCAGAGGACGGGGGGTAGGCCCTTAGCGGGTCTGCCTATCTACTCAGCTTTTTTTTTTCTTCTTTTTTTTTTTTTTCTCTTCATATGATTACTTAGTTTAAGGTACAAGAACCGTGCATGCAGCGCTAGCTATGGCATAGAAGAAAACCTATAACCTTCTTCTGCCCGGGCCGACCGTATCCCCAAGACCCTCTGGTATGGGCCTAACCGCACATCTCGCCTCAAAG
>JACCEG010000250.1:105717-117332 GCA_014065205.1 Tuber brumale | reverse complement strand
AACCGTGTTCCCAGCCGTCTGAAGCATGGGAAGCGAACGGTCGCCGACCGTGCGGATGAGCCTCGCTAAGCGAGGAGGAGTAAGAGAACGGGCAGCAGAAAGGCAGTACCGGAACTCAAGGGAAGGAAAGCCTCGACGCGTAGAAAGAGCAGAAGAGGGCAGTAAGGGGTGGAGGGAGATGGCCTTCACTCCTAGGCTTATGCCATCGTGGGAGGAGAGGGGGGGTGGGTGGTTCGTGAGTACCTAGCGTTGAGGGTTGATTTCAATCGCCGGGTGTGTAGAGGAGACGGAGGATGGCCTATCTACTCAGCTCCAATGGCCTCCTTATATAGTTGCCTTTCACGCCCTTGTGACTCATCCCTAAAGTCACGTGCCCCATATGACTCAGAACCTGTGAGTCATATTAAATATCATAAACTAGTTATATGACCAAAGTGGTCACATGCGTGAAGCCTATGACTTCTAAATAAGCTCCTGTATGAAATATAACATATCATTATAACCATATCATATGACCAAATGGTCATATTTGCGAAACCCATGACCTCGTTTGAGGTCATGTGCGTAATATAACATACATATGACTCATAACTATGAGTCATTTGAAAAACCTCTTCCTTGCTAAGTCACATTCGTGACACTACTATTATATCTGAAGACTTTCTGTTAAATAGAATAAACTGCTCTAATCAGATGATATTTCTCAGAATATTAGATAACTGGAATGTTGTCAATTGAACTGAAAAGTCAACTTCTATCATAAGATACTATACTGAGTTTGACTAGATTAAATAAATAACCTGTTAGAGATTAAGATTGAGGATGTTGAAATCCAGCAAAAGGGTTATAGGATATAGGATTTTCAATATTAATTTGAAAATCTTGGCATTATCACATGAAACCCTATTTCCCAATAAACGATTTCATGATTAATAAGCCTAAGAAGTGTGGCTGCCGCAACATTTTTCAACAACTTACACAGAAAATCCAATTTTTTAAACTCTATAGGAAAATTATTAAAAGCTTCTTTTTTATGAAAAAAACCTAGTCCTTATTCTCCTTCATTTGCTCTTCCAGAAACAGGTTCTTTTTTTTTTGTAGTATGTGATTTGACTGCAGAGCCTATAGGATTTACAAGTTCTTAAATTTCTGGTGCACGTTTTGGATGGCACGAACCATACAGGTAATGGGATACACGCATCGAGTGATCAATCATGATCATACAAAGAAAGGTTATGATTCAGCAGTACCCTACCGCTCATGGAGTAAATTGATGAGATTACTAGGATTTCTGCTCGGCCAAGCTGTAGTCATGGAGCTAACCCTGATTATCGCAGTTCTCCGATATGATCTAGTTGTGTGGGACTCTGTCATGAAGGCACTGTACTGTACTCGTACTCTCCATAACTAATGTCGCCGCATAGCGGGCTTAGCGTGCTGGCACCGAATTTAATGCTCCACAACTACCAAGGGATTACTGAATCATTCTATAGTATATAAGTAAAAGTGGTAGATCTTGGTATCATACCAAAGTCCCTTTGCTGCGAGAAACAAGGAAAAAAACTTTCAAGGACTAAAGGGCCGATCAACTGCCCCCCCGGAGCCAGCCGAAACCGTTCCACCCCTTATGGGGAGAGCGGAAGAAAAAAGATCTCTTCTACACCTTCCCAGCCCTTTATAACCTGCATCCCGTCTTTCCTCCCTTGGATGCCTCCACCCTAGCTCCTTCAGTGAGCTCCACTAGCTGCCTTATAGTTTATAGTCCTTCCCTGCTCTTGACCGCTGGACGATTTTTCCCTAACCGGGTATCCAAGTATCATAGCTATAAAATATCTTAGAGATTGCTAGCGAGACTGTAAGATACTTTGAGAAGAGAAATGGAAAGGAAAACAAAGACAAGGAGAAAGGAAATTTCCGTGTCCGATGAGCGCATACACGTACTGCTACGTACTGGTGCTGGTGTTTCGAATAGGGACCGCGGCAATAAGGGTCATTTTGTAACCAGATGGAGGCTAAAACACTAAAATTGCGGGTTTTCGAGCTATCATTACCCATCCACTATTGATTGGAACAGTGTAGCAAAAATTCTGGAAATATCCTGCTACAATAACACACGCATAAAAAAAGTGTGGGATTTTTTCCTTTCATTCTCCGAGAGTAATGAGGCGGGGAATTTTCCTTCCCTCAAGATACCTGCCAAGACATGGGATTTTGTGTGGGAAAGATACATTGCAACCGACCATACCCAGCTCCTGTCCTCCAGCTCTGTACGAACTCCGGACAAAAATCTGAAATGAATATATATCGCACATTAGCCATCCTAAATCTCTCAAATCATTTCTCCGAGCTGTGGTACCCCATATTTGTGGAGGTGGCTCGAAAACCCGCAATTTTGGTGTGTTTTGGCATCTGTCTGGTTACCAAACGACCCGCTATTGGCGGGGACAAGATGAGTGATACTTCATGATTCCGCCTTCGCCTTTTGAGAAGTATTTCTTGTGAATATCATGAGCCAGGAGCTATAGAGCACGTTAGTAAGGGGATCTGGTTACTGGCGTATATTCTAGCTATATTTTTAATATTTGTAGGTTCCTACTACTGATGCTATTTCCTCAACTATCAAATGCCTGTGCAAGCGGACAGTCGTTTTTACAAACGTCAGAGGGTTACGAGTATACTTCAAACCCTCCATCACTATAGTGAAATGCATACGAGGCCAATGAGGGACACATGTTTACCAGTCCTATGTAGGAGCCACCTCATTCCCTGATCGATCCAAAGTAGACGTGAAAGAAACACCAAGCAAAGAACCACTCCTCCGATTCCCACTACCTTTCACCACTCTCATTCCCCGATCGACCCAAAGCAGGCGTGAGAAAAATACCAAGCAAAGAACCACTCCCCCAATTCCCACTACGTTCACAACTCTCAACATCAATCAAATATTTTCAATATGACTACCAACCGTGGAAGAACGGCCCCCTCACCATTCGTCGTGTCTGGAGACTTGAAACCGGTTCAACTGGCTTCGATGGAAGTCGCCAAGGAGGTCTGGGCCATGATGGGAGATGAGAACAGAGAGAACTTCGTCGTGGTCGGAGGTGCTGCACTCCTCCTTCATGGGTATCCTATCATTACCGAAGACACCGACCTGGCCATCACCCCTGATTCGTTGCACAAGTTCGAAACTCTTGCAATGTCAGACCCCCGGTTTTCTCAAACTATGTTCGGAGAATGGAGCTTCGATTCCCCCCGGGGATTTCGTATCACCATCGACTTTCTAGACAAGACTGGTGAATCCGGATCCCTGCATAAGTGCAGCGATTACTCCCTCATCGATGGGATGCCGGTTGTTACGTTAGTGGACCTGGCGATTTCAAAAGGAGGGGCTTGGTTCGACCGACAAGAGAAAAAAGATCTTTACGGCTTCACTTGTGTCGTAGAGACTATGAAGGAAAGGGGGCTAAACTTTAAGAGGTTGAGTAGGCCGAAACGCGAGACCCTGGATGATATCATGATCGAACTCGAGAGGATGAAAGAGACGAGGGAGTTGCTTCGGGTTGTTAGGACTCTATTGTAATGAGCAAAATGCTCACTATAGAAGGAGAGCATACACTCCTACAGTGCTCTACTGTACCTTTGCTTTTTCGCCCTTCTGTTATACCCTAATGCCCCGATACCCCTATGGGTTATCTATACAATACACCCTATCACCTTCCCCCCTCTAAGCAAGCTAGCAAGCAAACTTCCAACCCTTCCAACAATTTCCCCACCGCCCAACATCCCACACCCTCCAATCACGCACAAAATCTCACTCGCCTCCCAACCGCCTTACCTAACCCCCAGCACCTCCCCTTCACCCATCCGCCCACCACGGAATGAGGAGGTGAGAGTGCGCCAGCCTCATGGGTGTGTTCCATGTTATCACGAAGCGATTGGCACCGCAAGCTTGTCCGGCGTTAACTTTTGAAACGCCTTGATTGTTTCTGGTTGTTTTTTATTTTAAATATTATTTGACGCGTGGGCAGAAGGGTGGGAGATAGGTATGAGTAAGGACGGTTTCGGTGTGGTATCGGGTGAGGGTATGTCATTCTTGGGGGGTTTGCAAGAGTTGGGGGGTGAAACAGTTGATCCAGCAAGGGCAAAATTCTGCACTAATTGCACCCCGAACCGTGGATCTTTTTAATTATCATTATTATTACCACTACCACCACAAAGCCCTGTTAAAAATTGGTTTTAGAAAGTGGAGTTTGAGCCCGGTGGTATTAAAACGTGATTTAAGAAATGAAAAGAGTGGGAGAAAAAAAGGTCTATAGTCCAGTCCGCCTATGGGTCCCACATCACTGCTGTGGGTTCGTGAGTCCACTCAGATCATATTGGCAGTATTCTCCCCGGTATCCCACAAAGCGTCATCTGCTGCCGTCTCATCACTTCCCCCATCATCCCATAAACACTCGACGAATCCCCCCACCGTGACTACACCATTTGCACAGACAATGCCCAATCCACCCCTTCCGCCTCTGACAACCTCCAACTCCCCGTCCGCATCCCCAACCTCGATCCCTTCCAAGTCCCCGGCGGCGAAGTATACCGCGTCGGTCCTTCTAGCAAGCTCCATCCTGAACTCCTCGGCCCACTTCCGGCTCTTTGAAATTATTTCGGCGACCTTCTTCATCCGGCCCAGTTCCTCTTCATTATTGTTGTGCTCGTCGTCGCTGTTGCTGCTGTTGCTGCTGCCGTTCGGGCTGACGTCGTCGAGGCGAAGACGTAGGAGTGCTACGTTCGCACGCTCGTATTGCTGTTCCAGCGACCAGTGGTCTTCCGCCGCGTTTTCAATCGAGCTAAGGATGTTCAGGATTATTTACTAGGTCACAGGGAGGGTGGTGGTGAGGGTGGTTTGGATGTTGTAGAGGGTGTTTTCGTGGTGGGCTATTTCGAGCTCTAGAGTTGTGAATGCTTTGGAGAGGGTTGACAGTGGGGTCGGGGAGAGGGGGGTTACAGCCGGAGTTTCGGTGGCGGGGCTGATAGTGGTTGGTAGGGTCACTGGCTGTACTGGTGCAGCGCCAGTAGTGGTGACAGACCGTTGGTCCGACATGTTTGCGGTAGTTCCTTTTTGTTGACGTAAGGGGGTTGGTTTTTGTGTTGTGTTTCGTTTTGTGTCAATCTGTTGTTTGTTGTGGGAAGGTGGTGGGGGAAAGGGAGAAATGGGATAGGAGGGACTAATGTTGAGATATCATACCAAAGGGTGTCTTAGTATATGGAGTTGGGGTTTGCGTATCATATGTGGTTGAGGGGCGTTTCAAGAAGGGCAGAGGACAGAGTGAGTGTTCGTGAAGATGCACTTGGTGAGGTGCAATGGCATTAGAGCCGCCCCCCGGAGAGGGCGGAGAATCTTTTGGAGTAAAGTTTTCTCGGGTCCTTGGACTTACGACACCCTTTCCATGGGCTTTTGGGTATCCCATAATTTATGCCATATATTCAGTAGTATCTCAATTTCTCTGTCCTGTCAAAACGAAGCAGCACTCCACCCCCCTTTCCCCTTCTTACCGTCGGCGGGGCCTGTGAAAGCACCGTGCAAGTCCCCTACCTAGACTAACCCTCACTCACTCTTTCTCTTCCTCGTGCCCACAAGCCGGCTTCAAGCCACAGGCAAAGCCGAAGAATGCCTGCCTACTCAGGCCTGTATCATACCCGTCCGAGAAACCGCGGCAATCGATTGTGCCAAATCTGGCCATTCCAGATCTATATAGCCAGAACCCGGAAACCTACAAAACCGGATCACACCATGTCATACAGATTCGTCCCCCCCAGTCAAATACCAAACTTAAGCTTTCTCTCGGCGAGAACTTCTCTCAACGCTCATTCAATCCACCACACATGGCCCAATAATAATGAAGTCTATAACAGCCTATGCTAGTTCAACGCTCTCCCGAAAATAAAAACAGTCGTTCTTCTTGCGTGGTTGACGTTATGCGCTACACGGAGTAGGGGACGTGGATCCACTGATACCTTTCTGTGCTATTGTAGCTGGTGGAAGTGTACTTGCATTCTTTCCAGCCCGAGTACTCACCAAAGGGCAGACGTAACTTAATTGAAATTCGGCTCCTCCATCCCAGGCAATGGCTGACAGCAAATCACATTTGCTCCTTTCTTCTTCGATCGTTTTTGGTTTGAGGATGCTGCAGATGTGGCTTCGGATTTTCAGCCTAATGTTTAAGTGCACTTTGCTATTTTCATCTCCCGAGTGATTGACTGACTTCCACCTGTTGCCTCCAGCTCTCTCTCCCCCTCTCGCCCTTCCATACATTACCTTACTTTCCCCCATCCGTACATCCAGTGCTCGGGGAGGAAGAAGGATCCACGGTAACTTAAAATCTCATTTTTCCCCGCCTTCCCCACATTCCATTCGATCATTTCATAACCAGCCTCACCCCTTCTACCTGGTTTGTTCAAGTTTTCAACCCGCGGATCATCATCGCTGAACAAACAGACAAGGTACAGCTGACCCAATCTAATCAAGGGAAAAACTCTGCAGCCGCTGCCGCGATGAAGCTCCTCGGTATGGGCTCCCCCTTCGATCCGGAGAATCGCTTCCAAACCTGCAGCATTCTCTCCCCGGTCGTGCTCGCCTGCACCCGGCTTCTGATCGCATACTATATCTCCGCCGCTCTGTTTTACCGCATCGCCCGCTCAGCCGTGATCGACGGGTCGCATTCGGCACAGAAAAACTTTTCGTACTTTACAAACTTGACGTACTGGGGGCTTGGTTGCTACTTTGCTGTCGTGGGGGTGCACACGTTTGTTTACGCCTTGGGAGGGAGGGCTCCGTTGGAGAGATGGCCGAAGGTGTTGCAGTTTTTGCACAGTTTGCTTTATACTACTATTATTACGTTTCCGCTTTTGGTGAGTATTGGCTTTATTTTTATTTTGGTTATTATTTGTTAGGAGTTCCTTTTGGAAGAGGGGTTGATGGACGAGTGCAGATGGATGAATGGATGGGCGCGGGAATACCTATGCAGGGAGGAATGTGTGAGGGAATCGGAAAAAGAAAAAGAAAGGATGCACGCTAAGCAATACTTTATGTGGTTTTTAGAACGGTGGTATACTGGGTCATTCTGGCACCAGATGACAATCCATTCGGAAATAGATATTCAGCATGGAGCAGTGTAACCTCCTCCCCCTCCCCATCCCCATCCCCCACCCCCACCAACCAACCAGGCTGACCCTCCTAGGTGCCCTTCCACACCCTAAACTGAGTCTTCGCGATCTTCGAAGTCCTCATCCCTCGCACCGAGCCCCCGCCATGGCTACACATCCCCTTCCTGTTCCTAATCCTAGCGGGCTACCTGGGTGTCACCTACATTACTAAGGCAATCAAGGGCTTCTACACCTACTCCTTCCTCGACCCGGGCAAGAAAGGTTCCGGCATGGTCGCCGCGTACACTTTTGGCATTGCCGCGGCTATTTGCGTGGTGTTTGTGATCATCTGGCTGATCATTTGGCTGAGGCTATTCCTATGCGAGAAGGTGTTTGGCTTGAAGGGAAAGTTCTCGAGTAAGGCGCGGGGTGGAAGAGGTGATAGAGAGGAGGGCGAGCATGGTGCTTGGTGGAGAAGGAGCTTCCCTAAGGCTGTCCTTTCTTCGTTTGTTCAGGAGAAAAGGAGGGAGGGGATTCAGGCGCTAGTTTTGGATATACTTGTCGTAATATTGATTGGGTTGTGCTTTCTCTCATTATCCCCTCTTTCGTTATTCACTTGTTTATTTATTTCCTGTAATTTAGAAGATTTAGCGAAGCAGATCGTAGGAGCTGTTGAAAGAGATGAGGAAGGGAGGGGGAATCCTTAATTTGAGCACCAATCATGTGTACTGTTGTGAACGGGGGAGAGGGTTGTTGTCCATCGGACTTTTTATTATGAAAATGCGAAATAAAATATAATATTGGGTGGCACCGGCACAACAGATGCAACCCAGCCCCACCCTGAGCCAAGCGCACATATTCAGACCTCCCGTGATTCCATCAAAGCAAAAACAAGCCCCGTATGAAAATGAACCTTCGTCAATCACGAAGTTCAAAAGAAGGCACAAGTCGCCAATTACCGAAGTGGGTTGCTTCAGAAACATACATAGGTGTTAATCATCGTCATCAATGAACTGCAACTCCACGTATAGTCTACCGATAACTACCTAATATAGCCTCACAGTGGTTTTAGGAAGAATGGAACTTTCGGCCCCGGGGTTCTTCCATAAAAGGCCACATGTTTCTCTTGCCGCTCCGCAATCCTCTTCAGCCTTCTCTCTTGCCGCCGCTGCCGCTCGGTAAAATATTCTGCCAGTTGCTCGGTGTTTTTAACTTTTGACAGAAGTTTCTCTTGCTGGAGGGGCGAGTCGAGGACTAGATATCTTGCCAAATAGTCCATGTCCATATGAGGTACACAGCAAGTGGAGCCCCATTCCCTTATGCGATTCAAGCACGAGTCAAGATATTCCGGGATGGTTGGTATGAAGACTGGAAACGTGATCGGCTCACCCCACACGAATTTAACGTCTTCATCGGTAATCAGATATGGCAAGGAGCTTCGATCAAGGGGGATCCGATCTTTGGGGTTCGGATGAAATTCCGATTCTACCAATGCGGAGTTGAAGTTAATGGGATGCGGGACCTGGATCTTCTCGGTGTCGACCGAGAGGAGGTAGGTGTCCTCGCTGCAGAGGCAAATATACCACCGATCATCGTACCTCTTGAACCATCCGACAGAATATTGTTCCCCAGAGTATTGTTTCGCAGTTTCAGGCAGCATAGCCAATTCAGGAATGCTAGATTTTTCGACCTCCAGCCATTCACCGCTTTGGACAAATGTCTGGTATATAGATCCCACTTGTGAGGCTCTTACTAGGATATTCATAATCTGTGCAGGAATGTTAGTTGTGAAAAGCAGGTAATCGGAAGGTGAGGCAAGCTATGCTTACAAATCCCGAACAAACCGGAACTCCCATCCAGTTTAGTGCATATTTTCCAACCAGGATAAAGGGATGATCGTGTTCGTTAAGGATGGAAAAGACGCTCTCCAGAGAGGCAGCACTCTGTGACCACGGCTCTGCCATGTAAGCTGTAAACTATTCGCGTTGTGGATGATAAGAAGCTTCCGAATTTCGATGCCTTCTGTTGATCTGGTTTGTTTGGGGGGAGTGATGGTTGAAAAGAATAGAAAAGGCCACTACTCGTGCCAAGGTTGTGACTAGCCGCCACAACCATGGGCACTCTTCCAGAGTGCACAACAGCTCAATGCAAATTTACAGGTCAATGCAAATTTGTGGCTTAGTGCAAATTTGTGGCTCAATGCAACTTTGTGCCACAAAAGATTCATTGCATGGTGCAAATTTGTGGCACAGTACAACTTTGTAATTCAAGGTAATATTGTGGTTTAAAGACATAATAATATTATTTGAAGTATATTGTACAAGAGCATTATTAACATTTCATTTAATTTACCCAACCTTACATGTTAGTTAATACCTGCAGTTAAGGGCCTAGATATTTTCTTTTCATCAGTTTGTGCTGCTTGTGCTACTCATATTTGGATTGACAACCTTGTTATTCTCTTTGTAGAGCATATAGAATTTCAAAATTGTAAGTTATAGCTGCAATATTCAGATTGTATACTTGGAGATGCAAAGAGAGACAATCAGAGTCTGTATGCATACTTCAATATCCATATATAATTTCACATATTAACTCAGAAGTATAATAGAAAGTACTGGTAGCATGATTTATTCTAGTAAGGAATATGTCAAGCATGGATACAATCAGCTATGATAAATTCACAATATTAAAGTGAACAAGAATGCTATATTGAAGTCTAAGACTGTATTGAATTACAAGGTGGTACGGTACCACAAAGTTACATTTTACCACAAATTTGTTGAGGCACAAAGTTGCATTTAGGCACAAATTTGCACTACTCATACCACAACTCCCTAAAGCTTGCTTTCTCACTTTTGGGGGCACTTATCCCGAGTGCCTGGCAGCTCAATACAACTTGACAACTCAACACAACTTTGTAGCTATACACAACTTTGTAGCTCAACAGAACTTAGAGGTACAACACTGCTTTGCGGCTATACTGTATTTTGTGACCCAATAGTACTTTAAAGTTCAATAGAACTTCGAAGCTCAATATCAGTTGGAAGCTCAATAAGACTTCAAAGTTCTATAGAAATGCGAATATCAATAGCTATTTGAAGGTTCCAATACTTTTAAGTTTGTAGTTGTTAGGCATATGGAAATCCGAGACATGTGCACAGACCCATGGTAGGGTAACTGTGCACAGACCCTCAATTTACCGGAGCCAACACCCCCCTACAGCTCCCTTATGGGGCCCGCACGTCATTAGCAAGATTTCGAGAGTTGCGTCCCATAACTAAAATGTCACATCAATGAAGCCCACTTCATAACACCATATACGTCATCACCGTCCGTCCGACCGCATGCTGTTCGCAGGATATATGAGAGGAGACCTTTGGCGACATCTGGGAAGTGGAACGGAGGAAATCCGTGGGAGGCGCATTGAGATGATAGGCTTCAAAGTTAGGCTTCCTAACTATGGGCCGAAAGTGACTGGATGTTTTCGGCGAAATACTCTAAGAGGATATCCCAGTAGCGGAAGCTATTAGGGGTATACCGAATACACCCATACCCTTCTGAGATCAGTTGTAGGTTGGTTGGTCCTAGCAATAGGACCCCTCTACGGAGGCCGGCGGACCAAGGAGAGGCACGCTCAGAAAGGAAGACCTAGATAAGTCTGAGCCCTTTAAGACGTTGACATGTTGGGTTCAGACTTGCGATTGGCACTAGGTGATCCAGCATGAACCTGATCACTTCATGACCGAAGAAACTACTGGAACGATAGTCAATAAGACTAGAGAAATATAATAGTCTACCTGGACATCCAAGTTGGAGACCGATGGTTGGTATAAGAAATACTGCAGTCATCTCAATGGAGGAATACTATTCCGTGTACATGAAAGGGTGTGATAAGTTTCAGGGTCAAACGGGGTTCGCACTTATAAGATTCTGGACGTTTGCGTATTAAAACCAGAGTGTGTTAGGCACATGGAAATCCGAGACATGTGCACAGACCCACGGTAGGGTAACTGCGCACAGACCCTCAATTTACCGGAGTGCCAACACCCCCCTCCGGCCCCCTTATGGGGCCCGCACGTCATTAGCGAGATTTCGAGAGTTGCGTCCCATAACTAAAATGTCACATCAATGAAGCCCACTTCATAACACCATATACGTCGCCGCCGTCCGTCCGACCGCATGCTGTTCGCAGGATATGTAAGAGGGGACCTGTGGCGACATCCGGGAAGTGGAACGGAGGAAATCCGTGCCAGGCGTATTGAGATAGTAGGCTTCGAGGTTAGGCTTCCAAACTATGGGCCGAAAGTGACGGGACGTTTTCGGCGAAATACTCCAAGAGGTTATCCCAGTAACGGAAGCTATTAGGGGTATACCGAATCCACCCATACCCTTCTGAGATCAGCTGTAGGTTGGTTGGTCCTAGTAATAGGACCCCTCTACGGAGGCCGGCGGACCAAGGGGAAGCACGCTCAGAA
>JACCEG010000250.1:41047-99717 GCA_014065205.1 Tuber brumale | reverse complement strand
CATAGTAGTTAGAAGTAGTCCGCGAACACTCAGACGCGGGATATAAATATCAAAGTGCCTCCCGAGCTTTACAGACATCATCAAGCAACGGAGAAGAGATCTTATCAATATAATATTGTTTTACGCTTTAAAATCTTTACCTTACTTATTTTATCGAGACGCGCCTTCCTCGATAGATTCTCCAATCAAAGATTTCGGGCCTACGTCCCTCAGTTATATACTAGAGTTGGCGTCTGCCTAACAGTATATTGATAGTTCTCCTGTCACCCAGGCTCACTATATGAACTACGAGTTCACTTCAAACTCCACCCTCACCTCAGACTTCGATCATATTTTCGAAGCACCTCAGTGTCCTATCTATATTCATTCCTTCGAAGAAATATTCGCAACCTGGTTATTTGAAGTCGAAGAAAATTATATCACTGAGCCCTCCTGGTTAACGAAACTGTTCGGGATCCCAACGAGGGATCAATTTAATAGGATATATAGGACCTGGCACGGTGCGGATTTTGAGTGGAATTCGACCGAGTCGGAAAACTTCGTCGACCGGAGCACCCAGTGCTCTTTTTAGACGGAAGAGAAAATTAACGAAGACCCACGGATAGTTATCCGGGGGCCAGACATCCCCTCGGCCTGGGCCTAACACACTTTTATATGTACTATAAGTACATCCTAAACCTCGAAAAAAAGGAGATTCAAGTTTTGAGTCCAGAATCGAACCATCCGAACCCTTTTATACCTACACCTAGAGAGTGTCTCGAACGTTAGATACCTTACCTACGATTCCTTAAACCTTTTAAAGGATATCAAGAGCTGTGGTACGAAGTACCAGAAATCACACATCCAGGGCTATTAGAACAACTAGCCTGTCTGGAAAGTATCACAATGGGTGAGATACCTCAAGACCAGAGAAAGAGAATAACGGCGGGTGAACCTATGGATACCCGACCCGACACCACGGATAAGGCGGATGATTCTGCCATTCATAGTCCCTTCCCCTCGACACCTCAGGAACCTACATTCCGGAGAGGAAACTCACCCTCTCACCGATCCTCTAGTGTCGCAAGCACTCATAGGATATCAAGGGCCCCCACACCGAGACCAGGGGACCATGCTGCAAACTTCGCCAGACTGGCTACGCATCTCGGGATAACGTTGGGACAGATAAGACAAGACATCGATACCTCGCGCGACCAAGCTAAAATCGCCTTCAAGCATTTGAAGGGAGCTACTCAAGATAACACCCTAAAATTAATTAAGGTTCAACAGCAAATCACCGATGGACAAGACGTCCACGATAACGATATTGCCATCTTGTTGATGCAACTGGCAGGCGTGGAAAGCGAAGTCAAGGGGATACAAGAAGAGAAGTTGCGAGAAGTCAAAAAGAAGATTGACGCTCAGGAACAGCGTCAACAAGGACATGAAGAAGTAACCACGAGGTTACATGAAAGTCTCGGGCAAGAAAGCCAAGCGGCACTAGCCCGAGATCAGACTCGGGAACAGATGGTCATCAGTCTGCGAGCGGAATTCGTGGAATTCCGCGCCCAAAGTGTCACGCATGAACGGGAAGTCAATCGTACTCTAGGACAAATGCGCACCGATCAAAACACGCGCCAAGCGGAGATTCGCAGGTCTCAGGACCAGCAACAACTGCAGCACATGGAGACAAACCAAACCGTCAAAGGGTTAACAGCGGCAATAAATAAAATACTAGCCGCGGCATTAAGTCCCGAAGTGGCAGGACCCGCACCCTTACCCGCAGTCCAAGAAACTGATGACGAGTAGTATTACGCTCCACCTACACGCAGAAACAATGGGAAAGGCCGAGAAACCGCTGATGCATTCCCATCAGGTGCCCAGGGAGGTAACCCAGGAGATCCTAGTGTTGATGATGATGACGATGATGAGAGAGGAAGGAGGAGAGGAGGTCCTAGCCGAGGCAGGCAAGGACAAACACCAGAACCGTCTGGTATGGCAGAGACACTTGCCAACGCGATAGCGCTAAACATTAACCGACCATCAGAGCCGCCCCCATTCTTCGAAGATAAGCCCGCACAAGATATATATGTGCGGATTCTGCGATGCACCGACTACTTCGAAAGAAATCCACGAATCTGGGAAGATGCCCGGGAACGTGTCATATATGCGCTTGGCCGTACAAGAGGAGATATAGTCCTTCCTTGCACAATATGGTACCGGAAGGCTATGGACGGACTTCAAGGGGAAACCCAGCAACCAGAGCTGGCGACATGGACTCGCTTCGAACATGATATGATCAAGCGATTTGCCCCGGTGGAAGCCGAAAGACTAGCCCTTCGAGCGATGAAACTAGTCACCTACGAGGGCAGTATTGAGAGATATTTGACAATCATGCATAACCATAATATTCGTGCCCGCATGACTGGGGAATCCTGGAGAGAGGTAGTGGAAGATAAACTTCTTGAACAAATTGTTCGCAGGTTGTCGGGTCTGCAATATACAACGGATCAAGAATGGGAAGAGGCACTAAGGCTATGCGGGCGGTCTGAAGAAGCACTGCTAGCCAGAAAAAGGATTGGGCGAGACCAACCGTCCAAACCCAAAATAATCCAAGAGGTCAAAAGAGAAGAGCGATGGGACTTTAAACCAAAGCGACAAAGGGATACTAAACCTTATGTCAATGGAGGTGGAGCCCCACCACGGAAAAGGAAATGGGACGATGAACCGGAGAAGTCTAGGAAAAGGTTGGGAGGTGCGACAAAGACCACCTGCACAAACTTCGCCCAGGCGCATACCGGTATCCCGCAGAGTGTGATGGACACTCGGAGGAAAGAAGGAGATTGCACACGTTGTGGAAAGACAAACCACACCTATCACACGTGTTGGGGAGAAGCCCATATATCGGCGGTAACGGGCAGCTCAAGGCCGATAAAAATGGGAATACGACGAGCAAGATCGGCTATTATAAAGCCTAAATTAGCTCATAGAGTCGGTCCGGCACAGCAACCAGCGCGAGTGAATCAGATCTGGGAACTGGCAGACGACGAGGAGCTGACCTAGGTCAGCTCTCTGGCACCAACGGCGACGGCGTTTGGGTATTCAGTGTCCTAAGGTAGCTGGAATCGAAATGGGAACCCCCTTTGGCTGGGGTGTATTGGGTAACGACCACGACACGGATCGGGTAGTCCGTGTGCCACTACGGGAAACGAAACTAAAAATGATCAAAGCGGCGCGAAGCAAGTCTCTCCTTTCAGGATCAACGCAAGTAGGCTCTAAGTGAAGGGACCCCGCGAGGGACTTACGAGCTCGAAAACAAGAATCAATATATGGAGAGTCTTGATCGAAAGAGCGGATAGTTAACATGCTCACATGGCCTTGGAGCCAACAGTATGAAGTTCCTCTTGTCACCTGGTGGTTGCCTGCTACCCGTGTGCAAGCAAGTTACTATACTGAAGAAGTTTGGACATAGCAATGCAAGATCTACCTGATAACAAATACACGACAGGAGGACAACCGACGCGGGCCGTTCCACCTACCACACAAGTCTGAGTCGTATTATACGTATGTACTATCTTGCCTTCTGGCCAGAGTGTGGGATAGGGATGCACCGCTTTGGTGCGCAAGGCCCCTCTGAGGGAGCTGGACGGATAACCGAAGTCCTAAGAGAAAGGATTTGGCGAAATCGGGAACCCCACACCCGGAGAGTAAAATGGCTAATAACCGCGCGAAAATCTGCTATGAGCCTAGGTCTGGCGTGTCAGGAGAAGGCATCCAGCCTGAAAACTGGTCGTGCGCAATTGCGTATCGGTGAAACGCCGCTTAAGTATGTAGACCCAAATTGTTAAAGCTAAAAAGAATTACTAGTTTGTCTGAGGAGACCTTAATGGTCGAAACTACGCGGGCGTAGTAACAAACACCTTGTTACCTACACCCCACACCAACGATGCCTAAATGAAAAAACCAAGAAAGACTTATCCGCGCCAAGCGCGTGGAACTAGGTGCTCCAAAACCAAAAAGATATAACTGTCCGGAGGGGATCGCTTACCTCCATATACACAATAAGCGATACAAAGTTAAAGTCTTATTAGACACGGGATTCAACGTGTTCCTTATCAACAAGGACCTAGTTGAAGACCTTCGCGTTCCCTCAGTGGAACGCGACAATGCAGTTGATATCTTAGCCTTTGACGGATCGTCAGCCGCCTCTGGAGGGAAGTGTTACACCCTCCCTATTAAAATGGAAATAGGAAAAAACCGTCACATCTCAGAAGTGTCGTGTGAAGTGGCTAAAGCAGGTCACTATGGAATGATAATTCCGCTTGGTTGGTGGTATCGTGAACACCCAGTGTCACACATAGAAGATGCAGAAAATTGGACCTTCTCCGCAAAAGGTTGCGAGAACTGTGTGGAAGAAGATGAAGGAATGGTGGATATGTTCGAATACGATGAGTCCGTCGCTTGGGACCCAAATGCATGCCGCATCGGAAGGATCGGAGCTATCGAAAATACGGTAGAACTCGAATCATTACCGAAAGAATACTGGCATTACAAACATTTGTTTGAAGCCCAGATGGCAGAAAAATTGGACCCAAGACGGACATTCGATCACGAAATAAAGTTGATTCCTGGATCAACCCCCCCCTGGGGGCCAATATACCCGCTGTCCGAAAAACAACTTGAGGCCTTACGAGAATACTTGGAGACAATGATTAGACAAGGAAAGATCACACGGAGCCAATCACCAGCAGGAGCACCCATATTATTCGTACCAAAACCTGATGGCAGGTTACGCCTAGTTGTGGATTACCGAAATCTAAACAAGATTACGATCCTCAACAAACATCCCCTTCCACTAATGTCCGAACTCAGAGATAGAGTGGCCGGCGCAAAGATCTTCACCAAGTTAGACCTTAAAGACGGTTACCATCTGATCAGGATAAAGGAAAGAGATGAATGGAAGACGGCGTTCCGTAAAAGATACGGACATTGCGAATATAAGGTTATGCCTTTTGGATTGGTCAACGCTCCGGCAACTTTCCAAGATATGATGAACCAGGTTCTCCAAGAATACCTTGACGTTGGAGTCGTATGTTACCTTGATGATATCGTCATCTACTCAAAAAATGAGAAGGAACATATCGAAGCGGTGAAGAGAGTTTTACAAAGTCTATCAGACTTTCAATTAGCGGTATCGCTAAAGAAATTGACATTTCATGGTACAGAGGTAGAATTCCTCGGTTATATGGTGGCGGTCGATGGGGTGTCAATGAGCACCCGAAAGGTGGAATCCATAATGGTGTGGAAAGAACCTAAGTCGGTTAGAGAAGTACAAGTCTTTATGGGATTTGCTAACTTCTACTGACGATTTATAAAAAACTTCTCAGCTATTTGGAAGCCAATAACCGAGACATTACAAGGAAATCCTAAGAATTTTAAATGGGGAATTGAACAAGATACTGCTTTCGAAGAACTAAAGCATCGGTTCACCACAGCCCCCATACTCCACCACTTTTTCCCAGAAAGAGAAACAGAGGTAGAAACGGACGCTAGCGATTTTGCACTCGGCTGCGTTCTTTCTCAATACTTTGAGAAAAGATTACATCCAGTAGCTTTCCATTCCAGAAAATTAAACTCAGTGGAGCGCAACTACGAGATTCATGATAAAGAACTTCTTGCAATCCTGGAAGCCTTTAAAGAATGGAGACACTACTTAATCGGAACGGAGAAACCAATCACAGTCTTTAGCGACCATCATAACCTACAATACTTCCTCACCTCAAAAGTCTGGAGTGGGCGTCAAATGCGATGGGCTCAGAAGTTGGTAGAATCCAATTTTCGCATTGTATACCGACCAGGCACAAAGGGCGGAAAGCCTGATGCATTAAGCAGACGGCCGGAGTACCGTCCTGAGGAAGGAGCTACGCATCGCGAACAGAAAATTTTAAAAGAAGAAAATTTCTTGGTGTCGCTAGTAGCGAGGGTAGGCGATGAAGGAGAAGACTGGGATGCAGATAAAGATTTGGATTTGGAACCGGGAAGAGGTGGAAAAGAACCCGTGATTAGGGTCAAGGGATTGCGCAAAAAGGCGTACTTGCATACAAAGGGCTCAAGAATGGCAGCAGGACATGACCTCTATGCCATAGAAGATGACATTGTCCCGAAATATGGACAAGCATTAATAAGGCCGGGTATAGCCGTGGGGCTACCCAAAGGAACTTACGGAAGAGTTGCCCCAAGAAGCGGATTAGCGGTCCGAAGCGGAATCTCTACCGGCGCCGGAGTAATCGATGCTGATTACACCTGTGAACTCAAAGTCATACTGTTCAACCATAACGATGTGGACTGCCAAATAAGAATGGGCGATCGCATAGCTCAACTAGTGGTAGAAAAGGTCAACACCTCAGACATGATGGAAGTCGACGACTTAGAAAAAGCGGAGCGAGGAACCGCGGGATTCGGGAGCACCAATATAGCGACACGATCCTTGATCGTCAAGGAACAGGAAACTAGCATCAGCTACCTACAGGCATCGGCTAAAGACAATGAACATTGGTACGATATTGCAGAAGTACCCGAAAAGGTTCTAATGTCAAATGCTATTATCTGGCAGAAAGGTATGAAGCAGTTCAACCCTGAATTCTTAAGCGAAATACAGGCAGCTATCGAAAGGGATGCAACATGGAGGCAACGAAGGGAAGAACTCATTAAGCTACGCGATGAGGGAAAGGATTCTCCCAAAGATTGGACTTTGACCGACGATCTAATATACTATAAGCAAAGACTATTTGTACCAGATAGTCAGGCGCTATATACCAAGATCGCAGAAGGATGTCACGATGCAAAAATTGCAGGACATATTGGACAAGAAAAAACCTGGGAAATAATCATGCGAGACTTCTACTGGAAAGGACTTGCGGCATGGGTCAACGACTACGTACGATCCTGCGATGAATGCCAACATAATAAGTCACCTAGACATGCCAAGTACGGGTTACTGCAACGACTGCAAATATCCTACGCAGCATGGGCATCTATCTCGGTGGACTTTATCACTCAACTACCAGAGTCACAGGGGTGTACTCAGATAATGGTAGTAGTAGATCGATTTACAAAAATGGCACATTTCATCGGACTACAGACCATGGCTACGGCCAAGGATGTCGCAAATGCATTCCTGAAAGAAGTATGGAGGCTGCACGGCCTGCTAACCGAAATCTTCTCGGACATGGATGCAAAGTTCGCGGGACTATTTTGGGAATCCCTTTGCAAAGCGTTGGAAATTAAGCGCAGAATGTCAATGGCATACAATCCTCAGACTGACGGACAAACCGAGCGTACCAACCAAGTGCTGGAAGGTTACCTTAGAAGTTTTGTCAACTACGATCAGGACGACTGGTATCAGCTACTACCGCTAGCTGAACATGCCTATAACAACTCCGCAACTAATGCCCATAGGATGTCTCCATTCTATGCGAACTACGGCTTCCATCCACAGACAGAGTGGATGAAGGAGCGCGAAGCTCAAAATCCAGGAGCGACACTTTATGCGAACTGGATTAAGACGATACATGAACAAGCAAGAGGGTCATTAGAAAAGACACGAGAAGGGATGTCAAAATATTATAACCGGAAAGCTCGACAACAGCCGGACTTCAAAATCGGGGACAAAGTAATGGTAAACGCAAAAAACATCCGCACCCGACGGAAATCCAAGAAGCTAAGCCGGAAGCTATACGGCTCCTTCCAAATCATGGGAAAATGAGGATCCTGAGCTTTCAAGCTTAACATATCCAATCGATGGAACATTCATCCAGTATTCCATGTTGCACTATTAGAACCCTACCATGAGTCAGTTCATAACAATCGTCAACAACCCCCTAGAAAGCCGGAAGATATCGCTGGCGACCTACAATGGGAAGGTGAAAAAATCGCGAGAAGCGTGATTCGTTGTTACAGGAAACGAGTACGCGGCCACTACCAAGAGAAGCGAGAACTGTGGTACTTCGTTAAATGGCAAGGGTGTTCGGAAGATGAGAAAACATGGGAACCTGCCACCGGTATGGAAAATGCGGAGGAAGTTGTGGAGAATTTTGATAATGAAAACCCGGACATGCCAGGAAGGGCAGAAGTAAGATAGTTAGGAAAAGGTTTTCCTACCGTGGCCAAGTAGATGCGGGAGGTTTTTCACCCTGACCATACTGAGTCTTAAAATGTATTTAGAAGAAATATACAGTGGTTATGAAAGGCATTCGGGGCGAAGCCTGGTAGGAGGGAGCTCATGTTAGGCATATGGAAATCCGAGACATGTGCACAGACCCATGGTAGGGTAACTGTGCCCAGACTCTCAATTTACCAGAGCCAACAGCCCTCTCCGGCCCCCTTATGGGGCCCACACGTCATGAGTGAGATTTCGAGAGTTGCGTCCCATAACTAAAATGTCATATCAATCAAGCCCACTTCAGAACACTATATACATCGTCGCCGTCCGTCCGACCGCATGCTGTTCGCAGGTTATATGAGAGGAGACCTTTGGCGACATCTGGGAAGTGGAACGGAGGAAGTCCGTCGCAGGCGCATTGAGATAGTAGGCTTCAAAGTTTGGCTTCCTAACTATGGGCCGAAAGTGACGGGACGTTTTCGGCGAAATACTCTAAGAGGATATCCCAGTAGCGGAAGCTATTAGGGGTATACCGAATCCACCCATACCCTTCTGAGATCAGCTGTAGGTTAGTTGGTCCTAGCAATAGGACCCCTCTACGGAGGCCGGCGGACCAAGGGGAGGCACGCTNTTCTGAGATCAGCTGTAGGTTAGTTGGTCCTAGCAATAGGACCCCTCTACGGAGGCCGGCGGACCAAGGGGAGGCACGCTCAGAAAGGAAGACCTAGATAAGTCCGACCCCTTTAAGACCCTGACACGTTGGGTTCAGACTTGCGATTGGCACTAGGGGATCCGGCATGAACCTGATCACTTCATGACCGAAGAGACTACTCCAACGATAGTCAATAAGACCAGAGAAATATAATAGTCTACCTGGACATCCAAGTTGGAGACCGATGGTTGGTATAACAAATACCGCAGTCATCTCAATGGAGGAATACTATTCCGTGTCCATGAAAGGGTGTGATAAGTTTCAGGGTCAAATGGTGTTCGCACTTAAAAGATTCTGGACGTTTGCGTATTAAAACCAGAGTGGTACTTCGGAGGCATAGTAGTTAGAAGTCGTCCACGAACACTCAGACGCTGGATATAAATATCGAAGTGCCTCCCGAGCTTTACAGACATCATCAAGCAACGTAGAAGAGATCTTATCAATATAATATTGTTTTACGCTTTAAATCTTTACTTTACCTTACTTTATCGAGACGAGCCTTCCTCGACAGATTCTCCAATCAAAGATTTCGGGCCTACGTACCTCAGTTGTAACCGGTACTGGTTACTGGTTTAGGAATTTCAGGTATCGGTTGATATTGTTTGTATTTTTGAATTTGTTTCAGGAAATGTAGTGTGCCTCTAGCCTAACAGTACAGGCTTTAATACTCTATATGTGTTATGTTTGGTTTCAAGTATCAGTTTGATACTGTATATGTTTTATGTTTGGTTTCAAGTATCAGTTTAACACTCTATATGTTCTATGTTTGGTTTCGAGTATCAGTTTGATACTCTATATATTTTATATTTGGTTTCAAGTATCAGTTTGATACTCTATATATTTTATATTTGGTTTCGAGTATCAGTCGGATACTATATATGTTTGATGTTTGGTTTCAAGGCTACCATTTGGAAGTCTTATGTATTGTGAGATGTAAGCCTCCAGGTAGCTTGAGAAGTGTATTTAAGAACTGATATTCTTCATGTTAGAAGAGGCAAACTTTGGCAGACACAGTTTTTTCAATGTACTTGCTTGAATAGTTTCTCTCTTCAGTTCACTTCAAGAATCCAAAGTTTGAGATCTACCAAACATTTCAGAGACTTCAGTAGTCACGATATAGGAAGAAGTCTATTCAACAACCTCCGCTACAGCCTCGGGACTTTGATTGACTAGTTACCACCTTGGTACAGAATAAAGCCGATTAAATGCTTGATTACCGCATCCCCGCGTAGGGGGTTACACCTTTATTAACTACAACAAGTTATCAAAATAGAAGGTGTTCCATGAACAAGTAAGGGCAAGGCCACCGAGGAAGGTTCTAAACAACACACCCGGGATTCTAAAGGACGGTTTACGAAGACTCCAGCAAAGGAGCAAGCAGCAAGTGACGCAGCTGCTAGGCAGTTAGCCAGAGATGCTGCTGAACAATCAGCAGGACAATTATTACAACAACTGCCGGACCCACCAGCCACTACCCATGGAGGGTATCCAGAATCCCCAAGAAGGCCTACAGGTACACAAGTACCTCCAGCACTACCAGGCGACAATCCAGACAGCTCTGATAGTAGCAAAGGATCAAATAACATAGCTTCAGAAGCTTGACTATTGGGGCTAGGGGCCCCTGGATCAGAGGCCCCTAGACCACTGACTCTCAGGCCTAACCCAGTCATGACGGCTAAACTCAGTATCAAAGTACCTTCACCTGATAGGTTTATTAGTGAAGGAGATAACCTTAAGCCAGAAGCATTCGATAGATAGTATAACTCAGTACAGTTATGTCTATGCCTAAATGGGCTACGAACTAGCGAGGCTAAAGGAGGAAACTATTGGATCCTCGATACTGAAGGATGAGCTAGAGAAGCAGCTTTCCAAGCAGCTGAGCATTTTGGAGAAGATATGATCAGAGAAGACCTGGTTGGATTCCTGCGAGAGAGATTCCAATCTTGAAAACAGAAAGGTGATACCCATCGCATGTTCCATAAAATCATGCAAGTGCAGAACCGAAAAATACAGAGAATATCAGCTATAGAAACCGATCTATTGATGTTTAGATTATACCTACCTGCGGGTACCATGAGCGATTATGCATTTTTTCAAAAGTTCTTCAAGAACATGCATCCTAGGTTATGACAGGAAACAGAATTACAGAATGCTGAAACAGACACTGTCAAGGAAGTCATAGACAATGCAGAAAGCATAGATGCTATCCTGAAAAGTACAGGCGCTTATGGGAATGAAAGGTTCGAGAAACCAACAAAACAGTTCACCTCCAAACAAGAAGGATGGACAGACAATCAAAAAATGAACAACTAGACCCATGACAAACTTAAGGAGTGAAAGGAAAAGCGTCTCTGCTATACCTGCGGAGGTAAAGATCATCTGATAAGAGACTGTACCAACAAAGATGACAAGGCCAAAGGCAAGAGCAAAGCAAAGGTGAAGAAGGAAGTCAGCTCCAACAGAGTAGAATAGGAACAACTAGTGGAAGAGGTGTTTATCAATAGAATGGAAATAGTGGAAGAAGAAGACATTATCACAATGGCTGCTAGACCAACAACTGTCAAACCACATGACGCCCTTGAAGGAACAATACACATCAATAGCGAAGAAGCCAGAGTCCTGTTCGATACAGGATCAATAGGAGCTAACCAGCTTAGCACTACCTTTGTGATGACCCACAGAATTCCCTGTCAGGAATTGAAGACACCGATCAGGATACATCTGGCCATGAAAGGATCACGGTCTCTAGGTCATAAAGAATGTACAGTTAACATATCAGCAGGAAGGTTGAGCATACCAGGAACTAGGATGTTGGTTGGCAACCTAGCAAAGTACGATGCTCTAATAGGAATGCCTTTTCTGGAACAACACGAAGTCCATATTGAATGCGTCAAATTAGCAATCCTGTTTCCACAGCAGAACTTGTGAATTGTTTGCATACCTACTAGGGGCATGATCCGAGTAGTAGTGATTAGTACTGAAAGCGTTGTAGACCAACACCCAAAAGTGTTTCTCAAGGAAATAGCGGAAAACCTACTGCCCCTAAGGAAGATCAATTATAAGATAAACCTCTAGCCAGGGAAGAAGCAGTGCTCTTTACCCACCTACTCAATACCAGAAAGATGGGTGACAGATATGAGCATATGGCTGAGAGAAAGTGAGAAATCAGGAATCATAGCACAACAAGCAGTTTCATCAGCAGCCCCAATGTTTGTGCAAGAAAAGAAAGACAAGAAACGCATGAGGCTATTAGTGGACCTTATAGCCAGCCATAAGATAATGATCAAACATGTTGAAACCATTCCTAATCAAACAATGATTCTAAATGTGCTAGGAAGGGCAAGATAGCGAAGCAAAATCGATCTTAACGATGCCGACTTCCAAACAATAGTGGAACTAGAGGACGTGAGCAAGAATGCTTTCAAAACACCATCTGGATATTTTATTAGTAAGGTTATGCGACAAGGAGATATGAATTCTCTAGGAAATTTCATGCACATAATGTCGGACCTATTCGCTGACTACTTAAGGTGGTTCATGTGGGTATACATTGATGATATACTCATTTTCTCCAATACAGAGTTTGAACATTTGAAACATATATCCTTGATTTGCGACAAGCTAAAGGAAGCTCATTTCTGTGCAAGCAGGAAGAAATCAGAATTCTTCGCCACCAGCATAGAGGTGTTAGGTCACGTTATCAATGATGAAGGACTATCACCAGCTCAGGAGAAAATAGGAAAAGTCGAAGCATGGACAACGCCACAAACAAAGAAACAGTTACAAAAATTTCTAGGAATAGTCAACTACATCAGTTAGTTTTTGCCACACAATGCAACCATTATATCACTCTTGATGGAACTCACAGGAATGGCAGAGTTTGTGTGGACTGCCACCCAAGACCAAGCTATGGAAAATGTTAAGTGAATTGTTTCATAACATGAGGTTATGAAACTACTACAATATGACTCATCACTTCTAATATGGTTGATAACCGATGCATCCAATACAGTTGTAGGAGCAAAGGTAGGACAAGGAGAAATAGCGGAGAATGCCAGGCCTGCTTCACTTCACACCAGGAAGTTCTCTAATGCGCCGATGAATTATGGCACATGTAACCGGTACTGGTTACAGGTTTAGGATTTTCCAGTATCAGTTGACACTGTTTGTGTTTGGAATTAGTTTCAGGAAACGAGGTGTGCCTCTAGCCTGATAGTTTGGTTTTGAGTATCTGTTTGATACTCTATATATTTTATGTTTGGTTTTGAGTATTGGTTTTATACTCTATATGTTTTATGTTTGGTTTTGAGTATTGGTTTGATACTCTATATGTTTTATGTTTGGTTTTGAGTATTGGTTTTATACTCTATATGTTTTATGTTTTGCTTCGAGTATTGGTTTGATACTCTATATATTTTATGTTTTGTTTCGAGTATTTGTTTGATACTCTATACGTTTTATGTTTGATTTCAAGGCTACCATTTTGGAGCCTTATATGTTATGGCAACAAGGCTTCTGGTAGCCTAAGAAAGTGTATTTAAGAACTGCTATTCTTCATGTTAGAAGAGGCAGACTTTAGCAGGCTGAGTTTTTTCAATATACTTGGTTGAACAGTTACTCTCTTCAGTTCGCTTCAAGAATCTTTAGTTTGAGATCCACCAAACATCCCGGAGACTTCAGCAGTTGCGATACTGTAAGAAGTCTATTCAACAACCTCTGCTAAAGCCTCCGGACTTTGCTTCGCTAGTTACCACCTTGGTACAGAACAAAGCCTGTTAACCCCGCGATTACTGCATCTCCCGAGAGGTGGTTACAGCACAACCGACAAGGAAGACTTAGCAATAGTTGATGCACTGACGGCATTTTATCATATACTTGCAGGAAGCAAGTTTACTTTCCTTACAGATTATCTACCTTTGACATACATCAAGACAAGCACAACAGCCACCCAGAAGCAATTGCGGTGGAGAGGATTCATTAGAAAATACGATACCCAGATAGCGTACAAACAAGAACCATGGAACTATTTGGCAGATGCACTATCCCGCCTATATGATGAGAATGATAATTATCCACAAACTGCAAAGGATCCCACTCAAGAAGACGATTCACCTAGTACCTCAACGATTTCATCTTTTCTTTCTTGCCCAGAACCTCTGATCGAATACGAAATGTCGCATTTCGATGCTCTCACTATTGAGCATATTTGTGCTCATTCAGAATGCGGAAGCAACTGCAGTCAGGAGCAAGGGTAACTAGATGCAGGCGATTACGGAAATAGTGAACTCCTAAACAATTGGGGAGACCATCGAAGTTATACCCGTGGTAGGAGTGCGGAGGAACTTGAACATGCATCAATGCATTAGGCATCCTGCAGTATACCCTTCTGCCCTGATTATGTGGAATTGAAACATTAAACAAAGACCTACCTTGGCTTTCCGTGCAGCCGTCTACTGGCTATCGAAACACTATGCAATACCGGCGATGATTGCAACAACAAAAACACTCATTCAACATGTTTCTGCCTCGATATTCACGCCATCAAGGAGCGTGTCAAAAGGGCTTCTGGCTGTGGCACCTTCACTACCAAATTTGTGGACTCCAAGTGCCTAGAGCATTCCCACAATGAACTCCTCTATGGAGGGCCTCTCGCATACCCAAATGAAGTTCCAGCAGCAGAACTACCTACCTTGCCTCACAATAACTGAGAACTCTACAAAGTATATGAGACCCATGATGAGAGGAAGTAATGGTATTGGAAAGGGCGGTGGATGAAAGGGATATCATTCAAGGAGTGGATGATATGAAAAATATTTGGAAGGAACAGATGGTCCAAGGATATAGGAACGATCCTATCTACCAGCTAGTGAAGGACTCCAACCACACTTCACAAAATGGAATGAGGCAACAATACAGAATACATAATGGTCTACTCTAAGCTACCACAAGAGGAGGAGAAGACTGCCTATATATTCCAAACGGTCATGGAGTAAATGGAGAAATACTAAGAGAGCTGATGATGGAGGAAATACATAATAAAGGACAACATAGTGCTGAATGAAACCTCCAGTATGCAACAGAATACATCTATTAGGTGGAGATGAGGAAGGATTTCAAAGACTATGTCCCACAGTGTGATATATGTCAACTGAACCGAGAACGAACTACCTTGCCCACAGGCAATACCCTATCGCTTCCCTTTCTCTCTAAGATATTTTTGAGCTATGCTAATAATTTCATGGGGCCCTGTACTAAGCTGAGAGGATATGATTGGGTATTGGTGGTAGTGGATAGAGCAGTTGGTTTCAGCTGGCTAATACCGACATCAGTGAACACTGCGGCTATTTCGTCAATGGATTTACTCCGGCACTATTTCTTTGCGCCTCATGGAATACCTATGTCAATTGTTAGTGATGCTGATCCTCGGTTTACCTCCCGTTTTTGGAAACAGACCTTGAAGACGATGGGAGTTGAACACATAATGTCTATGCCAGGCCATTACCAGACCAATGGACAGGCAGAGAGGAAGATCAGGGAACATAAAACTGCATTATGAAATATTGTTAATGCCCACCAGACTAACTGGTTAACTTCGGTCCATGAAGTGACAGCTTGCTCCAATGCAGGTCACTCCGATACCATTTGTATGTCCCCATACAAGTCAGTATATGGACAAGAATACTAACTCCCCGATACCAATAAAGTCAACTCTACAATAGTGTGTGCATCTGATGATTACTACAATTGATACCAAGAGATTAGAAATGCGGCATACCAAGCATTACAGTTGGCTAGAGCAAGATCAAACAGAGTAGCAGATAAGAAAAGGAACCCACTCAAACCTGTTCACATTGGGGAAAGGATTATGGTTTTTGGAGACCAGTTTGCAACAGAAATGGACAGATCTCGGAAACTACAGCCACACGGGCGAGGCCCATTTACAGTACGTGAATTCGTTAAATATATACAGAACTACACTGTTAGGCAGGATGGGAGAATGTACAGAATAAAGAAAAGAGTTTTCCCTTGTTCGGTAGTCAAACCTTACCACCCGAATAACCATTTTCTGTTCCCTAGACTTGCATTTGGGAAACTGGCACCCATCCTTATCAATGAAGAACAAGAATGGGAAGTTCAATCAGTCCTCAATTATAGGGAACGATACGGCAAATGACAGGTCTTGGTTGGTTGGAAAGGATATCCGGCAAGTAAGAATGGTTGGCAACTGGTGGAAGGATTGGAGCATGCGATGGATTTAGCTCAAGCATGGTAGATGGACAACATGCCAGCAGATGAGTTTCCTACGGTATTTTCTGGGTTTATTCCTATGTGTTATTCTCCTACTAAGGATAGCTTTGAGAGCTATTCAGATGTACCCCTGGTGGATCAAGATTTTTGAGATCCTTATTTGACTTCTGATTATGATAGTGAGGATTGAGGATTTTCTTGTTATGTTTTGAAATAAGGGTTTCATTTTGTTTTTAGAGTGTAACCGGTAGCAGTTACTGGTTTAGGAATTTTAGGTATTAGTTGATATTGTTTGTGTTTTGAATTTGTTTCATGAAACGAGGTGAGCCTCTAGCCTGACAGTATAGCGTTTGATACTCTATATATTTTATGTTTGGTTTTGAGTATCGGTTTGATACTTTATATATTTTATGTTTGATTTCAAGTATCGGTTTGGTACTCTATATGTTTGATGTTTGGTTTCAAGGCTACCATTTGGGAGTCTTATATATTGTGAGAAGTTAGACTCTGGATAGCCTGAGAAGCGTATTTCAGAACTACTATACTTCATATTACAGGAGGCAGACTTTGGCAGATAGAGTTTTTTCAATATACTTGGTTGCATAGTTACTCTCTTCAATTCGCTTCCAGAATCTTTATTTTGAGATCTACCAAGTATCTCAGAGACTTCAGTAGTCGCGATATAGGAGGAAGTCTATTCAACAACCTCGTCTAAACCCTCCGGACTTTGATTCACAAGTTACCACCTTGGTACAGTACAAAGCCCATTAACTCCTCGATTACTGCATCGCCCGTTAGGCGATTACAACAGTCAGCAGGTTGAGGCTTACAATGATATTGAAATAGGCATTGAGGCAGCCCTTAGTATCTGTTGTACCTTGGGCTCCAGTTGCCAGAGTCTAAATATTGTTGCAACTGCCTGGAAATATATAAAGTACCAGCAACTTGATCTCACACAGGGTAGATTGGATGGCAGTCTCAACAAGCAAGACCTGCAACAAATAGAGCTCTAAGTAAAGATCCCTAGCAATCTGTTTCTCAGTAGCTTGATTGCCTAGATAGTATTAGTACTAGCATACATACTCAAATGATCACTGGCTGTGGAAATAACATTTTGAAAAATGTATGAACTGGCCACCTTCAACCACCAAAGGTGAGTGAGCACCAGGCTTAGCGATTCCTATCTCACCACTCTGAATATTTTATTTGAAAGCTGCGGAGCCTAGATGCTAATTACAAGGATGAATATCAAGTCGCAAAAATATGTGACTGGTTTCACAAGTATGAGGCAGTTTGTACCAAGTACAATATTCAAAGTGGCAACAAGTACAATTTTAATGAAACAGGATTTCAAATTGGCATCAGACGAGATCAATGGATTATCACCCATGATCCAAGTTGGCAGACCTACTTGAAGAGTTTAACAAATTGGAAGCTGGTTACTATTTGTGAAACTATTAGTGGCAGTGGAGATGTACTACCTCCTATGATAATCATTCATGGTATTATTTATCAAGAGCCTTGGTATAAAGCAACCTCTATACCAGATAACTACCTTATTGGCACATCAGAGACTGGATACAATAATGACAACTTGATGATAAAGAGGCTGATATACTTTGAGCGGTATTCGTCACAGTAACAAGTTGGCACCCATCTACTGTTAATCCTTAATGGATTTGGCTCTTACCATACTAAAGAGTTTCTCAATTACTGTGACAGTCATCAGATTGTGGTATTCTGCCTTTCTCCCCATACAGGTTACCTCCTACAACCATTAGCTGTGATTCTTTTTCAACCTTTTAAGCATTATTATTCTGGAGCTATTTAAGCAGCTACTCGTACTGGTTGTAGTAACTTTAACAAGGTTGAGTTCCTGAATAGAATTGATTCAATTTATCAGCAAATACTTAAGCAATCAATAATCTAATCAGTATTTTGGGCTACTGGCTTAATACCATACAATCCAGATATTGTAATATCTAAATTACCCAAGTATTGTAATACAACTTCGGGTGACCCTGAGAATCAACCTCTATAATAACCATCAACGATCCTTATTACAATCTTTAGTTTGAAGAGACAAGATGATGAATTACTTGATGATGCAGACAATCTATCACTAAGCTTTCAAAACCTACTCAAGTGAGTACTACAAGGCAGCCTAGCATAAGTACAGTCAGGTGCTTTAGCTATAGAGCATTTAGAAAATACTCAGGCTAAAGAACAAGCTAGTGCTGTAAGGAGAAGAGCAAGTAGCCAAAGGCACTTGCAAAAGAGAAAAGTTTTATATACTTTGGAAGCCTGTCAAATAGTGAAGAGGAGACAAGATGAGGAGTTAGAAAACGAGAAAAACGATTACAAAAAGCTGAAAATGCAAAGAAAAAGGCTGATCAAGCTGCCTAGAAGCCTTTCCTGGATGAGATAAAAGCTGGAGCATAAGCAAGACTGGTTACTGCGGCCTATAAGAGCAAAATGTATAAGTAAATAATTATATCTATCAAGAAATAAATAAAGCTTGGTAATATAAATGTATATTAGAAAATAAAAATTTAATATAGTATAGTTTAAGCTGTGAAATTGTATTGAGCCACAAAATACAGTTTAGTCATAAAGCAATTTTGTGGCTCAAAGTTCTGTGGAGCCATAAAGTTGTACTGAGCAGTCAAGTTGTGTTGAGCTGTCAAGTTGTCTTGAGCTGTCAAGTTGTGTCGAGTTGTCAAGTTGTGTTGAGGTGTCAAGTTGTATTGAGCTGTTAGGCGCTAAGGATGAGTGCCCCTAAAAGCTAGCAAGCAAGCTTTAGAGGGTTGTGGATGACCAGCCACAATGGTGGTACGAGTAAGTCACAAATTTGGATTGTGCTAAAAATTCCCATTGGGCTATCGGGCACTTTGGAGGCTTGCCCATTCTTGTGAGTGAGCGAGCAACCAAGAGTCATGGCCCCTAGCGATAACCTTGGCATGAGTAAGAGTACAGCTGATAAATATAGATAATTAGATAAAGCAGTCACATAGATTTGATAAGGCATACCATACTTTTCTTATGTGATACACTTGACTTTCTTATCTATCGCCCAAACTCCAAATACTCGTCCAACACAGTACCTGAAGAGCCCTTTCACTCCTCACAACCAATGAAAGTGCAATAACTCCTAGCATTGAACCGTTAGATGGGGGTCATAGTTAAACTTGTGACAGGTGGTACAGTGATTCGTATACAAGTGGTATTGATGTAGAGTCATGAATTCTACGGCGTGTTAAAAGGGACTACTGAACCCACTGTGGAGCAGGAGAGAAAAAGAGAGAGACAGAGTACCTGAGACAGAAGAGAAGTACTGGACCTGAATTTTTTGTCTGTCAGGTTTCTCGCAATCTATTTTCTGTCCTGTCATCTGCTTAGCAGAGAAACAAATAGCGCAGTTATCTCAATGTGGAAATACTATTTCAAGAGCTGTAATCAGTGTAAAGAGTGTCAGGGTCAAAGAGTATTCAAGCTTATAGGATACGGGACATTTGTGCATTAAAAGCAGGGTAGTACTTGGAATGTATAATAGTTAGAAGTAGTCCACAAATACCCAGATATAAATATAAATAGACCTTTCAAGCATTACAGATATCAAGCAATAGTAAAGGGATCTTATTAATCTAATATTGTTTTGCAGTATAAATCTTTACCTTAACTATTTATAAAGACAAGCCTTGAACAACAGATTCTATGATCAAAGATTTACCCTAAGTCTTTGAATGCATACTGGAGTTGGCTTCTGCATACCTTGATCTCAGAACAGTATGAGTACCTTCAGTATATTCTTAGTTACTTATGCTACTGCAACATCCTTCAGAGTATTTTGTCAAAATCATCTGATCTGTAACCGCCTCTTAGGAGATGCTGTAAGGGCTGGTTTAACATGGTCTGTTCTATATGGACAGTGGTAACTAGTGAAGCAAAGTCAAGAGACCTTAACCAAGATAGTTGAATCAACTTCTTACAGTGTCGCAACTACTGAAGTCTCTGAGATGTTTGGTGCATCTCAAACTAAAGATTCTTGAAGTGAACAGAACAAAGTAACCATTAAACTAAGTATATTGAAAACTCTTTCTATTGAAGTCAGCTGCTTCTAACCCGAAGAATAGCAGTTCTTAAATAAACTTCTTAGGCTACTTTGGATCTTGTTTCTTAAAATATATAAGACTCCGAAACAGTAGCTTTAAAATCAACATAAAATATATAGAGTATCAAACAGATATGCGAAATCAAACATAAAATATATAGAGTATCAAACTAATACTTGAAACAAAACATAAAACATATAGAGTATCATACCAATACACAAAACAAAAATATAAAACATATAGAGTATCAAACAAATACTCGAAACCAAACATAAGATATATAAAGTATCAAACCAATACTCGAAACCAATATCATGAGACAAGAGGCATACCTCATTTCCGGAAACTCTTTCCAAAACACAACCGGTATCAACTAATACCTAAATTCCTAACCAGTAATCAGTATCGGTTATACCTTGAAAACAAAATCAAACACTTATTTCAAATACATAATAATAAAATTCATAATTATCAGTCTCATAATCAGAATTCATATAAGAATCCCAAAATCGTTTAGCAACCAGGGATACATCTGAATAACTCACACAGCCATTCTTAGGTGGAGAAGAACACGTAGGAATATACCCAGAAAAAACTGTGGGAAACTCATCTTCTGACCTGTTATAGGTCCACCATGCTAAATCAGATCCATTACATGTTCTAATCCTTCCACCAGTTCTCAACTATTCTCCCTAGTTGGGTATCGCTTTCAACTAACCAAGAATTGGCCTTTGCCACAGCATTCTCTTTAGTCAAAAACTGATTGTACTTCCTATTCCTATTATTCATTGATAAGGATAGGTGCTGGTTTCAGAAACACTCATCCTGGGAACTGAAAATTGTCATTAGGGTAGTAAGGTTAAACCACCAAATAGTGGAAAACTCATTTCTTCCCTTGATACATCCTCACATTCATGCTAACAGTATAGATCTGTGTATGATTGTCAAACTTGAGTACCGTAAATAGGACTTGCCAGCGTGGGTTAAGTTTTTGAGATCTGCTGGAATCCATCGCAAACTAGTCTCTGAAAACCATAATCATTTCCCAAATCTTTACGGGCTTGTGTCTGTTCCTTCTCACAGCTGCCACTCTATTTGACCAAACTCTAGCCAGCTGTAATACTTGATATGCGGTATTCCTGATCACCTGATGTCAAATGTAGTAATTGTTAGATGTAGGTACTGCCGTGGAGTTGAATTTATAGGTATCAAGGAGTGCGTATTCTCATCCATACAGTGCTTTGGATGGAGACATTCCAATAGTATCAGAGTGACTTGCATTAAAGTAAGCTGTTACTTCAGGGAGGGAGATTAGCCAGTAAGTCTGGCTGGCATTAACCACATTCCTTAATGCTGTTTTAAGTTCTCTAATCTTCCTTTCTGCTTGTCCATTGTTTTAGTGGTAACCCAGCATAGCCATGATATGCTCCATGCCTAATATCATTAGGGTCTGCCTCCAGAAACAGGATGTAAATGGGAGATCTGCATTGCTGACAATTGATGTAGGCATTCATGAAGCGTGAAAACATTGTGCTGGAGTAGCTCCATCATTGAAAATGCTGTAGTATTTGCCAATGTTGGTATGAGCCCACTGAAACTAATAGGTCTATCCACTACTACCAATACTGAATCATGTCCTCTCAACTTAGTGAAAGGCTGCATGAAAGGAATAGTGTAGCTCAAAAATATCTTAGTGGAAAAGGGGAGCAAAAGGGTGTTGCCGGTTGTCAATGTAGTCCGTTCTGGGTTCAGTTGGCATATATCACACTGCAGGATATAGTCCTTAAAGTCCTTCGGCATCTCAGGCCAGTGGATGTATTCTGTTGCATATCAGAGGTTTCAATCAGTACAATAGTATCCATTATTGTGTATTTCCCCTGTCATCAGTTCTTCTACCATTTCTCCATTCACTTGATGACCTTTCAAGATATCTAGGCAATCTGCTCCTCCTCTTGGAGAGGTATTGAGGAGAGCATTACATATATTGCAATATTGCATCATTCTGTTTCGTGAAGTGTGGTAGAAATTGTTAGGCGAATGCCAAACTTGGGTACATAACTGCGGGATGTAGGCTAAATCTTCCATCGGAGAATCTGTAAAGGAAGGCTCGTCTCGATAAAACAGGTAAGATAAACATTTAAAATGTCGAATAATATTATATTGATAAGATCTCTTCTCCATTGCTTGATGATATCTATGAAGCTGGGGATGCACTACAATATTTGTATCCTGCTTCTGAGCATTTAGAAACTATATCTAATGACTATGGCCACGAGGTACCATTCTGGTTTTCATACACAAATGTCTAGAATCTTATAAGTATGAATACCTTTTGAACCAGAAACCTATCACACCCTTTCACAGTCAGAGAATAGTATTCCTCCATTGAGATGACTGCGATATTTATTGTACCAAATAGTGGCCTCCAGCTTAGTTGTCCACATAGTCTATTATTTTACTTTAGTCTTATTGACTATCATTCCAGTAGTCTCTTCAGTCATGAAGTGATCAAATTCATGCTAGGCTACCTAGTGGTAATCGCAAGTTTGACTCCAATGTGTCAATATCGTAAGGGTCTCCGACTTGTCTAGGTCTTCCTTTCTGAGCGAGCTTCCACTTAGTTCACCGGCCTCTGTGGAGGGGTCCTATTACTAGGACCAACCAACATACAGCTGATTTCAGAAGGGTATGGGTGGATTCAGTATATCCTTAATAGCTTCTGCTACAAGGACATCCTCATGGAGTATTTTGCCCCCAATGTCCGGTCACCTGCTGCCCATAGTTTACGAAGCCTAACCTCGGAGCCTACTATCTCAATGCATCTCGCACGGATTGCCTCTGTTCCACTTCCCTGATGTCACCACAGGTCACCTCTTATATATCAAGCACATAGCATGCGCTAGGAAGGACAGAGTCTACATATATGGTGTTGTGACATGGACTTCATTAATGTAACAATTTGATTATTTGACACAACTCATGAAATGTCGCTAATGACCGGTAGGCCCCATAAGGAGGCCAGCACAGTGTGTTGGCGTTTTCGGAAAATCGAGAGTCTGTGCGTAGTTACCCTAATGTGAGGTCTGTGCACTTTTTGTCTCAGATTTCCATATACCTAACATGAGCTCCGTCCTACCAGACTTTGCCTCAAATGCCTTTATAACTTTTATGTTCTTCTTAATATATTTTAAGACTCAGTGTTGTCATGGTAAAAAACCTTCTGCATTTACTTAGCTACCGTAGGAAAACCTTCTCCTCACTATCTTACTTTTGCCCTTCCTGGCACGTCCGGTTTTTCATTAAGAAAATTCTCCACAACTTTCTCCGCGTTCACCATACCAGCGGATGGTTCCCATGTGTTCTCATCTTCTGAACACTCTTACCATTCGACAAAGTACCACAGTTCCCGCTTCTCTTGATAGTGGCTGTGTTCCTGTTTTCTCTGAGAGCTAATCTCACTTCTTACTATATTTTCAACCACTTATTGTAGATTGCCATCAATGTCCTCTAGCTCTCAAGTGGGTTGTTGATGATTGTCAGGAACTGACTCACGGTAGGGTTCCAATAGGGCAACATGGAATTCTGGGTGAATGTTCCCTCAATCGGATATGTTGAGCTTGAAAGCTTGTGATCCGCAATTTTACATGATTTGGAAAAGGCCTTATAGCTTCAACCTTAGCTTCTTTGATTTGCATTGTGTTCAAATGTTCTTTGTGTTCAACATTACTTTGTCACTGTTCTTGAAGTCCTGCTGTTGTTGAGCTTTGCTGTCCCAATATTTCGACATTCCTTCCCTTGTCTTTTCTAGTAACCCTCGTGCTTGTTCATGTATCAACTTAATCCAGTTCGCGTAGAGTGTTGCTTCTGGATTTTGAGCTTCCTGCTCCTTCATCTACTCTGTTTGTGGATGGACTCTGTAGTTAGTATAGAATGGTGATATTCTATGAGGATTGGATGTGGAATTGTTATAGGCATGTTCAGCTAGCGGTAGTAACTGATACCAATCATGCTAATCATAGTTGACAAAACTTCATAAGTATCCTTCCAGCACTTGGTTGGTACATTCCGTTTGTTGATCAGTTTGGGGATAATATGCCATTGACACTCTTCCCTAATTCGAAGTGCCTTGCAAATGTATTCCCAGAATTCCGCTACGAACTTTGAGTCTATGGTCATGACGATTTCAGTTGGCAGGTTGTGCAGCCTACATACCTCTTTTAGGAATGCGTTCGCAACGTCTTGGGCTGTAGCCGATGTCTGTAATCCGATGAAATGTGCCATCTTTCTGAATCGGTCCACTACCACCATTATCTGAGTGCATTCTTGCGACTCTGGTAGTTGTGTGATGAAATTCACCGCGATAGAAGCCCTTGCTGCGTAGGGTATTTGCACAGGTTGCAATAATCCAGACTTAGCGTATCTAGGCAATTTGTTATGTTGGCATTTATCGCACGATCGTACATAGTTGTTGATCCATTCCCAAAGTCTCTTCCAGTAGAAGTCCTGCATAATGATTTCCCAGGTTTTCTCCTATCCAAAATGTCCTGCAACCTTTGCATTATAACATACTTCTGCGATCTTGCTGTATAGTTCCTGACTGTTTGATACAAACAGTCTTCACTTATAATATAGTAGATCGTCAGTAAGGGTCCAATCCTTGGAGAAATCTTTTCTCTAGTCTCGCTGCCTAGTGGGTTCTTCCCTCCATTGTCTCTAAGCTTAACCAGCTCTGATAGCTGCCTGTATCTCGCTCGAGAATTCAGAATTAAACTGCTTCATACCTTTTCGCAGGATTATCTCATTTGACGTTAGAACCTTCTCTGATACTGCTGAAATGTCCTACCAATATTTGTTCTCTTTACTCAATACCTGCAGGTAACTGATGCTAGAATCCTGTTCTTAGACGATCAAGGATCTTGTCGCTATATTGGTGCTTCCCAATCCCGTAGTTCTTTGTTCGGTTTCTTCCAAGTCATCTACTTCCATCCTGTCTGAGGTATTGACTTTTTCCACTACAAGCTGGGCGATGCGATTGCCCATTCTTATCTGGCAGTCCACATCTTTGTGGTTGAATAGTACGACCTTGAGTTTGCAGGTATAATTAGAGTTGCTTATATTAGGCGGACGCCAAACTCAAGTATATAACTGAGGGACGTAGGCCCGAAATCTTTGATTGGAGAATCTGTCGAGGAAGACACGTCGCGATAAAGTAAGGTAAGGTAAAGACTCAAAGTGTAGAACAATGTTATATTGATAAGATCTCTTCTCCGTTGCTTGATGATGTCTATAAAGCTCGTGAGGCACTTCGATATTTATATCCCGCGTCTGAGTGTTCACGGACTACTTCTAACTAATATGCCTCCGAAGTACTACTCTGGTTTTAATACGCAAACGTCCAGAATCTTATAAGTGCGAACACCGTTTGACCCTGAAACTTATCGCACCCTTTTGCGGACTCGGAATAGTATTCCTCGGTTGAGATGACTGTGCTAATTGTTATACCAAACAGCCGTCTCTAACTTAGATGTCCGCATAGACTTTTATATGACTTTTAGTCTTGTTGACTATCGTGCAGTCGTCTCTTCGGTCATGAAGTGATCAGGTTCATGCCGGGCCACCTAGTGCCAATCGCAAGTCCGAACCCAACCTGTCAACGTCTTAAGGGGTTTCAACTTATCTAGGTCTTCCATTCCGAGCGTGCTTCCCCTTGGTCCGCCGGACTCCGTAGAGAGGGTCCTATTACTAGGACCAACTAACCTACAGCTGATCTCAGAAGGGTATGGGTGGATTCGGCATACCCCTAATAGCTTTCACTACTGGGATATCCTCCTAGAGCATTTCTTCCGAAAACGTCCCGTCACTTGCGGCCCATAGTTTAGGAAGCCTAGCTTTGAAGCCTACTATCTCAATGCGCCTGCGACGGACTTCCTCCGTTCCACTTCCCAGATGTCGCCAACGGTCACCTCTCATATAACCTGCGAAAAGCATGCGGTCGGACGGACGGCGGCGACGTATATGGTGTTATGAAGTGGGCTTCATTGATGTGACATTTTAGTTGTAGGACGCAACTCGCGAAATCTCGCTAATGACGTGCGGGCCCCATAAGGGGGCCGGAGGGGGGTGTTGGCTCCGGTAAATTGAGGGTTCTGTGCGCAGTTACCCTTCCGTGGGTCTTCGCACATGTCTCGGATTTCCATATGCCTAACATGAGCTCCCTCCTACCAGGCTTCGCCTCCAATGCCTTTATAACCATTTTATAATTTCTTCTAAATACATTTTAAGACTTAGTGTAGTCAGGGTAAAAAACCTCCCACGTTTACTTGGCCACGGTAGGAAAACCTTTTCCTCACTATCTTACTTCTGCACTTCCCGGCATCTCCGGATTCTCATTATGAAAATTTTCCACAACTTCCTCCGCATTTTCCATACCGGTGGCAGGCTCCCATGTGTTCTCATCTTCTGAAGACCCTTGCCATTTAACAAAGTACCACAGTTCCCGCTTCTCTTGATAACGGCCGCGTACTCGTTTCCTGTAAGAACGAATCTCACTTCTCACGATGTTTTCAACCTCCCATTGCAGATCGCCGCCAATGTCTTCCGGTTCTCTATGTGGTTGTTGGCGATTGTCATGAACTGACTCGCAGTAGGGTTCTAAAAGTGCGACATGAAATACGCGATGAATGTTCCGTCGATCGGATATGTTGAGCTTGAAAGCTCGGGATCTGAGTTTTTCCATGATTTGGAAGGGGCCATATAGCTGCGGACTTAGCTTCTTGGATTTCCGTAGGGTGCGCATGTTTTTCGCGTTTAACATTACTTTGTCCCCGATCTTGAAGTCCGGCTGTTGTCGAGCTTTCCGGTCATAATATTTTGCCATCCCTTCTCGTGTCTTTTCTAATGACCCTCTTGCTTGTTCATGTATCGTCTTAATCCAGTTCGCATAAAGTGTCGCTCCTGGATTTTGAGCTTCGCGCTCCTTCATCCACTCTGTCTGTGGATGGAAACCGTAGTTCGCATAGAATGGAGACATGCCATGGGCATTGGTTGCGGAGTTGTTATAGGCATGTTCAGCTAGCGGTAGTAGCTGATACCAGTCGTCCTGATCGTAGTTGACAAAACTTCTAACGTAACCTTCCAGCACTTGGTTGGTACGCTCGGTTTGTCCATCAGTCTGAGGATGGTATGCCGTTGACATTCTTCGCTTAATTTCCAACGCTTTGCAAAGGGATTCCCAAAATCCTCCCGCCAACTTTGAATCCATGTCCGAGACGATTTCGGTTAGCAGGCCGTGCAGCCTCCATAATTCTTTTAGGAATGCATTTGCGACATCCTTGGCCGTAGCCGTGGTCTGTAGTCCGATCCAATGTGCCATTTTTGTAAATCGATCAACTACTACTATCATCTGATTCTACCCTTGTGACTCTGGTAGTTGAGTGATAAAGTCCATCGAGATAGATGCCCATGCTGCGTAGGGTATTTGTAGTGGTTTCAGTAACCCGTACTTGGCATGTCTAGGTGACTTATTATGTTGGCATTCATCGCAGGATCGTACGTAGTCATTGACCCTTGCCGCAAGTCCTTTCCGGTAGAAGTCTCGCAAGATTATTTCTAAAGTTTTTTCTTGTCCGAAATGTCCTGCAACTTTTGCATCGTGACATCCTTCTGCGATCTTGGTATATAGCGCCTGACTGTCTGGTACAAATAGTCTTTGCTTATACTATATTAGATCGTTGGTCAAAGTCCAATCTTTGGGAAAGTCCTTTCCCTCGTCTCGTAGCTTAATGAGTTCTTCCCTTCGTTGCCTTCACGCTGCACCCCTTTCGATAGCTGCCCGTATTTCGCTTAAGAATTCAGGGTTGAACTGCTTCATACCTTTCTGCAGGATAATAGCATTTAACATTAGAACTTTTTCGGGTACTTCTGAAATATCGTACCAATGTTCATTGTCTTTGGCCGATGCCTGTAGGTAGCTGATGCTAGGTTCCAGTTCCTTGATGATCAAGGATCTTGTCGCTATTTCGGTGCTCCCGAATTCTGCGGTTCCTCGCTCCGCTTCTCCCAAGTCATCGACTTCCATCATGTCTGTGGTGTTGACCTTTTCTACCACTAGTTGAGCTACATGATCGCCCATTCTTATTTGCCAGTCTACATCCTTATGGTTGAACAGTACGACTTTGAGTTCGCCGGTATAATCAGCATCGATTACTCCTGCGCCGGTAGAGATTCCGCTGCGGACCGCTAATCCACTTCTTAGGGCAACTCTTCCGTAAGTTCCTTCGGGTAGCCCCACGGCTATACCCATCCTTATTAATGCTTGTCCATCTTTCGGGACAATGTCATCTTCTATGGCGCAGAGGTCATGTCCTGCCGCCATTCTTGAGCCCTTTGTAGGCAAGTACGCCTTTTTGCTCAATCGCTTGACCCTAATCACGGGTTCCTTTCCACCTCTTCGAGGTTCCAAATCCAAATCTTTATCTGCATCCCAGTCTTCTCCTTCATCGCCTACCCTCGTTACTAGCGACACCAAGAAATTTTCTTCTATAAAAGCTTTCTGTTCGCGATGCGTAGCTCCCTCCGCAGGACGGTACTCCGGCCGTCTGCTTAATGCATCAGGCTTTCCGCCCTTTGTGCCTGGTCGGTATACAATGCGAAAATTGTATTCTACCAACTTCTGAGCCCAGCGAATTTGGCGCCCACTCCTGACTTTTGAGGTGAGGAAGTATTGTAGGTTCTGATGGTCGGTCAAGACTGTGATTGGTTTCTCCGTTCCGATTAAGTAGTGTCTCCATTCTTTAAAGGCTTCCAGGATTGCAAGAAGTTCTTTATCATGAATCTCGTAGTTGCGCTCCACTGAGTTTAATTCTCTGGAATGGAAAACTACTGGATGTAATCTTTTCTCAAAGTATTGAGAAAGAACGCAGCCGAGTGCAAAATCGCTAGCGTCAGTTTCTACCACCGTTTCTCTTTCTGGGAAAAAGTGGTGAAGTATGGGGGCCGTGGTGAATCGGTGCTAGAGTTCCTCGAAAGCAGTGTCCTGTTCAACTCCCCATTTAAAACTTTCAGGATTTCCTTACAATGTCTCGGTTATTGGCTTGCAAATAGCCGAGATTTTTCTCATGAATGGTCGGTAGAAGTTAGCAAACCCCATAAAGACTTGTACTTCTCTAACCGACTTAGGTGCTTTCCAGACCATTATGGATTCCACCTTTCAGGTGCTCATAGACACCCCATCGACCGCCACCATATAGCGGAGGAATTCTACCTCTCGGGCATGGAATGTCGATTTCTTTAGCGATACCGCTTACTGAAAGTCTGATAGACTTTGTAAAACTCTCTTCACCGCTTCGATATGTTCCTTCTCATTTTTTTAGTAGATGAGGATATCATGTGGGTAACATACGACTCCAACGTCAAGGTATTCTTGGAGAACTTGGTTCATCATATCTTGGAAAGTTGCCGCAGCGTTGACCAATCCAAAAGGCATAACCTTATATTCGCAATGTCTGTATCTTGTGCGGAACGCCGTCGACCATTCATCTCCTTCCTTTATCCTGATCCGATGGTAACCGTCTTTAAGGTCTAACTTGGTGAAGATCTTTGCGCCGGCTACTCTATCTCTGAGTTCAGACATTAGTGGAAGGGGATGTTTGTTGAGGATCGTAATCTTGTTTAGATTCCGGTAATCCACAACTAGGTGTAATCTGCCATCAGGTTTTGGTACGAATGATATGGGTGCTCCTGCTGGTGATTGGCTCCGCGTGATCTTTCCTGGTTTGATCATTGTCTCCAAGTATTCTCGTAAGGCCTTAAGTTGTTTTTCGGATAGCGGGTATATCGGCCCCTAGCGCGGGGTTGATCTAGGAATCAACTTTATTTCGTGATCGAATGTCCCTCTTGCGGCTAATTTCTCTGCCATGTGGGCTTCAAACAAATGTTTGTAATGCCAGTATTCTTTCGGTAATGATTCGAGTTCCACTGTATTTTCGATGGCTCCGATTCTTCCGATACAACATGCGTTTGGGTCCCACGCGACGGACTCATCGTATTCGAACATATCCGCTATTCCTTCATCTTCTTCCACACAGTTCTCATAACATTTTGCGGAAAAGGTCCAATTTTCTGCATCTTCGATGCGAGACACTGGGTGTTCACGATGCCACCAACCAAAAGGAATTATCATTCCGTAGTGACCTGCTTTAGCCACTTCACACGACACTTCAGAGATGTGTCGGTTTTTTCCTATTTCCAATTTTATTGGAAGAGTGTAACTCTTTCCTCCAGAAGCAGTTGACGATCCGTCAAAGCCTAAGATATCAACTGCATTGTCGCTTTCTACAGAGGGAACGCCAAGGTTTTCAACTTGGTCCTTATTGATAAGGAACACGTTGGATCCCGAGTCTAATAGGACTGTAATTTTGTAGCGCTTATCGTGTATATGGAGGTAAGCGATCTCCTCCGGACAGTTGTATCATTTTGGTTTGGAGCGCCTAGTTCCACGCGCTTGGCGCGGATAAGACTTTCTGGGTTCTTTAGTTTTGGCATCGTTAGTATTGGGTGTAGGTAACAAGATGTTTGTTACTACACCCACGTAGTTTCGACCATTGAGGTCTCCTCAGACAAACTAGTAACTCTTTAGCTCTAACAATCTGGGTCTACATACTAAGGCGGCGTTTCACCGCTACGCCATCGCACACGACCAGTTTTCAGGCTGGATGCCTTCTCCCGACACGCCAGACCTAGGCTCATAGCAGATTTTCGGGTGGTTATTAGCCATTTTACTTCCCGGGTGTGGGGTTCCCGCTTTCGCTGAATCCTTTCCCTTAGGACTTCGGTTATCCGTCCAGCTCCCTCAGAGGGGCCTTGCGCACCAAAGTGCTACATCCCTATTTCACACTCTGGCCAGAAGGCAAGATAGTACATACATATAATACGACTCAGACTCGTATGGTAGGGGGAACGGCCCGCGTCGCTTGTCCTCCTGTCGTGTATTTGTTATCAGGTAAATCTTGCATTGCTATGTCCTAACTTCTTCGGTATAGTAACTTGCTTACACGCGGGTAGCGGGCAACCACCAGGTGACTCGAGGAACTTCGTACTGTTGGCTCCCAGGCCATGTGGGCATGTTAACTATCCTCTCTTTCGTTCAAGACTCTCCATATATTTATTCTTGTTTTCGAGCTCGTAAGTCCCTCGTGGGGTCCCTTCACTTAGAGCCTACTTGCGTTGATCCTGAAAGGAGAGACTTGCTTCGCGCCGCTTTGATCATATTTAGTTTCGATTCCCGTAGTTGCACATGGACTACCCGATCCCCGTCGTGGTCGGTACCCAATATACCCCAGCCAAAGGGGGTTCCCATTTCGATTCCAGCTCCCTTTGGACACTGAATACCCAAACGCCGTCGCCGTTGGTGCCAGCGAGCTGGCCAAGGTCAGCTCCTCGTCGTCCGCCACTTCCCCGATCTGATTCACTCGGGCTGGTTGCTGTGCCGGACCGACTCTATAAGCTGATTTAGGCTTTATGATAGCCGACCTTGCTCGTCGCGTTCCCATTTTTATCGTCCTTGAGCTGACCGTTGCCGCCGATATATGGGCATCTCCCCAACACGTCTGATACGTGTGGTTTTTCTTTCCACAACCTGTGCAATCTCCTTCTTTCTTCCGTGTGTCTATCACCCTCTGCGGGATACCGGTATGCGCCTGGGCGAAGTTTGTGTGGGTGGTCTTTGTCGCACCTCCCAACCTTTACCTAGGCTTCTCCGGCTCATCGTCCCGTTTCCTTTTCCGTGGTGGGGCTCCACCACCTTTGACATAAGGTTTGGTATCCCTTTGTCGCTTTGGTTTAGAGTCCCGTCGGTCCTCTCTTTTGACCTCTTGGACTATTTTGGGTTTGGACGGTTGGTCTCGCCCAATCCTTTTTCTGGCTAGCAGTGTTTCTTCTGACCATCCGCATAGCCTTAGTGCCTCTTCCCATTCTTGATCCGTTGTATATTGCAGAGCCGACAACCTGCGAACAATTTGTTCCGGAAGTTTATCTTCCACTACCTCTCTCCCGCATTCCCCAGTCATGCGGGCACGAATATTATGGTTATGCATGATTGTTAAATATTGCTCAATACTGCCGTCGTAGGTGACCAGTTTCATCGCTCGAAGGGCTAGTCTTTCGGCTTCTACCGGCGTGAATCACTTGATCATATCATGTTCGTAGTGAGTTCCATATCGCCAGCTCTGGTTGCTGGGTTTCACCTTGCAGTCTGTCCATAGCCTTCCGGTACCATATTGTATAAGGAAGGACAATATCTCCTCTTGTACGGCAAAGCGCATATATGACACGTTCCCGGGCATCTTCCCAGATTCAGGTGTTTCTTTCGAAGTAGTCAGTGCATTGCAAAATCCACACATATATATCTTGTGCGGGCTTATCTTCGAAGAATGGGTGCGGCTTTGATGGTCGCTTAATATATAGCGCCATCGCGTTGGCAAGTGTCTCTGCCATACCAGACGGTTCTGGTGTCCGTCCTTACCTGCCTCGGCTAGGACTTCCTCTCCTCCTTCCTCTTTCATCATCATCATCATCATCGTCACTGGGATCTCCTGGGTTACCTCCCTGGGCACCTGAGGGGAATGCATCAGCGGTTTCTCGGCCTTTCCCCTTGTCCCTGCGTGTAGGTGGAGCGTAATACTCCTCGTCATCAGTTTCTTGGACTGCGGGTAAGGGTGCCGGTCCTGCAGCTTCGGGACTTGATGCCGCGGCTAGTATTTTATTTATTGCCACTATCAATCCTTGGAGGGTTTGGTTTGTCGCAATATTCTGCAGTAATTGCTGGTCCAGAGACCTCCAAATCTCCGCTTGGCGCGTGTTCTCATCGGTGCGCATTTGTCCTAGAGTACGATTGACTTCCCATTCACGCGTGACACTTGGGGAGCGGAATTCCACGAATTCCGCTGGCAGACTGATGACCATCTGTTCCAGAGTCTGATCTCGGGCTAATGCCGCCTGGCTTTCTTGCCCGAGACTTTCATGTAACCTCGTGGTTACTTCTTCATGTCCTTGTTGAGGCCGTTCCTGAGCGTCAATCTTCTTTGCGACTTCTCGCAACATTTCTTCTTCTATCCCCTTGACTTCGCTTTGCATGCCTGCCAGTTGCATCAACAAGATGGCAATATCATTATCGTGGTCGCCTTGTCCATCGGCTATTTGCTGTTGAACCTTAATTAATTTTAAGGTATTATCTGGGGTAGCTCCCTTCAAATGTTTGAAGGCGATGTTGGCTTGGTCGAGCGAGGTATCGATGTCTTGTCTTATCTGTCCCAACGTTATCCCAAGACGCGTAGCCAGTCTGGCCAAGTTTGCAGCGTGGTCCCCTAGTTTTGGTGTGGGGGCTCTTGATATCCTATCAGTGCTTGCGACACTAGAGGATCGGTGAGAGAGTAGGTTTCCTCTCCGGATTGTAGGTTCCTGAGGTGTCGAGGGGAAGGGACTATGAATGGCAGAATCATCCGCCTTATCCGTGGTGTCGGGTCGGGTATCCATAGGTTCACCCGCCGTTATTCTCTTTCTCGGGTCTTGAGGTATCTCAGCCATTGTGATACTTTCCAGATAGGCTAGTTGCTCTAATAGCCCTGGATGTGTGATTTCTGGTACTTCGTATCAGGGCTCTTGATATCCTTTAAAAGGTTAAAGGAATCGTAGGTAAGGTATCCAACGTTCGAGACACTCTCGAGCTGTAGGTATAAAAGGGTTTGGTTGGTCCGATTCTGGACTCAAAACTTGAATCTCCTTTTTCGCGAGGTTTAGGATGTACTTATAGTACATATAAAAGTGTGTTAGGCCCAGGCCGAGGGGATGTCTGGCCCCCGGATAACTGTCCCTGGGTGTTCCTTATTTTTCTCTTCCGTCTTCTAAGAGCACTGGGTGCTCCAGTGGACGAAGTTTTCCAACTTGGTCGAATTCCACTCAACATCCGAACCGTGCCAGGTGCGGTATATGCTATTGAATTGATCCCTCGATGGGATCCCGAAAGGTACTGTGAACCACGAGGGTTCTTGCGTATATTCCTCCTCGATTTCGAACAACTTGGTATCCAATATTTCTTCGAAGGAATGAATATAGATAGGACAATGAGGTGCTTCAAAAATGTAATTGAAGTCTGAGGTGAGGGGGGAGTTTGAGGTGAACTGGTAGTTCATATAGTGAGCCTTGGTAACAGGAGAACTATCAATATACTGTTAGGCGTACGCCAAACTCAAGTATATAACTGAGGGACGTAGGCTCGAAATCTTTAATTGGAGAATTTGTCGAAGAAGGCTCGTCTCGATAAAGTAAGGTAAGGTAAAGACTTAAAGTGTAGAACAATGTCATATTGATAGGATCTCTTCTCCGTTGCTTGATGATGTCTGTAAAGCTCGGGAGGCACTTCGATATTTATATCCCGCGTCTGCGTGTTCGCGGACTACTTCTAAATACTATGCCTGCGAAGTACCACTCTGGTTTTAATACGCAAAAGTCCAGAATCTTATAAGTGCGAACACCGTTTGACCCTGAAACTTATCGCAACCTTTCGCGGACTTGGAATAGTATTCCTCCGTTGAGATGACTGCGCTAATTGTTATACCAAACAGCCGTTTCTAACTTAGATGTCCGCATAGACTTTTATATGACTTTTAGTCTTGTTGACTATCGTCCAGTCGTCTCTTCGGTCATGAAGTGATCAGGTTCATGCCGGGCCACCTAGTGCCAATCGCAAGTCCGAACCCAACGTGTTAACGTCTTAAGGGGTTCCAACTTATCGAGGTCTTCCATTCTGAGCATGCTTCCCCTTGGTCCGCCGGCCTCCGTAGAGGGGTTCTATTACTAGTACCAACCAACCTACAGCTGATCTCAGAAGGGTATGGGTGGATTCGGCATACCCCTAATAGCTTTCACTACTGGGATATCCTCCTAGAATATTTCTTCCAAAAACGTCCTGTCACTTTCGGCACATAGTTTAGGAAGCCTAACTTTGAAGCCTACTATATCAATGCGCCTTCCGCGGATCTCCTCCGTCATACTTTCCCGATGTCGCCGATGGTCCCCTCACATATGTCCTGCGAACAGCATGCGGTCGGACAGACGGCGGCGATGTATATGGTGTTATGAAGTGGGTTTCATTGATGTGACATTTTAGTTATGGGTCGCAACTCGCGAAATCTCGCTAATGACGTTCGGGCCCCATAAGGGGGCCGCAGGGGGGTGTTGGCTCCGGTAAATTGAGGGTCTGTGCGCAGTTACCCTTCCCTGGGTCTGTGCACGTGTCTCGGATTTCCATATGCCTAACAGCTTATGCCTGCTCTGCTGGAGATTCCACTTCGCACTGCTAATCCACTTCTTGGAGCAATTCTTCCGTAAGTTCCTTAGGGTAGCCCCACTACTATCCCTTTCTGTATCAATACTTGTCCATATTGCGGGACAATATCATCTTCTATAGGGTACAGGTCATGGCCTGCCACTATCCTTGCGCCCTTTGTTGGCAAGTATGCCTTTTTGCGCAATCTCTAAACCCTAATTACGGGTTCCTTTTCCACCTCTTTGAGGTTCCAGATCGAAATCCTTATCTCTATTCCAGTCTTCGCCCCCATCACCTACCCTCACTACTAGTGATACCAAGAAACTTTCCAGTTTCAAAGGTTTCTCTTCGTGATGCGTAGCTCCCTCCTCAGGATGGTACTCCCGCTGTCTGCTTAACGTGTCAGGCTTTCCACCCTTCATGCCTGGTCGGTATAAAGTTTGAAAATTGTATTCTACCCACTTCTGAACCCATCGAATCTGGCGGCCAGTCCAGACTTTTGAGGTGAGGTAGTATTGTAGGTTGTGATAGTCGGTAAAGACTGCAATCGCTTTTTCCGTTCTGATCAAGTGTTGTCTCCATTCTTTGAATGCTGCGAGTATCCCGAGAAGTTCTTTATCATGAATTTTGCAATTGGGCTCCGCGGAGTTTAATTTTCTTGAACAGAATGGTACTGGATGTAGCCTGTTCTCAAAGTATTGAGAAAGGACGCAGCCTAGTGCGAAATTGATCACGTCAGTTTCTACCACTGTCTCTCTTTCTGGGAAAAGGTGGTGCAGTATGGGAGCTGTGGTGAATGGCTGCTTTAGTTCCTCGAAAGCTGTATCCTGTTCAACTATCCACTTAAAATTCTTAGAGTTTTCCTGTAACGTCACGCTTATTGGCTTACGAATAGCCGAGAAGTCTTTTATTAATTTTGGATGGAAGTTTGTGAATCCAATAAACATTTGTACTTCTCTAACCGACTTAGGTGCTTTCAAAACGATTATGGATTCCACCTTTCAGGGACTCATAGACACCCCATCAACTGCTACCATATAGCTGAGGAATTCTACCTCAGGGGCATGGAAGGTTGATTTCTTCAGCGATACCACTAATTGAAAGTCTGATTGACATTGTAAACCCCTTTGAACAGCTTTGACATGTTCCTTCTCATCTATTGAACAGATAAGAATATCATCATGGTAATACATGACTCTAACGTCCAAATATTCCTCAAGAACTTGGTTCATCATATCATAGAAAGTTGCCATTGCATTAACCAATCCAGATGGTATGACCTTATATTCATAGTGTTCATATCTTGTATGGAATACTGTTCTCTATTGATCTCCTTCCTTAATCGTAATCAAGTGGTAACTGTCTTCAAGGTCTAAGTTAGTGAAGATCTTTGCGCTGGCTACTTGGTCTCAGAGTTCGGACATTAGTCGAAGGGGATGTTTGTTGAGCATGGTAATCTTATTTAGATTTCAGTTGTCCATCACTAGGCATAATGTGTCATCTCGTTTAGGTACGAATGATATTGGCCCTCCTGCTGGTAATTCACTATGCGTGATCTTTCTTGGTCTAATCATGGTTTACAAGGATTCCTGTAAGGCCTTAAGCTGTTTTTCTGACAGTGGATATATCAGTCCCTATGGGGGAGTGGATCATGGGATCAACTTAATCTCATGATCGAATGTTCATCTTACAGCCAGCTTTTCTGCCATCAGGGCTTCAAACAAATGTTTGTAATGCCACCATTGCTTTGGTATGGATTTGAGTTCCACCGTATTTTCGATGGCTCCCAACCTTCCAATGCGGCAAGCATTTATGTCCCAAGCTACTGATTTGTCATATTCGAACATGTCTGATACTCCTTCATCATCCTCTGCACAGTTTTCACAACCTTGTGCTGTGCAAGTCTGATTTTCTGTATCTTCTATGTACGACACGAGGTGTTCGTGATGCCACCAACCAAACAGAATTATGATACCATAATGGCATGCTTTAGCCATTTCACACAACGCTGCAGAGATCTGTCGGTTTTTTCCAATCTCCAATTTTATTGGAAGTCGATAAGTCTCACCTCAAGAGGCAGCTGATGATCCATCGAAGCCTAAGATATCAACTGCATTGTCGCGTTCAACTATAGAAACGCGAAGGTCTCCAACTAGATCCTTGTTGATAAGGAACACCTTAGATCCCGAGTCTAACAAGAGTTTAACTTTGTAACACTTATCATGTATGTGGAGGTAAGCGATCCCCTCCGGACAGTTGTATCCCTTTGGTTTTGGACTGTCTAATTCTAATGGGTTTAGCACGGATTTGATTTTCTTGGTTCTTTCATTTAGGCATCGTTGGTGTTGGGTGTAGGTAAAAAGATATTTGTTACTACGCCTGCCTAGTTTCAACCAATGAAGTCTTTTCAGACAAACTAGTAACTCTTTAGCTCTAACAATCTGGGTCTACATACTAAGCAGCATTTCAATGATATGCAATTGCGCGCGACCAGCTTTCCGGCAGGATGGCGTCTCCCGACATGCCAAACCTTGGCTCATAGCCGATTTTCAGGTTGTTATGAGCCATTTTACTACCAGTGTGTGGGGTTCCCGCTTTCACGGATCCTTTCCCTTAGGATTTGGGTTATCCGTCCACCTCCCTCAGAGGGGCCTTGCGCACCAAAGCGGTACATCTTTGCCCCACACTCTGGCCAGAAAGCAAGATAGTAAATACATATAATACAACTCAGACGCATGTAGTAGGTGGAATGGCCCGCATCAGTTATCTTCCTGTCGTGTACTGTTATCCGGTAGATCTTGCATTGCTATATCCCAACTTTCGCAGTATAGTAACTTGCTTGCACATGTGTAGCCGGTGGCTACCAGGTGACTTGAGGAACTTGGTACTCTTGGGTCCAGGGCCTTGTGGGCATGATAACTATCTTCTCTTTCAATGAAGACTCTCCATATATTGATTCTTGTCTTCAAGCTCTCAAGTCTCTTATAGGGTCGCTTCACTTAGAGCCTACTTGCGTTGATCCTGAAAGGAGAGACTTGCTTCGTGCCACTTTGAGCATTTTGAGTTTGGACTCCCGTAGTTGTACATGGACTACCCAATCCCTACCATGGTCGGTACCTAATACATCCCAGCCAAAGAGGATTTCCATTTCGATTCCAGTTCCCTAGAAACACTGAATACCTAAACGCCATTACTATTGGTGCCAATGAACTGAACTTCGTTAGTTCTTCGTCATCTGCCAGTTCCCGAATCCTATTCATTTGGGCTGGTTGCTGGATGGTAGCGATTCTGCATGCTAATTCAGGCTTTACAATAGGTGATCATGCGCATCCAATTCCCATTTTTATTGGTCTTGAACTGACCATTACCGCCACTATGTGAGCATCTCCTGAACACCTTTGATAGGTTGGTTTTTCTTTCCGCTAGGTGTACAATCTCTGTCGTGCCTCCGAGTGTCGATCATACTCTGCGGATACCCATATGCGCCTGGTCAAAGTTGGTGTGAGTAGTCTGAACCGTACCCACTAACTTCTTCTTAGACTTTTCTGGTTCAATCTCTCGTTTCCACTTCCGTGGTGGGGCTCCACCTCCCTCGACATAAGGTTTATTTTCCCTTTGTCACTTTGGTGTAGAGTCTTGTCGGTCTTCTCTTTTGAGCTCCTGGACCACATTTGGGTTGAGCTCTTAGTTTCTTCCTAACTTTTCCCTAGCGTGAAGTCCCTCTTCCGATTGGCTACACAGCCCATGAGCTTCTTCTCATGCTTGATCCGTGGTATATTGCAAGGCGGGTCAACTTGGGACAATTTGTTTTGGAAGTTTGTTTTCAACTTCCTCTCTCCTGTATTCTCCAGTCAGCCATGCACTAATATCATGGTTGTGCATGACCGCAAGATGACGCACCATGCTACCTTTGTACTCAACTAGCTTCATTGCTCGAAGTGCTAGTCTTTCGCCTTCTATGGGAGCAAATTCTTTAATCACATCATGTTCGAAACGAGTCCCAGTAGCCAGCTCTCGCTGCTGGGTTTCCCCTTGAACTCCATACACAGCCTTTCTATATCAAATAGTGTACGCCAGGGCAATGTCTCCCCTAGTATGATTGAGCACGTATGTAACTCGTGCCTGAGTGTTATCCCAGATCCATGAGTTTCTTTCGAAATAGTCCCCCTATTGGATTATCCAGACATATATATCTTGCGTGGATTTGTCCTCAAAGAATGGGGGTGGTTCTGATAGTCAATTTACATTAAGCAGCATTGCATTGGCAAGTCTCTATGCCATACCAGACTGTTTTGGTGTCTGTCCATGTCAACCACAGCTAAGACTTCTTCTCCTTCTTCCTCTCTCATTATTATCATCGTCATCATCGCTAGGATCTCCTGGGTTACCTCCCTGGGTAGCTGAGGGGGATGCAAAAGTGGCTTCCCTGCCTTTCCCCTTCTCTCTTCCCATAGGGGGAGTGTAATACTCTTCGTCATCCACTTCTTCAATTGCGGGAAAGGGTGCTGGCCTCGCACCTTCTGGACTTGGTACAGCAGCTAGTATCTTATATATGGATGACATCAGTACCTTTAAGGTATTGTTCTTCTCATTATTTTGCTGCAGTTATTGGTCTTGAGATCTGCGAATCTCTGCTTGGTGAGTAGTTTGCTCTAAACGCAATTGCCCTAGGGTATGGTTGACCTTTCTTTTCCGTGTGATGCTTTGAGTGCCGAATTCCTGAAATTCCGTTCTTAAGCCGGTAACTCTTTTTTCCAGTATTTGGTCATAGACTAATGCCTCCTGGCTTTGTTGCCCATGAGATCCATGTAATCTTGTAGTTACCTCTTCATGTTCTTGTTGATGCCTATCTTGAGCACCAATTTTCTGTACTACCTCTCATACTATTTCCTCCTAGATCCCCTTGACTTCTTGTTCCACACTGGCCAGCTGCATCAACAAGATTGCAATATCATGGTCGTAGATATCTTGTCCTTCTACGATCTGCAGTTGAACTTTAAGTACATTTAAGTTATTGTCTTAGGTAGCCCCCTTCAAATGTTTGAAGGTAATATTAGCATGGTCCAGTGAGGTGTCTATGTCTTGCCATATTCGACCCAAGGTTATTCCCAGAGGGCTAGTTAACATGCCTGGATTTGCAGCATGGTCTCCTGGGTTAGGTGTAGGGGCCCGCGATATCTGAAGTGTGCTTGCGATACTAGAGGATTGGTAGGAGGGAGAGGGTATAGCTCCTCTCCAGAATCGTGGCTCTTGAGGTGTTGCCAGAGAAAAACTCCATATAGCTGTATCATCAGTCCCCGTTGTATCTGGTGGGGTATCTATAGGTCTTCCCACTGGTATCCTCTTTCTGGGGTCTTGTGGTATCTCAGCCGTGATGACCTTTTCAAGGCAGGCTAGCTCTAATAGCCCCAAATGAGTGATTACGGGTACTTCGTACCAGCATTCTCGATATCCCTTAAACAGTTTGAAGAACTGTATGTAAGGAATTCAATATCCGAGATGTTCTACAGGTGTAGGTAAAAAAGGGTTCGTGCGATGTGATTCAGGGTTCTTGACCTGGACTTCCCTTTTTCGAGGTTCAAGATGTACTTATAGTACATGCATGGGGCTTAGGCCCAAGCCGAGGAATTAGGTTTTCCTTGGCTAATGGTGCCAGGTTTATTGTCTTTGGAGCACTAGGTACTCGAATCGACAAGGTCTTCAGACTCTATTGAACTCCACTTGAAATTCAAACCATGTTAGGTACGATATATGCGGTAGAATTGATCCCTCATTGGGATCACGAAAGCTATTGTGAACCAGGAGAGTTCTATGACAAACTCTTCTTCGATTTTGAACAACTCAGTGTCGAAGATTTCGTCAAATGTATGAATATAGATAGGACAGTGAGCTGCTTGGAAAAGTATAATCGAAGTGAGAGCTGAGAGTAGAGTTCATAGTGAACTTGTAGTTCACATGGTGAGCCTTGGTAACAGGAGAACTATCAATATACTGTTAGGCAGATGCCAAACTCAAGTATAGAACTGCGGGAAGTAGGCCAAATCTCCAATCAGGGAATCAGTCGAGGAAGGCTCATCCCGATAAAACTGGTAAGATAAAGATTTAAACTGTAGAACAATATTATATTAATAAGATCTCTTCTCCTCTGCTTGATGATATCTATAAAGCTCAGGAGGCACTTGGATATTTATATCCCGCATCTTAGTATTCGCAGACTACATGTAACTACTATTCCTGTGAGGTACCATTCTAGTTTTAATACGCAAACGTCCAGAATCTTATAAGTGTGAATACCGTTTGACCTGAAAGTGTATCACACCCTTTCACGGTCACGGAATTGTATTCCTCCATTGAGATGACAGCACTATTTGTTATACCAAATAGCGTCCTCCAACTGTGTTGTCGGTATAGACTATTATATTGCTTTAGTCTTGTTGACTATTATTTCTGTAGTCTCTTTGGTCATGAAGTGATCAGATTCATGCCGGGCTACCTAGTGTCAATCACAAGTCTGATCCCCACGTGTCAGCGCCTTAAGTCTCTATGACTAATCTAGGTCTTCCTTTCGGAGAGTGCTTTACCTTAGTCTGACGCCCTCTGTGGCGGGATCCTATTACTAGGACCAACCAACGTACAGCTGATCTCAGAAGGGTATGGGTGGATTCGGTATATCCTTTATAGCTTCTGCTATTAGGACACCCTCTTGGAGTATTTCGCCGTGAACCTCCAGTCACCTTCAGCCCATATTTTAGAAAACCTGACTCTGAAGCCTACTATCCCTATGTACCTCCCACAGATTTCCTCCCTTCCACTTCCCAGATGTTGCCAAAGGTACTCTCACATATATCCTGTGAACACCATGCAGTAGGACGGACAGTGTCGATATATATAGTTTTCAGAAGTGGGCTTCATTAATGTGACAATTTAGTTACAGGACGCAACTCTCAAAATCTGATTAATAATGTGCAGGCCCCATAAGGGAACCGCAGAGGGGTGTTGAAGTTTCTGGAAAATCGAGCGTCTGTGCGTAGTAACCCTACCCTGAGGTCTGCGCACTTTTGGTCGCAGATTTCCGTATGCCTAACAGGACCTCCTTCGCTAGCTGGTAGATAGAGTTGTTCCTATATCCTTTGATCATCTGTTCTCTACAAATGTTTTTCTTATCATCTACTCCTTAGAAGATTTCCCTTTGATCCATCACCCTCTCTAATACTTTAACCTCCTCTTCATCATTTTTCGTGAGGTCGGGAGAGTGGTTCCACTATTGGAACCTCGTTATGATACGTGTGGGCCTTTCCACTGCGGGGCTTGTTGTGGAGGTGTTCAGGGCATTTGGGATCACGACATTTTGTGGGGCAGGTATCACAACTGAAGGCTTTTTTGATATGCTCCTTCTTGGCTCAGACATCGAGGCACAGGCACAGTGAGATGACATCTCTTCCACTGTGATTAGTATTGGTATCAGGTAGAGTTTTAAAAGCTGGCTGACTGCTACCTGATGTGCTAGCATAGGGTTTGTTTTTAGGTTTCAGTTCCTCATGATCGGAACAGAAAGGAATGTCCCAGAATCCTCCACGCATTTATGTATATTCAAGTTCTTCCTGACTCCTTCTACTGGTATAGCTGTAATTGTCTCCTCAATCATTTAGCGGTTCGCTGGTTTTGTATTCATTTTCGTCTCACTGTTCTTACTTCCAGCTGCTGTTGCTTACAAGTTCTGAATGAGTACCGATATACTTGGCTATCTGGACTTCAAATTGGAACAAATTGTCTTTCACAATAGGGTCTTCTCCCAAGAGAAAAAATGAGATAGGTGAAGTACCAGATGAATTATCTCCTTGTATAGAATTGTTTACAGTGTGCTGGTAATCATCATTGTCAATGTAGAGGTGGGATAATGCATCTGCTAAATAGTTCCCTCATCCTAGTCTGTACATGATTTCGGTATTGTATTTTCCAATAAACCTACTCTGCCGTGATTGCTTCTTGGCGGGGGTAGTCCTTGTTTTGAGGTATATCTCAGGCAAATAGTCGCTGACAATTGCAAATTTGCTTCCTGCAAGTATGTGATGAAAGTCTGTCAGGGCATCTACTACAGCTAGGGCCTCCTGGTCAGTTGTGCCATAGTTCATTTGAGCAGTAGAGAATTTCCTGCTATGAAGCGAATCTGGTCTGGCGCTCTCTTGTGCTTCTCCTTGTGCTACCCATGCTTCTACTTCAGTGTTGGATGCATCAGTTATTAGCCATATTGGAAGGGATGAGTCATACTGCAATGGTTTTATAACCTAGTAACTTGATACAATTCGCTTAACATTCTCCGAGGATTGGTCTTGGGTGGCTGTCTACACAAATTCAGCAGTTCCGGTAAGTTTTGTTAAGGGTGATGTAATGCTGGCAATAGGTAGTAGAAACTGGCTGACGTAGTTTATGGTTACTGGGAATTCTTGGAGCTGCTTCTTGGTTTATGACGTAGTCCATACTTTGATTTTCACTATCTTTTCTGGTAGTGGTTTCAATCCTTCATCATTGATAACATGGCACAACACCTCTATACTGGTGGCAAAGAATTCAGACTTCTTTCTGCTAGCATAGAAGTGTGCTTCTTTTAGTTTATCCTATATCATGGATATCCATTTCAGGTAATCAAATTATGTATATGAAAAGATGAGTATATTATTGATGTACACTCATGTAAATTATCCTATGTAGTTGGCAAACAGGTTAGACATTATGGGCATGAATGTTCCATGAGCATTCATATCTCTATGTAATATAACCTTTCTGACGAAACATCCAAACAGCGTTTTGAAAGCCTATTTGCTAACATACTTAGGTTTCTCTCTTATTTGGAAGTAGACATTTCCAAGATCAATTTTGCTCTAGTATCTTGCTCTTCACAGAGCATTCAGGATCATTGTTTCATTTGAAATGGTTGCAACATTCTGGATTATGATCTTATTCCTGGCTGTGAGATCCACCAACGGCCTCATATATATGTTAGGTTTCTTTTCTTGTACAAACATTATAGCTGCTGATGAAACTTCTTATTGTACAATAATTCCCACTTTCTCTTTTTCTCTTAACCATAGACTCATATCTGATGACCATCATTCCGGTATTATGTAGGTAAGTAAGGAGCACTGCTTCTTTTCTGACTGGAGATTTATCTCCTAGTTTATCTTTCTTAGTGGTGGTAGATCTTCCGGTATTTCTGAGGAAAATACTTCTGCAATTTCCCCAGGAAATATTTCCGGGTATTGGTCCACAATATTTTCTGTACTAATTACAGCTGCTCAGATAATGCCACTAGTGGGTGTGCAAACAATTGGAACTTTCTGTTTTGGAAACTAGATTGGTACCTTACCACATTCAATCTGACCATGGTGTTGTTCAAGGAAAGGCATTCTTATCTAGGTATTATATTTTGCTAGGTTACCGACCAACATCCTAGTTCCTGGTGCACTCAATTTCCACACTGATATACTGACTATGCATTCTTTATGACCTTCAGATCATGATCCTTTTATAGCTAGGTGTATCCTGATTGGTGTTTTTCAATCCTGGTAAGGAATTCCATACATGGTCATAAATGCAGTACTCAGTAGGTTGGCTTCTATAGATCCTGTATCAAACAGGACTCTAGCTTCCTTGACATTGATGTACATTGTTCCTTTGAGTGTGCAATGAGGTTTAGCAGTCATTGGTCAAGCTGCCATTATAATAATATCTCCTTCTAATTCAATGGTATTGATACACACTTCTTCTCCCATCTCCTTATATTCTACTCTGCCAGTGGTTAGTTCCTTCTCCACCCTTGCTTTGCGCTTGCCTTTGCTATTTTTGTTGAGACAGTCTCTTGCGAGATGTCCTTTACCTCCTCAGGTATATAGCAAATACCTTTGTCTTTTTGTTCCTTAGGCTTATTGTGAGGCTTGTGGTTCACTTTTCGCTTGTTCTTTTGTGCTTCTTGTTTGGGAGTGCACTCCTTTGATGTTTTATTGAACCTTTCTTTCCCATAAGTGCCACTGCTTTTTAGGATAGTATCTATGATCTCTGCATTTTCTATCACTTCCATGATAGTATCTGTTGTACTATATTGTAATTAGGCTTCCTATTGTAGCCTAGGGTGCATACTCTGGAAAAACTGTTAGACTAAGGCATATCCAGTTATGGTGTTCACAGGTAGGCATGATCGAAACATTAGTAAATCAGTTGCCATTGTCAATATTTTTTCTATTTTGCCATTATGTACTTGCTTGACTTCACAGAATTTCTGATACCTATTGCCTTTATATTTCAAAGATTGCAATTTTTTTCATAGAAAACCTACAAGGTCTTCTCTGGTCATATCTTCTCCAAATTAGTCAGCTGCTAGAAAACATGCTTCTTAACCTCCCCCGGCAATATAGAGAATTCAATAGTTCCCTCCTCTGGCCGTACTAGTTCATAGCTCATTTAGGCGTAGATATAACTGTATTGAGTTATACCATCTATCAAATTCTTCTAGTTTGAGGTCGTCCCCTTCACTGGTAAACTTATTAGGTGAAGGTACTTTGATATTGAGTTTGGCTGTAACAACTGCGTTAGGCCTAGGAGTCTATGGTCTTTAGACCTCTGGTCCTAGGGACTCTGGTCCTGGGGGTGGTAATTGTGAAGGCATGTTATCTAATCCTTCACTACTATCAGAGCTGTCTGGATCATTGCCGGATAGCGGTGGAGGTACTTGTATACCTATTAGCTTTCTTGGCGATTCTGGATACCATCTAGGAGTAGTAGTTGGTGGTTACATTGGGTCGCATACTGATTTTCCCATCATTTAGTCAGCAGCCTCTCTGGCTAGTACCCTGTTGGCTTAGTCACTTCGGGCTTGCTTCTTTGCTGGAATCTAAGCATACTGACCTCTGGAATTCCTGGTACGTTGTTTGGAACCTTCCTTAAAGGCCTTGCCCTTACTTGGTCCTGGAACACCTACTATCTTGATAACTGATTGAAGATAAAGGAATGTAAGCACATTACAGGAGATGAGGCAAGGGTGGGTTTAATGGGCTCTGTTTTATACTAATAGTGGTAACTAGTAAAGCAAAGTCCTATGACCTTAACCGAGGTTGTTGAATAGACTTCTTATGGTGTCATAACTACTGAAGTCTCTGAGATGTTTGGTGGATCTAAAACTAAAGATTCTCAAAGTGAATTGAAGAAGGTTACTGTTCAACTAAGCATATTCAAAATTCTGGCTGTCGAAGTCTGACTCTTCTAACCAGAAGAATAGCAGTTCTTAAATACACTGCTTAGGCTATCCCAAGTCCCATTTCTCAAAACATGTAAGTCTCCCTAATGGTAGCCATAAAACTAACATAAAATATATGGAGTATCAAAACAATACTCGAAACCAAACATAAAACATATAGAGTATCAAACCAATACTCAAAACCAAATATAAAACATATAGAGTATCTAATCAATACTCAAAACCAAACATAAAGCATATAGAGTATCAAACGAATACTCGTAATCAACATCATCAGGCTGGAGGTAAATCTTGTTTCTTGAAACTTCTTCCAAAACACCACAGTTATCAACTAATACCTAAATTCCTAACCAGTAATGAATATCGGTTACACCGTTCCCTTAGGTCCAAGTTGAAAAAGCCTTACTTTCAAGCCTAGTAGCTCAATGTGCCTGGTATGGACTGCTTCCATTCTACTTCTTAGTTGTGAGCAAAGTTTCTCTCTCCTAAGGCCCACAAATATTGTCTAGTGGGAGAAATAGTGGTATAGTATAACGTATTATGAGATGAGATTCATCAATATGATATCCTAGTTACAGGACACCACCATCATAATCTTCCTAATGACATTTATGTCCCATAAAGGCTCTGTAACATATTCAGAGGTATGATGGGTTAGCACCTACCCATGTGTTAGATACTTTTCATACATGCCAGTTATAAAAAGAGCAACTATGCAATCAGGATTACTCCAATTACTCCACAATTGTAATTGTAGCTTCACAATATAATGTTGAATATATCTCCGAAGTTTTATGAGCAAGATATAGCTTAAAAGCAGTGGAGAGATACATAGTGTATAATACTATACGAGAGGCTTCAAAGATAAATATCTGGGTGAGAATCACTAACATAGCTAATATGATGACTTGTAGAGTGACGAAGATATCTCATGGTTATTGGCTGTATATTGCTTTTGTGATTTTGCTGCTTGAAAAGGTGAGCTATTGAAATTTAAGTGTCAGAAATGTGGCTTATATTTGGTAAATCAACATCATTATTACTACTCATACCACCACTACCATCAGAGCCCTCCTGCCCTTCTAAATCAGCATGACTGTTTTTAATAACCACAGCTTTCACATTTAACTTTCTATTTCTTGACTGATTGAGGTTTACAAGCTTAGCTACTTGTTGCCTCAATGATACTCTCACCATTTTAGTATTAAGTACTTCACATTTGCAGAAGAGATTGGCGAGTTGCGTTAATCCTAGAATAAGGCTTGCCGTAAGCAGATAATGATCCTGCTTCGGACTTTAGCTTGCAGCTTGCTATTGGCCCAGGAGGTTCTTACTCATATGCTTCGTGTTCTCCAAAATATGCATTAAGCTAGGGATATTGTGTTACATGGCTGTGCAGTACCTTTTTGCAAAGAGATTACAATTGGTGCCAAGAACCAGAAATAATTGCATTTACTAATGGGGTACTGATATATTATTACAAAAAATAGTTATAGTTAACTAACATTATGTATTATAATAATATATATTAATTAAATATAAATGACATAGAAATATATATTATCAGGCTATCTCTCTACTCTATCTATCATTATATAGAAATACACATGAGAACTCCAGCTTCCACCTGGCTTAATAGCCACACCCTCCTAATAATAACTTTATATTATAGACAAATTGCAGAATTTTTACATATAATAATTGCTTTGTATACATTTTGCATGGAGATTTATCTGCTTGGTAAGCTTGTTTGATAATTCACATGATAAAAAGAGCGTGGCTAATGTAATACTTTTAGACACTTTATACCAAAAATCCCTTATTCAAAATTTTAAAAGCACATTAGTGATAGCCATAAAAAATTAAAAAAAAACCTCTATCTTGTTCTGCTTCACTTGGAGTATCTTGTAGAGGATTTTTCTTATCTTTTAAGTATCTGAATATGGTGTCATTAACAATTGAACTTTACTCAACAGTCTAGTACACATTTTAGAGGACATGAACTATCATAACTTTTACTTTTTGATGCTTCAATATCAGTCATCCAACTGCAATCGTCATTATGAAGGATCTTTTGATACTTTTTTCGTATCTGACAGATCACCTGGCCACCAGCAGAGAGTCCAAGTGCAAATCCTTTCTTATCTGAATTCCAAATATCCCAATCTTATATATAAGACTTGCCTTGAGTATTGTAGAAACTGTTCAGGTAGTACTCAAATTATTGAAGATCTGTAGCTGGTACTCTTTATTTGTCAAGCACCTTTCCAACCCTAGATTGCACTGTTGGATAGTAGACCAAGAATCTCTCTAACTAGTTTTCTCCTCATTGATCCATTTTGTCTTAGTCTTTCATAATGGCTCACGCTATTTGAAATATCTAAGAATGAGGCAGAGTAAGACTATAATTGTTCACATCTCAATGAACTTCACTATTGTATCCTACTCTTTATTCTGGAGTAGTTGGTGAGTTGGATATGATTAAGTTGCTGGTCTAGTTTATCCCATAAATTGGTTATTTAAAGTGGCATTTGAAATACCAAATTGTTGACTAGCATTGTAAATTGAAAGTCCTGAAGTTGATCAAAGTGCCTCTCAGGCAGCCACTATTTGTGCCTCACGGTTGGCTTTCCTTTTAGGCATTTTCATAGGTGGCTAAGTATTGGACTGTAGAGACATAAATGAATGCAGAGAATTAAGTATTTGTAGAATATAGTTGGAAGAAAGTAGCATTGGTAAATCTAATAACTTGCCTTATGAAGTTGAGATACTTTGCCAATAACTTGAGAAATAATAGAGTACATCCTACCTATTGTGTTTGTATTAACAGCGATGGAAATTAAGTAGTACTTGGGCCATTGTTGTTGAAAATATATATATTGTCTATAATAGTCAATAGTTTCAATAGCAAAGTTAAAAAGTAATATATTGTAAATTTTATTATATTTGTTGAATACTAGTTATACATGATTGATCTATAGAGAAGATAACAATCACACAAGCAATAGTTATTACTTTATTCACCGTTTTATATATGATCGAGGAGGAAAATATGTGACTCATAGCTAGGTGCTAACCCATGTCACCCTGGATTACATTAGGAAAGTGTTGGCTTCGGTAGATCGAGGGTCTATGCATAGTTACCCTACCGAGAAGTCTGTGTATTTGTCACAGATTTCCATATGCCTAATAATATACTTTTCATCATAGTGCAAACATGTCCTTCTACTCTATATTAGTTTAGAATCATGCTATAGGGTCACTTGTATCCATGTTAAGGTAACTATATGCCCAAGGTAGGGTAACTCTAGGCCAGGTGTAGGGCAACAGTACTCCAAGTTCAAGTTACTCCACTGTATTGGGTTACTGTTAAGCAGAGAGAAATCTGAGACAAATGCACAAACCCACGGTAGGGTAACTGCCCACAGACTGTCGACTTACTGGAGGCCAACACCCCCCAGCAGCCTCCTTATAGGGCCCAGACATCATTATCCAGATTTCGAGAGTTGAGTCCTATAACTAAAAATGTCACGTCAATGAAGCCCACTTTGAGACACCATATATATCACCACTGTCCATCCAACTGCATGCTGTTGGCGAGATGTATGGGAGAGGTTCTGTGGCGATATCAGGGAATCAGAAGGGAGGATATCTGTAGGAGGAGCATGGAGATAGTACACTTCAAAGTTAGGCTTCCTAAACGATAGGCTGAAAGTGATGAGATGTTTTCCGCGAAATACTCCAAGAGGATGTCCTAGTAGTGGAGGCTATTAACGACATACCGAATCCACCAATACCCTTCTGAGATCAGCTGTATATTGGTTGGTCCTAGTAATAGGACCCCTGTATGGAGGGTGGCAGACCAAGAGGTAGCATGCATAGAAAGGAAGACCTAGATAAGTTGGAGACACTTAAGATGTTGACACTTTGGGCTCAGACTTGTGATTGGCACTAGGTGATCAAGAATGAACTTGATCACTTCATGACTGAAGAGATTACTGGAATGATAGTCAACGAAACTAAAGTAATATAATAGTCTATGCAGACAACTAAGTTAAAGGCTGCTGTTTGGTAGAACAAATAGCGCAGTCATCTGAATAGTGAAATACTATTCCATAACTGAGAAAGGATGCGATATTTCAGGATTAAAAGGTGCTCAAACGTATAAGATTCTGGAAGTTTGCGTATTAAAACCAGAGTGGTACTGCGGAGGCATAGTAGTTAGAAGTAGTCCACGAACACTCAGGCAGGTAATATAAATATGAAAGTACCTCCCGAGCTTTAAAGACATTATCAAGCAACGGTGAAGAGATCTTATCAATATAAAATCTGTTATAGATATAAATGTTTACTTTGCCAATTTTATCAAGACGTGCCTTCCTTGACAGATTCTCTGATCAAAGATTTGGCCTACATCCTTCAGTTATATACTGTAACCAGTACAGGCTACTGGTTTAGGATTTTCGAGTATCGGTTTGATACTGTATATGTTTTATGTTTGGTTTCGAGTATCAGTTTGATACTCTATATGTTTTATGTTTTGTTTCAAGACTACCATTTTGGAGTCTTATATGTTATGAGAAACAAGGCTTATGGTAGCCTAAAGAAGTGTATTTAAGAACTGCTATTCTTCACGTTAGAAGAAGCAAACTTCGGCAGAGAGAGTTTTCAATATACTTAGTTGAACAGTTACTCTCTTCAGTTCGCTTCAAGAATCTTTGGTTGAGACCTACCAAACATCCCCGAGATATCAGTAGTTGCGATATAGTAAGAAGTCTATTCAACAACCTTTGCTAAATCCTCTGGACCTTTATTCACTAGTTACCACCTTGGTACAGAATAAAGCCCGTCAATCCTACGATTACCGCATCTCTGGAGAAGCGGTTACATTCTTTTAACTTCAGCAAGTTATCAAGATAGAAGGCGTTACAGGACCAAGTAAAGACAAGGCCCCTGAGAAATGTTCTCAACAGTGCACCAGGGATTCCAAAGGACGGTACACAAAGACTCCAGCAAAAGAGCAAGCAACAAGCGATACAGCTACTCAGCAGTTAGCCAGAGACGTGGCTGAACAAGCAGCAGGAGAACCATCACAACAACTACTGGAACCGCTGACCACTACCCCTGGAGGGTACCCTGAATCCCCAAGAAAGCCTGCAGGTACACAGGTACTACCAGCACCACTGAGCAATGATCCAGATAGCTCTGATAGCGATAAAAGATCAGACGATATGGCTTCCGAAGCAGGTCCAGAGGGACCAGGAGCACCAGGACCAGAGGTCCCAAGACCACCAACTCCCAGGCCTAATCCAGTTGTTACGGCCAAACTTAGCATCAGAGTACCTTCACCTAGTAAGTTTACCGGTGCAGGAGATGACCTCAAACTAGAAGTATTCGATAGATAGTATAGCTCAGTACAGTTATATCTACGCCTAAATGGGTTATGAACAAGTGAGGATGGTGGAGGAAACTATTGGATCCTCTATACCAAAGGGCGAGCTCAAGAAGCAGCTTTCCAAGCAGCTGAGTATGTCGGTGAAGACATGACTAGAGAAGACCTTTTGGGATTCCTACGAGAAAGATTCCAATCTTCGAAACAGAAAGATGATACCTATCGCCAGTTCCATGAAATCACGTAAGTGAATAATGGCAGGATACAAAAAATATCAACCATAGCAAACGATATGCTGATGTTTCGATCATGCCTACCTGCAAACACCATAAGCGACTATGTCTTCATTCAACAATCTTTCTAGAGCATGCATCCTAGACTACAGCAAGAAGTGGAATTACAGCAAGCTGAAACAGACACTGTTATGGAAGCTATATAGAATGCAGAAAGCATAGACGCTACTCTCAGAAGTACTGGCTCTTCTAGAAAGCAAAGATTCGAGAAACCAGCAAAAGAATTCACTACCAAACAAGAAGGACGTAAGGAGAAGCGGAAAACAAGCAACCAGCCCTACTCCAAACCTAAGGAATAAAAGGAAAAGGGTCTTTACTATACCTGCGGAGGTAAAGGACATCTAGCAGGAGATTGTCCCAGCCAAGATGATGAGGGCAAAGGCAAAGGCAAGGCCAAAGTAAAGAAAGAAGTCACCTCCAACAGAGTAGAATGAGAACAAGTAGCGGAAGAGGTGTTTATCAACGGTATGGAAATAGAGGAAGAAGAGGAAGACATTATCACAATGGCCACTAGACCAACAAATGTCAAACCTCATGACGCTCTTGCAGGAGCGATGCATATCAATGGCAAAGAAGCCTGAGTCCTGTTTGATACCGGATGAATAGGAGCAAACCTGATTAGTGCTACCTTTATGACTATGCACGGAATTCCTGGTCAGGAATTGAAGACTCCGATCAGAATACACCTAGCTCTGAAAGGATCACGATCTGAAGGTCATAAAGAATATTCAGTCAACATATTAGCAGGAAGGTTGAGTGCACCAGGAACCAGGATGTTGGTTGGCAACCTAGCAACATACGATGTACTAATAGGAATGCCTTTGCTGGAACAACACCAAGCTCTAATCGAATGTGGCAAATTCGCTATTTTGTTTCCCTAACAGAATATCCGCATTGTTTGTATACCTACTAGTGGCATGATCTGAGCAGCAGTGATCAGCACTGAAGATGTCATGGACCAACACCCAGAGCTATTTCCTGAAGAAATACTGGAAAACCTACCACTCCCAAGAACGATCAATCATAAGATAGTTCTACAACCAGGAAAAGAGCAGCGCTCATTACCTACCTACTCAATACCGGAACGATGGGCAACAGACATGAGTATATGGTTGAGAGAAAAAGAGAAAGCAGGAATCATTGCACTGTAAGCAGTTTCATCGGCAGCACCCATGTTTACAGAAGAGAAGAAGGACAAGAAATGAATGAGGCCATTGGTGGACCTCACAGCCAGGAATGAAATTACAATTAAAGATGTTGAAACCATTCCGAACCAAATGATGATCCTGAATGCCCTCGCCAGGGCAAGATATCGCAGCAAAATTGATCTCAGTGACGCCTATTTCCAAACAAGAGTGGAACCAGAGAATGTGAGCAAGAACGCTTTTAAAACACCTTTTAGATGTTTCGTTAGCAAAGTAATGCTACAAGGAGATATGAATGCTGCAATAAATTTTACGTGCATATTGTCTGATCTATTCGCCGACTATTTAGGATGTTTCATGTGGGTATATATTGATGATATACTCATCTTTTCTGATACAGAATCTGAACATTTAAAACAGATATCCTTGATCTGTGATAAACTCAAGAAATCGCAATTCTATGCAAGCTGGAAAAAATCAGAATTCTTTGCCACCAGTATAGAAGTATTAGGCCATGTTATCAATGATGAAGGACTATCACCAGGGCATGAAAAAATAGCGAAGATCGAAGAATGGACTACGCCACAAACCAAGAAACAGCTACAGGAATTTATAGGAACGGTCAACTACATCAGTCAGTTTTTGCCACACATTGCAACCATTACATCACCCCTAATGGAACTCACCGGAGTTGCAGAATTCGTGTGGACCACCACTCAAGACCAAGCCATGGCAAATGTTAAGCGAGTTGTTTCAAAATATGAGGTTATGAAACTATTACAAGATGATTCGTTAATTCCAATATGGCTGATAACTGATGCATCCAACGCTGGGGTAGGAGCATGGGTAGGACAAGGTGAAACCCCCGAGAATGCTAGACCCGCTTCATTGCATAGCAGAAAATTCTCTAATACCCATATGGATTATGGCACAACCGACAAGGAAGCTCTCACGATAGTTGATACTCTGACGGCATTCCATCACATACTTGGAGGAAGCAAGTTTACTATTGTCACAGATCATCTGCCTCTGATGTACCTCAAGACGAGTGTCACGATTCTACACTGACTTAGCAAGGCAGATGGCAAGGGAGATTGGTTTCGCACTATGACTCACGGTTACGAGTCATACGGTTTCATATGTTGTCTGATTGTTGTATTGTGATTGATTTACTTTCATGCACATGACCTATTAAGAGGTCATGGAGGCAACGCACACGACCACGGGAGCGGTGCAGGAGGATATGTATCTCACACACATGACCTATTTAGAGGTCATGTGGTTTTCGCACATGATCTTACTTGAAGGTCATGGGTTTCGCTCATATGACCACTAGGTCATATGACTACTTCGCGTGATGAGAGGTATGAGTCACAATGGGCGATGAGGAGGACTATATAAGGAGGATGAGAGGACATTGTAGTTAGCTATGGGCACCACCCAGCCTCCCTGAAAAAGGCTGACGGCATCGTGCTGGACAAGCCTGGGAAGCCCTCGTATGACACCCCTGCCTCATTTCGCATCATCGTACTCCTGGAAACTGTTTCGAAAATCCTGGAGAGGGTGATGGCAAACCGCCTCTCCGCCCTGGCGCGTTGTCTGGGCCTGCTCTCCCCCAACCAAACTGGATCCCTCCCTGGTCTGAGCACCTTTGACGCGGCGGCCACCCTCTCTCATGAGGTTCAACTGTTTATGCGCCCAAAACTAAAAGTCTCAACCCTTTTCCTGGACATAAAAGGGGGCTTCCACAACGTATCGGCCCCAACACTCTGCAACAGACTAGCGACCACGGCAGTCAACCCCTATCTTGTCTCATGGATACGCTCTTTCCTCCACGGATGCACCTGTCGCCTGGTTTTCCAGGGGGCACCCCAGATTTTCTCACCCGTCTCGGTAGGAACCCCCCAAGGATCGCCAATCTCCCCACTGCTCTTTGTTATCTACGTCTCTTCCCTCCACTTCTCGGTCCCCAGGGGCCTCATCCTCTCTTATGTGGACGACTTTGCTGTCACGGTGGCCTCAGGCTCCTACCGTAGGAACATCCAGAGACTGCAAGGAATCACCAAGGCGCTCCAGCGGAAGGCTGGCAGACTAGGTGTGTCCTTCTCCATCCCGAAAACGCTGTTAATGCACTGGGAAACACGCTCTCAGAAAATTCCCACCCCCCCGATCCCGGTCCTTCTGGAGGACCTCGTCTTCCGCCCCTCCCAACTAGTTCGATGGCTCGGGTATTGGTTCGAGCCCTCCTCAACCTCGGGTACTAAAGGTACCACCTCCCACTTTGTAAGAAGGCTGGGCCTTGCCCAGGGTGCCTTCGCAACGATCAAAAGACTATCAAGGCCTGGTAAAGGCCTCCCCCCTTTCCTCTGCCATCGTCTGGCATCCTCCCTGATCGCCCCGATTCTCTTGTATGTGGCAGACTTGTTCTCTCCGAGTCTTACCCTCCTCGATCGTATGTCCGTCTTCTGGAGGTCTGTCCAAAGATGGGTGACGAATTGCTTCTCCTCGACCCCTGTTGGCATCCTCGCCTGCGAGTCGGCCCTNGATGCACTGGGAAACACCCTCTCAGAAAATTCCCCCCCCCCCGATCCCGGTCCTTCTCGAAGACCTCGTCTTCCGCCCCTCCAAACTAGTTCGATGGCTCGGGTATTGGTTCGAGCCCTCCTGCACCTCGGGTACTAGGGGTACCACCTCCCACTTTGTAAGAAGGCTGGGCCTTGCCCAGGGTGCCTTCGCAACGATCAACAGACTATCAAGGCCTGGTAAAGGCCTCCCCCCTTTCCTCTGCCATCGTCTAGCATCCTCCCTGATCACCCCGATTCTCTTGTATGGGGCAGACTTGTTCTCTCCGAGCCTCACCCTCCTTGATCGTATGTCCGTCTTCTGGAGGTCTGTCCAAAGATGGGTGACGAATTGCTTCTCCTCGACCCCTGTTGGCATCCTCGCCTGCGAGTCGGCCCTGCCCCCAATGCCCCTTTTAATACGCCACCGACAAAGACTGGCGGCGGTGAGGCTTGTCTGCCTCCCCCCGGAGTCTAATCCGGTGACTGCGAGACTTCACCCAACCTTCCCGACTTCGTCCTCCTTCTGGGCCCCTGATGACCATCGACACCACACAAGGGGGTTGACCTCGGTCTATGCCCCTCTCTCATGGAGGTCCCCAGTCCCCTCATCACCGATAAGGAAACACCTCCCAATCGACACGATAGCGCACAGGACACTCCCGTTCATCGAGGCAGCCGGCCCAGTGCCGGTTGCCTCCCCCGACCTCCTCCCTCCTTCCTGCCTCCCAATAAAAGACGGTACCCCCTCCTACAAGTCGATTAAGATGAGAGTCAGATCGGCGTTGGTCAAAGACTGGAACGATCAGTTCCCACCTCCACCGCAATACTCCTACCCAGTGTCCCTCGCGCCCCACCCGTTCATCGGGCTTGGGAGGTTCATGGCTGGGAGAATACACCAAATGCGCTCGGGTAAAAGTTACCGAGCTGCCCCCCCCTCCTGGTTCACTGAAGACCCCTCTCCCCTCTGCCCACTCTGTGAAGAAGGAGAACAGGACTTCGCCCACGCCATCCTGTCCTGTGAGTCCCGAAAGGTACCTCGTGAGCGCCACCTCCCGGGGCTCACGTCGGTAGAAAGGGACAGCCCTCTTCGGTCCGACCCCACCGCTCTCCACTCCCACGCGAGGTACATCAATGTCACGGCGACGGGCTTCCCACCAGGTATGCCCCTGGCAGCACAGGACCCGGAGTCTGTACAAGACGATACAACCTTCTCGCTTCCAATTCATGGTTTCGCCCCCTGAGGGGGACGGCTCCCCGGTTTTTACTGTTAGTCTTTTAGGATGTTTTTTCTTTGGAAGGCGACGTTATTTTTCATTATGATCATGCAGTTTCTTGTTTTATTTCCGTAGGGATTTGTTGTCGGCTATCGGACACATCTTGGAGGATTTTATCGTTTGGTGCGATTGTTTCTTTTGTTATCGCGTGCGTTTTGAGATTAAGGTTTTATTTATGCCATAGCTAGCGCTGCATGCAAGTTCTTGTACCGTAAATCAATGAATACATGAAGATAAAAAAAATAAAAATAAAAATAAAAAAAAATAAAAAAGACATTGTAGTTAGCTCATCCTCCGGCTCCGCTACACACCCGGCGATTGAAATCAACCCTCAACGCTTGGTTTTTCACGAACTATCCACCCCCCCCCTCTCCTCCCATGATGGCCTCAGCCTAGGAGTGACGGCCGTCCCCCCCTTATTGCCCTTCTTTACTTTCTACCCGTCAGGCTTTCCTTCCTCTGGGTTCCGGTACTGCTTTTCTGCTGCCCGTTCTCACCCCCTTCCGCGCTTAGCGAGGCCCCTCCTCACGGTCGGCGACCGTTCGCTTCCCGTGCTTCAGATGGCAGGGACTACAGTTTTGCGGTAGGCGAGGGCTTCTCCTTAGGCCTGATGGTCGACCTTGCTCCTCTTCTTCCTTGGGACTTCTCCTCTTCGTTTCCGTTTGGCGTTGGCCAGGTGGACGTCTTTCTCCCTGCATGCACGATCTTCGTGGAGGAACGCCTCAGTTAGTAACTTCGGGGTCTGTCTCGCTTAGAAATTTGACCATACCCGCCTAGTCTTGCGGTTCAAGCTGGGGCTTCTCTCGTTGAAGACCGCCTAGCAAGGCACGAACACGATTACCGATAGTCGACATGGTGGCGTTTGGTTTCCTTCCTGTTCCAGCGGCTGGATCGGCTTGCACCCTACTGCTACACTCTCCCTCGGCTTGCACCCTACTGCTCTATCCTCTTCTGCCCACTCCCACAGGGGGCCCTTTCACAGTTGCAGCGCATTGCCAGCGTGTATCTCTGGCTTGGTTGTTGTGGGTCCACTTTGGTGCGGTTTTTCTTTTGTTTTTCCGAGATGTTCCATGCGGTTACCTTCTTATGTCTTCCAGCTTTCTTCTTAGTTAGGCTTCTCCTATTCTCTGAGTTCACTTGTGAGGTAGGGACGGGTTTTTCTTTGGGGCGAGATGTGCGGTTTGGCCCATACCAGAGGGTCTTGGAGATACGGTCGGGCC
>JACCEG010000250.1:0-40401 GCA_014065205.1 Tuber brumale | reverse complement strand
GTCGGTTGGATCGGCTTGCACCCTACTGCTACACCCTCCCTCAGCTTGCACCCTACTGCACCACCCTCTCCTGCCTCCCCCCCACAGGCGGTTCATTTTCTCGGTTACGTCGCGTTCCGAGATGACTTCTATGGTTTTCTGCTGCCAGCGCGTATTCCTGGCATGGTTGTTGTGGGATTCTTTGGTGCGAGTTTTCATTTGTTTTTTCCGAGATGTTCCGGGAGGTTACCTTCCTATGTTTTCCTGCTTTCTTCTTAGTTAGGCTTCCCCTATTCTCTGAGTTCGCTTGCGAGGTAGGGACGGGTTTTTCTTTGGGGCGAGATGTGTGGTTGGGCCCAAACCAGAGGGTCTTGGAGATACGGTCGGGCCGGGCGGAAGGAGGTTATAGGTTTTATTCTATGCCATAGCTAGCGCTGCATGCACGGTTCTTGTACCTTAAACTAAGCAATCATATGAAGTAAAAAAGAAAAAAAGAAAAAAAAGAAAAAAAGAAAAAAAAAGAAAAAAAGACATTGTAGTTAGCTCTTTACGCAATCACTTAAGTAACTCTGCTACGCTGAAGGGATGGGCCTTTGGGCCCAAGACTATCCTACCGACACCAAGATGATACGACAAGGGAGATTCTACTATACGACAACAGATGACCGGAGACGATCGACAGATATAACGACTACCGAGACAAAGTGATCCTATCAGTATCCGAAACGCTACGACATACGAACGATTACCTGTCATTCCCCATTCAGAGGATCCAATGGCAGAACCTTACAACGAGTCGAACACCTACCAAGAAACAACTGCGATAGAGTGGATTCATTGAGAAATACGACACTCAAATAGTATATAGACAAAGAAAATGGAACTATTTAGCAGATGCGTTATCCCTTCTTTATGATGAGAATGACAATTGCCCACACATTGCAAACAATCCCACATCAGAAGACTATGCACCCACTTCCTCACCTATTTCATCTTTTCTTTCTTGTGAAGAACCTACTATTGATCACAAAATGTCTCGACTTGAAGCACTCACAGTTGAGCACATTGGTACTCATTCAGAATGGGGAAGCGACTGCAGCCTGGAGCAAGCACAGCTAGATGCAAACGAATACAGAAATGCCGAACCTCTAAATGATTGAGGAGATCATCGAAGTTATACCAGTGGTAGGGGTGAGGAGGGACTTGAACATGCATCAATGCATTGGACATTTTGCGACATACCTTTCTGTGCGGACCACGAGGAATTAAAACCTAAAACAAAGATCTATGCCAGCTCCCCCTGCAGCAGCCTGCCGGTTATTGAGACCCCCTCTAACACCAACGATGATGACAGAGATAGAGATACCCATTCATCACGGCCCCGCCATGACATCTGTGCCATCAAAGAGCAGGTTAAAAAGGCTTTAGGACATGTCTTCCCCACTATCAAACATCATGATTCCGGATCTCGGAAGCATTCCCACAATGTACCACTCTATAGAGGACCTCTCGCATATCTGAACAAGGTTCCAGTAGTGGAACCGGCATCCCTACATCACAAGAAACGCGACCACTACAAGGTTTATGAAACACCTGATGAGGAGGAGGAGGTAACGGTATTAGAGAGAGTGGTGGATGAAAGGGATATCATCCAAGGAGTGGATGATATGAAAAACATTTGGAGGGAACAGATGATCAAAGGATATAGGAGCGACCCCATCTACGAGCTAGCAAAGGTCTCCAACCACACTTCACGAAATGGAATGATGCAACATTACAGTATACGTAACAGTCTCCTTCATGCCACCACTGGAGGAGGAGAAGATAGCCTATATATTCCAAAAGGTCATGGAGTAAATGGAGAAACATTAAGAGAACTAATGATAGGGGAAATACAAAATAAAGGACAACATAGTGCCGATCGAAACCTGCAGTATGCAACGGAATACATCTATTGGCTGGAGATGAGGAAGGAGTTCGAAGACTATGTCCAGCAGTGTGACATATGTCAACTAAACTGGGAAAGGACTACATTACGCACGGGCAACACCCTTTCGCTCCCCTTCCCCTCTGAGATATTTTCGAGCTACGCTATCGATTTCATAGATGCTTTCACTAAACTGAAAGGACATGATTCTGTGTTAGTGTTAGTGGACAAAGTGGTTGGTTTCAGCTGGCTGATACCAACATCAGTAAACGCTACTGCGATATCAACAATGGAATTACTCCGGCATCATATTTTTACCCCTCATGGAGTACCTACATCAAGTGTCAGTGATGCTAATCCTCGATTCACCTCCCGGTTTTGGAGTCAAACATTGAAGACGACGGGAATCGAACACATTATAGCTATGCCTGGTCACCGCTAAACCAATGGACAAGCGGAAAGGAACATTAGAGAACTGAAAGCAGCATTAAGGAACGTTGTTAATGCATGCCAGATGAACTGGCATACCTTCCTCCCTGAAGTGACAGCTTACTCCAATGCAGGTCACTCCGATATTATTAGAATGTCACCATACAAAGCCGTATATAGACGACAATACCAACTGCTTGATAGCTATAAGGTCAATGCTACAATAGTACCCGCATCCAATGATTACTACAATCGACAGCAGGAGATCAGAAATGCAGCATACCAAGCGTTACGGTTGGCTAGAGCAAGATCGAACACTGTGGCAGCTAAGAGGAGAAACTCACATAAACCTTTCGAGATTGGGGAAAGGATTATGGTTTTTGGAGACCAGTTTGCGACGGAATCTGGCAGATCTCGGAAATTACAACCACGTTGGTGAGGTCCTTTTACGGTATGCGAATTTGACGAACACACTCAGAACTATACGGTTAGCATGGATGCAAGAATGTATCGAAGAAAGAAAGGATATTCCACAGTTCGGTAATCAAACTATACCGCCCTAATGATGATATTCGGTTCCCAGGATGAGCATTTGCGAAACCAGCATCCATCCTTATCAACAAAGAACAGGAATGGGAAGTACAATCAGTTCTCGATAACAGGGAACGATATGGCAAAGGACAGTTCCTGGTTAGTGGGAAAGGGTATCCTGCAAGCGAGAACAGTTGGGAACCAGTGGAAGGGTTGGAACACGCAATGGATTTGATTCAGGCATGGTGGACAGATAACATGCCAGGAGATGAGTTTCCTACAGTATTTTCTGGGATTATTCCTCGGCGTTATTCTCCTACAAGGATGGCTTTGAGAGCTATTCAGATGTACCCCCAGTTGATAAAGGTTTTTGGGATCCTTATTTGAATTCTGATTATGATAGCGAGGATTAGGGATTTTCTTGTTATATTTTGAAAGAAGGGTTTTATTTTGTTTTCTAGGTGTAACCGGTACAGGCTACTGGTTTAGGATTTTTGAGTAACGGTTTGATACTCTATATGTTTTATGTTTGGTTTCAAGTATCGGTTTGATACTCTATATGTTTTATGTTTGGTTTCGAGTATTAGTTTGATACTCTATATGTTTTATGTCATGTTTCAGGAAACAAGCTGTGCCTCTAGCCTGAGAATATAGGGTTTGATACTCTATATATTTTATGTCTGTTTTCGAGTATCGGTTTGATACTCTATATGTTTTATGTTTGATTTCAAGTATCGGTTTGATACTCTATATGTTTTATGTTTTGTTTCAACGCTACCGTTTTGGAGTCTTATATGTTCTGAGAAACAAGGCTTGTGGTAGCCTAAAGAAGTGTATTTAAGAACTGCTATTCTTCACGTTAGAAGAAGCAGACTTTGGCAGACAAAGTTTTCAATATACTTGGTTGAACAGTTACTCTCTTCAGTTCGCTTCAAGAATCTTTAGTTGAGACCTACCAAACATCTCTGAGACTACAGTAGTTGTGATAGAGTAAGAAGTCTATTCAACAACCTTCGCTAAAGCCTCCAGACCTTTGTTCACTAGTTACCACCTTGGTACAGAACAAGGCCCATCAATCCTACGATTACCACATCTCTCAAGAAGCGGTTACATATACTTCAGTATGCCGTCTGCCGAACTGTAACTCTACTCCCAAGTACCACTGAAGAAATACAATAACTTCTCTATTTGACTATGGGTTACCCTAACTGGTAGGGTAACCACCACTCTTACTAAGTACCAAAGTACCTATTTATAAGATAGTCTATATCCAGCTAAGGTACTTAACTATCAGTACCTCAGCAAGGTAGTTCTATTCCCACCCCACTATTCATACCTCGTAGACTCTTGTCTCCAGTATATGTTAGGCATATGGAAATCTGAGGCAAGTGCAGAAACCCCCGATAGGGTAACCACGCACAGAGCCTCGATTTACCGGAGTGCCAACACCCCGCTCCGGCCCCCTTATGGGACCCGCACGTCATTAGCAAGATTTCGAGAGTTGCATCGCCTAACTAAAATGTCACATCAAGGAAGCCCACTTCATAACACCATATACATCGCCGCCGTCCGTCCGACTGTATGCAGTTCACAGGGTATATGAGTGGGGACCTTTGGCGACATCTGGGAAGTGGAACGGAGGAAATCCGTGGGAGGCACATTGAGATAGTAGGCTTCAAAGTTAGGCTTCCTAAACTAGGGGCCCCAGGTGATGGGACGCTTTCGGCGAAATACTCTAAGAGGATATCCTGGTAGTGGAAACTATTAGGGGTATACTGAATCCACCCATACCCTTCTGAGATCTGCTGTAGGTTGATTGGTCCTAGTAATAGGACCCCTCTATGGAGGCTGGCGGACCAAGGGGAAGCATGCTCAGAATAGGCAGACCTAGATAAGCCGGAGCCCGTTAAAACATTGCCACGTTGGGCTTGGACTTGCGATTGGCACTAGTTGAACCGGCATGAACCTGATTACTTCATGACCGAAGAGACTACTGGAATGATAGTCAACAAGACTAAAGTAATTTAATAGTCTATGCGGATATCTAAGTTGGAGGCCACTGCTTGGTATGACAAATAGCACAGTCATATCAACAGAGGAATACTATTCTGAATCCATGAAAGGGTGTGATAAGTTTCAGGGTCAAACAGTGTTCGCACTTATAAGATTCTGGACATTTACGTATTAAACCAGAATGGTACTGCAGCGGCATAGTAGTTAGAGGTTGTCTGCGAACACTCAGACGCGGGATATAAATATCGCAGTGCCTCCCAAGCTTTACAGACGTCATCAAGCAAAGGAGAAGAGATCTTATCAATATAATATTGTTTTATGCTTTTGATATTTACCTTACTTATTTTATTGAGACAAGCCTTCCTCGACAGATTCTCCAATCGAAGATTTCTGCCTATGTCCCTCAGTTATATACTTGAGTTTTGCGTCCGCCTAACAGTATAGGACTAGGGTTTGGTCATCCTATAATGCCATTTACAAAGGGTTATTACACCATGTCTGTAGTGATTGATGGTATTCTGAATATTTCTTCCCCTTCCCCTTTCCTTTACTGACTTGTGTAAGGCATGTTGTTCACAGATTCAAATTATCTTGCCAAGTGGTTGATTTATGCAATATTTTGACAAGTGCGAGGTATTCTCTTGCTGGTGAGTAGGAACCGGGTACTGAGCCGGTTCCCCGTAATTTACTATACTTCGTAGCGGGAATAACTAACCAGCTAGCATACCGCAACCAAGAAAGCAAGCCAAGCCAAAACTGGAAATCCAAACATCCGCCCCTCCCACATGCCGCCCTCATATTTTATGACAATTATCCACCCTCGAGCTCCCCCCTTGTTTCAGTTAAGGCTCTGGTTAATAGGCGGCAGTGTTGGGGTTAGTCCTGTTCACAGAAGTTCTAGTTGGCTAGTCAGCCAATGAGCCCCTGAGCTTCTTTAGGTTGCTGTATCTGTCTTCCCTGTTCTGGCCGCCAAGGTTGTCCTCGAAATTTCTGGTCATTGGTGTCGCTTGGGGGGAGAGGTCTTTCATCACGTTTTCCTTCCCACCGTCAATGGCGGATAGGCCGTACGGAAATTCTGCTGTTAAGAGGCCTGCTTGCGCCTCTATACTATATCCCGGTCCACTATCTCCGCTGCTCCCCACTACCCTCAGCCGCCGCCACTGCCTTCTGCTGGCTCTCATCGCCGACCCTCCACGAAACCCCTTCCAACTCGTCCAACTGCTACGCCTCCCGCAGCTCCTTTGCCGACTTTTTTGTCTCCTCATGGTAGCAACCAAGAAGCGGCACATCGCCCGCCGACCCACATACCCCCCCTGCCCTGTTATAGTGCAAATTGTCTCAAACCGGACCCTCTGAATAGGTCAAACGCGATTCTGAATTAGTCAACCACAACACAGAATATTTATAATAAAAAAGCGCTGAGGGGAAGCTATTGGAAAGGAGAAGAGGCTAGCGCTTTCTATTTTTTTTAATTAAGAGTTGTAGAAAAATGTAATTCAAGATTAAAAAGTGAAAATTTTGGTGAGAGTGATACAAGGGATAGAATCTCCATAGTACCATTCTGAAAAATACTGTGAAGTGGAGATGACTAAAATATGATAGTACTTGATATTTGTCAAGTTATGCATCTAATACACAACGACCATTAATAACAATTTTCTAATCTTGTTTATAAAAGTCATCGTCGCGTTCCCTTAGCTCAAAACTCTTCTTAGCTATTCTCTTATTCTTCCTTTACTTGAATTACAATGTTTAATTAACTATATAAAGTATCAACATTTTTACTCTATTGGTTTTGTCCTTGTATCCTGTGTTGTGTGTTTCCTGGGCATGTGTTATTTCTCCTTACTCATCGTGTCTTGGCAATTCTTGGTAAAGTACTAGGACAAAAGGGATCGTCCAATCAGTGGTTACCAAGCAACACCTCAAAAAACTCCACCCCCTCAATCAACCACCCCTCAACAACCATGCCTTCACAAAAGACAGGTTACCTCACAGACTTTGAGAAAGGGCAAATTGTTGCCCTAAGGGAGAAAAATATTGCATTTTCTGAGATTGGACAGCTTTTACATCGCTCCCAGAGCAAAGTTAAAAGTTTTTACAAATGGTATCAAAAGAGGGGTGATGGAAAAAACCTCCCATTTACTGGAAGACCCAAAATTATCGATACCAGAACCTGCCGCCGCCTAGCCAGAGAGTCCAAGAAGGGACGCCAGCAGCCATTATCAGAATTGCGCAATAATGTTGCACCCTATGCCTCTGTTAAGACAGTCAGGAGTGCATTGGCTTCAGTCAATATAAAGAAGTAGAGAGCAAGGAAAAGAGCATTTCTGAAGGATGAGCATGCTATCAAGAGATTAGCCTGGGCAAAGGAGTATAAGAATTGGACAAAGGAGGACTTTGAGGGAATCATCTTTAGTGATGAATGCATGGTTGAAAGGTCCAAAGATCTTAAGAGTATTTGGGTCTTCAGAACACCTAAGGAAAAGTGGCATAAGCACTGCATTCAAGGAGTTACAAAAGGACCTGGGATAAGGCTGATGGTCTGGGCTTGCATTTGGGGTAAAAGTAAGGGTCCTCTGATCCCTATTTTTGATAGGAGTGTGGATAGATTTGTGTATATTGGAGTTTTGGAGGATAGTTTAGTTGATGTCTGGCAGGAGGTGGAGGACACAGTTGGAGATCCTATATTTCAGCAAGATGGTGCAAGGATACATACTGCAAGAGATACTATGGCTTGGTTTGCAGAAAACCATATACAGGTTATGGAATGGCCACCCAATTCCCCAGACCTCAATCCTATTGAGCACTGTTGGAAAAGGGTAAAGGAAAAGCTGCACCAGCACTTTACAACATTCACAAGACTAAGGGGGGTCCAGATACTATTAGAAGACATCTAGCAGAAGCTCTTGATATAGTTTGGACCCAGGTTATTGAAGGAGATTTCTTGGAAAAGCTATGGGAGTCAATGCCTAGGAGAGTGGCTGCTGTTTTAGATGCAAAGGGATGGTATACAAAGTATTNGGATGTCTATTCAAATTTTCAGTTCATTTTAAGTAGTTGTTGTTACATAGATAGTAAATTTATAGTGGTTGTGGGGTTGCCGTTGCTGTGCCGGACGATCCCTTTTGTCCCCGTACTTTACAAACCCGATCGGTTGCAAGGGAACTGCCCTTTCACCGGAGGACCTGCCCCTAGTCACTTTGCACCATCAAAACCCCACCAAGTAGTCCGAGGGCCCCAGCATGGCCAAGATAACACTAACTCGGCCTGCACACATGCGCCATCGAGTCCGCTTCCAAGCCGAAATGTACTGACCGCGCCATCTCTGCAAGTTTGTGTTGTTGGTTGGTACACCACATTCTGGTTGGGAAATATCGACTTCTCCTCCACTAAATCAAACGGAGCGAAACCTCGTGGGGGCCAAGCCGCATACCCTACATGTCCGTCGCAAGACCAGAATTCTCAGCCCAAAGCTGTTTGGACAATTAGCTGCCCATCACATATCAGTTACCCATATCGGGTTTCGCTCATAGGCCTGTTCAGGGTGTTTGGTAACATTCCTATAACTTTCTATATTGCATGTGGCTCTCCCCGTTGAATCCGCTGAATTGACATACTCTTAATTATAGTAAAAGAAAAGGGATTAACAACTTTACCCCCGCTCTACGGTCCCTCTTCTCTGAGAAGGAAAAAAGCGTGGTCCGGGGAATCAAGGAGACGTTGGGATATCGGATGTCATAGCGGTGTTTATTAGGTAATGTAGGTGGGCTGCTGAAACACTCACTTGACAACGAGTGATAGCTGGTGAGGAGCCGCATCTCCGTCACTTTGACACCACCAGTGATCTAAGGTTAGGCGGTTCATATGCTTTAGAGTCGCGACTCCGTACAGATCATATCAGTAGACCCCAAGGGACCGGAGATCTCAACTCACAATTTAGACTTCCCAAATCAAAGAAATTGGTGCCAAATGACACCGTGCAATGCTAGAGTGGCCGCCCCACGCCGAGATTGCGCCCACACCGAGGCTCCTTCTTTTAAAGGCAATTTCCTCCCTATGATTACAGGTTTGTTGGTGAAGAATCTCGCTGTGGGCGCAATCTCATTGAGGGCGCAGCCTCTTTTAAGCATTTTTCATGATGATCATACTACCAATAGCCGATAGGTTTGTCATACTCTAGTACATGGGTGGTCCGGGATCAGCAAGTATCGTAAAAAGTCGTGATATCCGCCATCTCAGTCTTATGAAAAATATCTCTGTAAATCGCTAGAGCTACCCAGATAGGTTTAACTTAGCAAGTTAACCATGTTGCGAAAGCCAGTTAGTGAGATCCAAAGCGGCCAAATGGCTCTCGGCTTACCACATCAGGAAACTACTAATCCTTTTTAGGAAATTTTAACCCAGAAGCCGGAGATCACAAGGCTGATGGCGATGGTGCATTTTGCGAGTTTTTCTTTTACCGGTAATGGTAGATCCGGTTTTCTAATTATGTCAGAGTTGATTTTGTATCACATGTGCTTTTAGTAACTATGGGCAGTGCGAAATGGGAAGATGACGAGCTATTCATAGTGAAACTTTTATTTTTGCCCACCCACCCGCCCCTGTATTAAAAATAAAAACAAAATTATGGAAAGCAAATTAATGTTTCTTAGCTTCCGTCTCCCCTGCACCGCCAAACAAAAAGTCTTCAGTGCCTAGCTACCCAACTACTACGCTCCCGCTTGCAAAAATTATAAAAGGAAGGTTCAGCACACCCTATAGGAGCATTTGTTTGTTCCTTTACTCTTTTTGCTAAATCCTTTTTTTTTTATCGAAATGGCCCCGAGATGTATCACCCTCGTTCGCCATGGAGAAGCTTATCACAATATCGTTGAGGGGTGTGATTTATACAATCCCTACCTAACAAGTTATGGCAAATTGCAGTGTGATCTGCTCTCGAGAGTGTTCCCATCCCAGCCTCCGGTCGACTTACTCGTTTCTTCGCCCATGAAGAGAGCGATGAGGACCCCAGTTCTCGGGTTCGAGAGGCAGATTGAGAGCAGTGCCAAGGTGGATCTCCTGGCCGAGCTTTAGGAGTGCTCTGACAGTCCATGTGATACTGGGAGCAGTCGCGATATGTTGAAGAAAGAGAAGTTATTCCAAGGACTGGCTTTTAGCGGTCTCCCCGATGACTGGACTTCGAACGTATTACATACTCCTCCGCACCCATTCCGCAGAATTGTGCTCATGCTGATGGCTATTACAAAGAAAAATGGGCCCCAAACTCTGATTCTCTCAAGGAACGTGCCAGAGCCGTCCGTCAATGGCTCAAGTCCCGATCGGAAGAGCATGTTGTCCTAGCCCTACACGGCGGGTACGTTTCCCGTACCCTACCCTCATTGTTTCGGGCACTAGACTGATATTTGCGTGGATAATTCCTTCACCGCCTCACAGAAGGTCGGGCGGGCCTTGGTAACCTCCTAGGAACTATCTGGAGAATCCCGAACACCGCCCCTACGTCCTTGTAGACAACGACCAGGGTAATACTTCGTTTGTTCAGAACAATGAATCGAAGGAGTGGAGAAAGAGGAGTCAGGAGCGAGAAAGGGCAGAGATGAGGCACATTGAGGGGGGGTGGTGGGATTAGAAGGGGTGATTACAGGATGGGAAATCGTTTACACGAATGCCTTTTTTTACCTAGATACACTGTATCACGATATTGTGTTCTAGAGTGGGGAGAGCGGCAACAGTAGGATGTTTACTTGTTGAGGTTGTAAATCTGCTGTGTGGCAATGACTATGTGTTCAACCGATACCGTAGATACCGGTATTTGAGAAGCCAAAAACCTGATGCCCCAGGTTGTTGCTGGCTGTTCCCCTGGGGTATCACAACAAAACGCTTGGAAGCCCAATGCCCTCACCGCAACTTGGTCTATTGAGCCTCCCAATATTCCCGGCATACTGGTGATGGGATGGTGTGATAACTTACACGCTGCTGGTAGGTCGTAGAGTGTAGGTTTTGGGAAGAAAAATGGTAACGCTAAATATTTTCGTCCCGAAACATTAACCCCTTGCTTGGGCTCAACTCTCCATGGGATATCATATCATACATTTCCGTTCAATTCTTCATCCGGACAAGGAGAACAGGGTGTGAAAACTAGGGCTATTACATACCCCACCAATCATTCACCCACCACGTGACTCAAATTAGGTAAGTTGAGCCACATATTACCAACAATAGGCGATTACACGACAGACCCCAGGTATGATACAATAGACAGTGCGGTAGTCTGGCTAGCGCTGGCGTCTATGGGAGGTCTGGGAAACAGAGACAAGGGTCTTCAGTATGATAGCGATGTGGGGATAAGAGGAGAGGAACAAGAGATCGCGGTTCAACCGAGTATATCCTTATCTATGTCGGCTGAAGTCTGGTCTCCTGCTAGTCAGGAGACCGGTGCCTTAAATACATGATTCCTATCGCCGGGTATGAGTCAATGAAACCTGCAATCCCGATCATTACCAGTGAGTGCGCTGTTCACTGAAATCCCGAGATCCTATCAGGGTCCGCCAATGCCTAAGCCTCCCCCTGACCTCCGGTATACATGTCCTATTTCCATCCTGAAACATACAAACATAGTAATACGAAATCCAATACAGTAAGCAACTAAACATAACTATAACTAATCTTACCATAACGGAACCCTAGAATAGTTCCGGCAGTGCAAAATCCAAATAAAACAAAACATATGAAACCTGTAAGCAGTACAATGTTACCGGAACATGTGTACTGTACATGTTACAATCGCCATCACTGCGGTTTCTCTAATCACCGGAATTCTGTAAGTAATAACACCATAAAAACAAAGATTCCTGATGGTTTAAGACATGCCGGACTAGCAGTGAAACCACGTCTTGCCATGGTAGCTAACCCGCCACGCAACTCGTGATGGAACTGATGACTGCAGGTTGAAAGACGAAAAAGTTTTGAAGAAAGCATAGCATCGTGTTGTTGTGTTGATTCGGCTTGCTGTTTGCTCCGGTCAGTGGTGGGAGTAAAGGTTGGGGTTAAAAAGCTGACGATTAAATGCAGGGCTGCTGCCGAGCCATGGGTTACCCGGTGATCCGGGGTTAGGGTTTTCCCCGGAAAAAATTCATGTGTGTCTCAGTACCAAACCCGAGTACCGGTACCGGGTATCAAGGGTGTCTGTCGAACCCCTCTGGTTGGCCCGGCTGCTTCTCGGCCACTCAGGGAACGGCATCCCCTCTAGCCACTCGGCGAGAGTTCCACAGACTTCTTTCCCCCACCAAAATTTAGCGTACGAGTACCTGTACGAGTAGCGGATGCCGGATAGGTTTAGCTATGATAGGATAAATATATTGGATTAAGAGTGGATTGGCCCAACAGCTGCATAAAAAATATAAAAAAGCGGCACATATAGTAATTTCGACGAATCGGACAAAGTTCGACAGACTAGGAGTAAAGTGCTGAATCCTCCAAGCGCTATGGCGTCATTTCCCATACAAAAACACAAGACCGACCGACGATCTCGAGGCCACTCGGGCTGAAGATGGCTACCTCCTCCTACAAATCATCGCTCTTGAGTTGCGGCATCAACCCACGAAATGGTCGCTTGTTAGAAAGACCCTGGCGATCACCCTGAGGAAGAAAGCTTGGGGAAGACTAGTACATACGGTACGAGTATTCTAAAAAATATGAAAGAAAAAGTGAAGACATCGAGTATCATACACGAGCAGCTGGCACTATCAGAAAATGCCCTTGCGACCCTCTGAGGCTAACTTCATTGTCAGAGCCTCAAGGGTGGGCAAGAATCGGTTTGGGCCGGCGGCTATTCCCTATGCTCGTAGGCTCCTTGAATACACTGTGTAGCGTGGACTTAACTTTTGAGGACCCCGCCCAAACCAGGGTTTGCAAGAATGACAATAATCCGCACTACTTGTAGATGCTTTTTCGACAAAAATGTCTGGCCCCCGGCCGATTTGCAGAGACTGCTCCATCCTGCGCGCAAAAGGTGGGATAGATGGAACTTGGAGGGCAGGTGGAGATCAAAACGTGCGGTCAAGGAGGTGCGCCGCATCATGTCCCGTATAATAGGAGATAATTTTTCGTTAGATACCGTACGAGAGCAAATGCCAAAGTCCCTCTTTACTATAAGAACTGCTTCAATTTCCTCTAGATTGTCGGTACAGACTCTGTCAGTCTAATATTTCGCCACTTTTCAAATACCCACATCAAGACGAACCTTTAGACACCACTCCCGCCCCTCATATCAAAGTCACCCGTACCATCGAGAGCGGCCGCTAGGCCGGTTATATTTCAGGTCCTCCCCTCCAAGGTGGGTTGCCGGGCCCGCCCGGCGAATGGCCACTTTGGTTGATTCTCCAAGATCAACGCGCTTTATTCCTCTCTGTGCCAAAATTCCCAACTTTCTTCTTTTCCCTTTTTTTTTGAGCAATTCTAGGATTTTTCCTCATTATTCTTTCCAGGGTTTGCATCTATTCTTCACATTTGATATATCTACTTGTACTTTATTCTAGGAACATTCCCTCTTTTCGGCATTACTTGAGGGGATAACTGCGGACGGTCAATCCGCAGTGCACCGCTTTCTCAATTGAAACACCAAAACTTAAACCCAGTCTTACTATAGATCTCTTCTCAACCATCACTAACATCAAACTGTAGAAGCAGGAGTTCTGCGGGAGTTGAAGCCGCCAGCCTTTCATTAGATCTCAGGCACAGCGGCGATGCCAGACCCGGAAGCACGGGCACGAATAACTGCACAACCCCAACCGACTAAGTACTGTACGACCTAAGGTTTCCTAAGGAACTCTCTCTGGCAAAGCTAACTCACTAAATCCTGGTCTACCACATTAGAACTACCGCGATCATCAAGTGAAAGCCTGGCGATATCAATTTATCGCTAGACCAGCCTACCCGCATTAAATACCCCACAGTTTCACCAATGCCATCTCCCCCTCCTTTCCCCCTCACGCTGTCCACACATTAAACCTGTGTTAAATTGGTTTAATTTAATTGATGGCGACGCAGCCTCCATTGTGGCAATTGTGATATCTTGGGAACGGGGATGGAGGAAGATGATCGTTTATAATACTCGGCTTGTGCTCGGACTTTCAGTTGCATTTTTTTCCAAACGGTATTTACAAGAGGGGTGAGCTGTTCAATTGGCTACCAAAGGTGACAAAATGTAGGCGCAAAGGAAAAACAAAGGAAGGGAAAACGATCAATCAGATTTCCAAATGGACTGGTTGGTCTGGTTAGGCGAAAACTCGTATCGAGTTTGCCTGAGGACCTGCGCTATCCACCTCTCGAACCTGATCGAGAAATCCCGATGCACAATGTTCAATGTCGTACGACATTTTCCCTCCTCTCCACCACTCTTAGTTCTACCTTACTTAATTATCGGGACTCATGCAGAGTCTTTAGGTAGAGATGGAGCTGGTGAAGTAAGAGTTGTGGACCTACTTCTTCCCATAGTGGACTCAAAGCTCGTACTCTCTGGTACAAGCTCAGACGCAAGTGTGGGCACAAGTGGGGATACCTGCGGTATCACCACAGTCGGTAGGGAGGGTGGGCGCGGCCTGTTCTTCCTCGCAATCTCCGCCGAAGACGGGGTATACACAGGCAGCGGCAGTGGATCCCGCGCCCCCCCTCCCGTCACCGCCTGAGAGCTAGCAGACCCCCGCCCCACAGACCCATCCCAACAAAACCTCTTCGTCCTCTCCTTACCCTTTCCCTTTTCCAGATGGTCATCCCCCGGCAGTGCCACCCCTGCCGCAATCTCCACCTAGAACTCCCCCTCTGCCTTCACCTCCCCTGCCTTACAAACCGGACACCCAAATCTCGCCTCCCCATCTTTAGCCCTGCCACTCCACTTCTTCTCCACACCCACTGTGTCCGGCTCCCTACATCCGCTCAGGCCGCAGCCGGCTTTCGCTAGCCGGACTTCCTGTGGCGGGGATGGGTACGGGACTCTGGTCTCTATTCAATGCAAGTCGGGTGCCTCCTGCTCTGGGAGGGGGAATCCCGGGACCATTGGGGATGTGCCAACAGGGTTAGCGCTTCAACTAGGTGTTCATAAGAAGGCGTCGTGTAGAGCTTGCGCGGGAAGGATGACGGTGAGGGGGGCGGAGAAAATGGTAGTAGGAGGTGCATGAGGATGGAGCAGAGACGGTAGTAGCACTTTATCTTGTGGAGTTTTGGACAGGCGGTTAGGGTGTAGATGTTGCAGAAACACATTTTGCTTGGGGTGGGGGAAGAAGTCCCTGGCAAGGGAGAAAGGAAAGGGAAAGTCTTGAAGAGGGGCGTTGGGCGGATGGCGGTTGAGTATCCAGGCTCATTTATACGGGCGGGCGGGAGCGTACGAATGCAAATTATGCTCATTTGGGGAGAGTACTTCCCGTGGGCCTCGTGGAGTGGATGTTTGCTGGTCAGCTTGAGTGAGTGCTTTTGGCTTTTGGGTGGGTGGTTGGAGGTGAATCCCGAGCCGTCTGCGGATTCCGTGGGATTAGTAGGTTACGATCATCGTTTACAACGTTCAATGATGGGAGTGCTTAGTTTACCGAATAGCGCGATTCTTTCCCTGGTGTTCCGCCTTGAGATCCTGGCCAGGGCAGCGATTGTTGTGCCAGCAGACTAGAATTATATATGGAGACTTCCTGAGCACTACCTGCATGTTGTGAGATTAGAAGAAAAGATTTTGAGTCTCAGCAAATTTGGCGTCCGAGTGATTTTCCGTGAGCCCCTCCGACAAGCTTGATTTTGGTTTGACACTCATCAGCCCCTTCTCGTGCCAAGGTTGCAGCTAGGGCGCTGCAACCTTGGCACGAGTAGGCACAAAAGATCAATACTAACACCAACACCATTACTAGTGTGCAATCGCCAACCAGAGCTTCTATGACAGCTTGACTTCTTCATTAACCCTCAACTTAACATAGGTAACTCATATGACCCTTCTACCAGGCAAATAAAGTGACCCTAGTACATCAGGGCTACTAAGCAAGGATAGCAAACTATCTCTCAATCCTCCTTTCTTCAAAAATAGAGGGTCCGTGGCAGCGCCCTAGGAGGTGCAAAGAGGAGCCCCATTTCACCGAGACTTTCGTCTTGTGACTCTACGAAGACCTTCATCTCCCTCTCGCGGATTCGGTGTTTTCAGAGGATCTGTTTTTCCTGCGCTTCTCACAGTCACTTGATTCGAAGCAAGGTGAGTCTTTTCTTCCTTTACTGTGTGCCTGGATTGAGGGGAATTATCTTGACCAATAAAAAGGCATCTAAAAGTGAATTACCCATCCACAAATGTCATTCTGGAGCCATCCACAGCGCACTCTGTGCATCATGAATTGCATTTCCCAGTTTACACGCTTCCGCCTTCGGAAAGTATCACACCCTTCCCTTATACCCAGTCCACGTACCCTCACACTCCGCAGTTGAGCTCACGACAAATCCATATCCCGCCACCCTAACCTATTACCTCCGAGGATGGAAATGAAACTAGCAGCGGGGGGGGGCGGAGAATTGGACCCACGTGGAGAACGACTCTGCCCCAACAAGACTGACCTCCTGGTAACCCTCGGTGGTGACAATACAATCCTCCATACTGCATCACTGTTCTCAGCCTGTCGCATGGTTCCGCCGGTATTTAGTTTTGCTATAGGCACGCTAGGATTCCTAGGGGAATGGAAGTGGGAGGAGCACGCCGAGGCCGTTGGCGAGGCATTTGCCAGCGGCACAAGGATGGTCCGACGGGAAAAGCTGAAGATTGGGGTTTACAACCACAACGGGAAGAGGGCTACCGGGAGGTGGGTGTTTGAGAGTATTGGTGGTGAGACTGGAGTGCAATCAGTGCAGTGGGGAAAATCACCGATGATGACTGACGCTCAGGCAATGAATGAGGTCAACATTCACCGAGGAAAGTCTCCGCATACTGTAAGAACTCGTATAATTGAACCTCGCGCTAGGACATTCAAAATTCCCTCCCCTGGATGGGGGATAGAAACGCCGCGAAAACTGACCCTCGAGGCCCCAGCTTAAGACAAGGAAAAGGTAAACAAGTGCCACACCTTACTAGCAAAGGCAATTCCAACGGCCTAGCTCCAAGTTCAATTATTCGAGTTCTTACGGTACGGTGATTGTGGAGGTATTTGTTGATGGGCACTTCTTACCGAGGCTGTGGTTTGTCTTCCTCCTTCCTCCCCAGGAGGCATGCTAACCTCTTAAGGCCGACGGCATGATCATTGCCACACCAACCGGTTCAAGGGTGTACTCTCTCTCCTCCGGTGGTTCCATTGTTCATCCATCCATATCTTCCTGACTTCTAACACCTATCTGTCCCCGCTCTCTATCCTTCCGTCCACTAGCTCTACCCGCAGAATGCGTCCTCACGCACAATCTCTCGGCGAAGAACCGTGCTGGAAATGTGGAGGTCAATGTTAACGGCCGCCGACAAAGGGGGATCGGGTGTGGTGAGGAGGTGAGAGTCTGGGTGGAAAAGATTGAGGGTGAAAAGGGTGGTATTCCACGTTTGAAGGGGAGGATTTGGGGGAGGGATGATGGCTGGGTCGGCGGTTTGAACAGGCTGCTGAAGTTTAATTGTCCGTTTGGTGAGGTAGAGTAGTGGGGTCGTGTATTACAGAGAATCATGTGCTATAAATTCACGATGACCCTTGTGGGATAGGGTAATAACTTGGTGCGGCTCGTCTGATGCGAATGAAGATATTTTGCCCGCAGAAGGGATAACAGAGCGAGTGAGAAATTGTGAGTATTGGAAGGCGCAGTAACTGGATGCAGGAAGTTTCGATGCCAGCGTGTTCTTGCTTACCTATGGGGACGTTTTTGCGCAAGCGCTGAAATTGTAGATAGACTTAACCGACCTGAATAATATGCAAGGGGAAGCCCCGGAGTTAGTCAGATGAAAGCCTCCCAATGGGTTGACCCGGGTTGAAAATAAGACGACTCATCTTGACTCAAACCCAACAAATTCTAAAGATATGATACCATTTCGTTTTTCATAGTATGTAAAAGTTTTTCTCATATTGACAAACTAATAATCTTTCATGCTAAGCAATGCAAAACAGAATGAAGAAAAACAAATATGAGGGTAACAAAAGGAATCAAAAAAGCAAAGACATGGAACTATAGTACAGGTGCTTTTTGTCTTTTCTTCACTCAACTAATTCCTCTCTCCAATCTAAGGGGGCTGGCCACTGTTTTTGCATTGATAGGTAGGTGACCAATGCAGCACATTCCTCTGTAGTAAAGTCTTTTGCTCTAACTGTAATCATTTTGTCATTTCCGTGGGCGTGTTTTGATACTTCATCATAGAGACGTTTGGCCCGATCCCGAATGAGAGCAGGTACAAGACGACGTTCATCTGCTAGGCTTTTAAGGATTGCCTCGAATTCTTCAGTTTCAGCTAGTGTATTGAGGCCCTTTTGCACACCACCAGAATTTGGGATCATCCGCCCCTGTTTCAAGTTAGTATGCCCCTTCTTAGCCTGGTACACGATTCTTTCTACCACGGAGTGTTAGCAAGTCTTAAATGGCCCTGCATTATTGAAGCATACCCAGCGCCCCACGAATGTTGAAGTTTCCAGCCAATCTTAGTTTCTCATCAACCTCTTTCAGAATCTCGGCCTATCAAAATGTTAGAGATAACAAATACAATTAGGGAAGAGATCAAAATACTTGCAGACGGCTATTTTCAGCCGCGTTGTTGATCATTTCCCGGTAAAGCTTGTCCTTCTCTTCATTTACATCCCGGTAAAGCTTGTCCTTCTCTTCATTTACATCCCGGTAATGCTTGTCCTTTTCTTCATTTACCTCCCGGTAAAGCTTGTCCTTCTCTTCTTTTCCATCTATTTCGAGCTGTCTGAGACGCTGGTACCATTTCGCTTCAACCTCGCTGATATTTGCCAGGTGCTCGGAAATTGTAATTTGTCCAGCTCTGGTTTCGTGGTGACGTTTGATTATAGCAAGATCTGGATGCAAATTGCTGAGAAAAGAGCGATGGTGGGAAAGGAGGTGGGTTCTCAGAAGGAGTTGACTCTTCATCAAACAGGTCAGTAAAGATAATTCAGGATAAGCAGTCAATCAATATCTTACCTGGGTGGTGTGGAATTCGCACTGCATATGAAGCCGGATCCTGGGGACAGCAAGGTAATGAACGAGCTGGGAAAACATTTTTTGACCTTGATGTTGTAATGGAAATGGAGATATCCACTGAATGTTTGTCGTGGGTGTATATATACCCCATGCATTGCCAAGCACATAGTATGCACTAACTCTGTTAGGGGTATTGCCGGTACGGGAATAATTTGGAGCCTCTGGTTAACTTTCAAGTATAAGAGGGGGCTTGGCATGCAATGTTTTCTCCTTGTAGCTCGGATTTTTCAGCGTTTAGGTTTAGGGGAGGGGTTTGATTGGTTTTTACCCATGGTTTTGTGGTGTAGTTGGTAGTACACCAGTCTATCACACTGGTAGTCCTCAGTTCAAGCACGGGCAAAATTATTTTATTTTTTATCCAACATCATAAGTTTAATTTTTACCTTCTTGCATCTTTCTTTGATTTTCCTTGTTGTCAATTTATTAGTATACTATCTCCGTGTCAAGGATTGGCCCATCACCCTGGAATAGTTACAGCAAGCCTATAAAAAACGTAAACAGGTGCCAATTCTCAACTCGGGGATACAAGTAGGATAGAAAATGTCAGACTAGGCAAGTTTCTGCGGCCCGTTGAAACAATAATGAAAAATCTAACAACCTAAATAACCTTAAACCGAAAGAAATGCTGAATCTCAGCTAAAAGTATGATACATATACAAAATTCGGCGCCTAGGATCTCCCCTTTGTTCCGTCCGTGCATGCCAGGGACGCGTATAACCAACTCGGGTATAAAGGTAAGTGATTGGAAAGGCAGGGTTTGAGGTCCCCGTGCTCATGACCATCAGAGGGAAAAAAATTATTTAATTTGGTAGGCACAGCTCTAAGAAGAGTAAAAAGCTTTGAAATCTCGAACCCCTGTCTTTCCCATCACTAACTTCCACCCCAGAGTACTCAGTGAACTGTCGTAGCCTAGACGTGTATAGGACAGGGATCATTTGTATAGGCATCACCATCACACAGCGGGTTCACTTTCCATGAAACGCCGGGGGGAAAAAATGTCTAATTCATCAAAAAGGAAGATAGAAAAATAAGATATACAAAGAAAGAAGTTGCGAGGTCTCACATAGGCAATGGCTTCCAAGCGTGCCCCACAACCTCAGCCCTCCCCGCCATCCCACCAGACGAGCAAAGAGCAAATCAAAGATGCGTATGCATCAGGAGAGTAATTAAGAAATCAATAGCCCGGAACAACATAGGTATGAGGAGCCGGCTCACTTCTTTTGTTCGTGTTTTTTTGGGGTCTCTGGCTGCTCTTGGGAGATTCCTTCTTCATCCGTGAAAAAGGCCGGATACCTAAGCTGGATATAGTCTTTAAGACTCCAGAGGACCAACCATTTCTATTATCATAGATCAGCCAGATATCAGGAGAAACCTCGCCTCTTCGTTTCAACCCCGTACCCTTCCCACGAATCCCACAAAAATGCCAAGTTAAGAACGTCACAACGCCGCCACTGCCACTGCCGCTACCGGAACCGACGCATATCCAGTACCTCACTCTGCTCATCCAACATGGCTTGCCTCAGCGCAGCCCTCAACATCCTGTGCGTTGTCGAAAATGGACCAGATGTTCCCAGCTGGACATCTTAGTCGCTCGGATTTAAAGCTCTGTGTTGACTGGAAGGTTGCGACAATCCTGCGAGAGAACATGGAGGCGTCCAATTTAAAGCATGTTCCACAATATCAAGAGCCTAGGAGTGGAAATTGGATAAACCCCTCTGGAGAGATGTTGTTTAACGCAATGAAGTGTAACGACTGGGATTTTAGGGCCGAGGATGTGCGTGCAATGTTCCTATACATACTGCTGTTAACGAGAGAGCGGGGAAGGAAATTAAGCAATGGGCAGCTGGTAGGAGTCAGTGAATCCATGCCGGGTGGTAATTGCTCGGTTATCGTCGGGGGTGGAGGGACCGTCGTCCTAGGAGGTAGAGCGTAGGTGTCTTGCTAGGAATCCTCAGCCTCCTTCTACCCCTCTGAGCGAGACTGAGTTCGAAGAGGTAGATCCCCGATTACAGAATACTAGTGATGCTGACCGCCTCAGTTATGACGCCGCGGGGGGAGGGTGGGAGTGGGAGTGGGAATAAGGATGCGTTACTTGGGATCCGGAGTGTGACCGGGAGGGGGAGGGGTGGAAGGGGCGTGGTGGTGCTCGGGCTCTCGGAAGGTTGTGTCGGGTGCTTTAGCGCTGGCAGAGGTAGTATTAGACGTCGTCTCCCTCTCTTTGTCTCTGGCATGGGAGGGTCGCTGGTATTGGCTCCTTGCTGGGGCTGTTCTCCGTGGGATTCGGGATTACACTCGTAGGACCGATGGCCCCCCCTTATCCCTGTAGAGGAAGACACTATCCTAGCGGAAACGACAGTGGACGATTTCGCTATGGCGGAGGTGGGAGTGGAATGCGTCGTAGAGGGCATACGCATGCAGAAAACGAAGGCTCAACTTCCAACACCAATACCGGCCTGGAAATCGCCAATACCTCATGATGCCTTTGGATCCTGATCCCCCGCGCTGGTGCTTCATTGACCGCGTACACCTCCTTAGGCATTGCCTCCTCCACCGCTAGGGTCATAGCTGTGACCCGTGCTTGCACCTTCTCTATATTCACAGCAACCCCCTCCGGCGCCACTTTCTCAACGATATCCTCCTCAGCCCAGCCAACACTGATCCTGCCTGGGTGTTTAGACTTTTCCACCATACTCGTCTCACGCTTCCACAACAAGGGCCGGACAATAAAACTCATTCCCGTACTGGGTCAAAAACTCCATATGAGGTACCCCTCCCGATCAGGAAGGCCTGCGCCTGCCGAGAATTCCTTGCTTCAAAGGTACTAACATCCTTCCAGCCATTCCGTTTGATCGGATACCGATCTCGTCCCAAAATCTTTAAACTACGAAACATGGGTGAGAAGGACTCAAAGTTCGCCAGGACGACTGTATCAACGAGTATGTCATCGCAGAGCTCCATGATGAAGAACTTCTTCTCAGCACCGCATTTATTAAGCAGGCAGCTATCCTTATTCTCCACAAAAATCGAAGCAGCCCCTGATTCCCTTTCGAGGCTCTAAATAACACCCGTTCTACATTCCATCCTGTTTAAGCGAGACAGCAGCCATGATCTATCAAAAGGGTTTCAATCGCTACTGTGGCTTAACATAGAACCTCAGAGTGTGCCCGATTGCTGAGAATTTATGAACAAACATCAGTGCCAAATCCCGTGGTTATATAAAATATTGCAGTTCCCTAGTTACACATCACCCAGCCGCCTACTCTTGGCTCAGGAGTGACCATTGCATTGAAACGGCTAAATAGCTCAAACTCCATTCTCTCACCAGCTTTTGGGCCTCTCATAATCTCACCCATCACGTCTGAGCCAGCCGGGAAATCATCCTCAAAAGTAGGCTCTCCAACACCCTTGATATTAACGAGGACTGCCTGGCGAAAGTGCCAACGTAGGAGGTCATCAGGCGGCCGGAGTGGGTTATCGGCGAACGTCTGGTCAAGATGACGACCGGCGATGTGAAAGCGAACGAGATGAGCTGTGAAGCACACGATCTTGTAGTTATCCTATACAATTATTACCCACGAAGCCTTGAATATCTAGCCCTACATACATCAGGGTTAATTGACACATCATAGGAAGCAAAGAACTGGTGCGTCGTGCTTGTGAGCATGATCCCATTCTAGACCGAGTTGATGGATCCGTAGGACTCATTAGCGAGGGGAACGGTGATCAAGCGACTGAGGTTACAATCATTCCACTGCCTCTCGAATGCCAAAGGAAATATATGAGTCGCTTCGAACCCCCTCCACCTGCCGACATGAGCATACATCGCCTGCTTGCCTGTTATAATGCATCGCCGGTCTCGCTGGAACACAGCATCGCGGAACGACGCAACACGAGTCCCAGAGGGCAGTGAAACCGCACAAATTAGCGGGACTTCATCGGTGACACTGACGGAACCTATTCACACTGAGTAGCGGCCAATGATGGAAGCAATCAAGAAACCTACCATTAGTGACAACAAAGTAATTGCCTGGTCGAAGCTGTTGCCCATCCTTCCCAACCAACTGTTTGCGGTCGTCATATAGATGGAAAGTATCGGTAAAGAAACAGAAAATCTCCAACCTGGAATAGAGATTGGCGTTGGTAATACCTTCAGAGGCCCAGAGGCCTCCGAGTAGAGTATCACGACTGTCGGAAGCTTAAATGTGGGTATCACGCCACGCTAAGCGATCAGTGGGGGCCGTGGTTGGTGGACTATCTTCATCTCTCACAGACATGCTTTGATGAAAAGGGAGGAAAGTTTGTACTAGGTAGAAGGAATGGTTGCGATGGAGAGTTATGGGATACCGTATTTACTCGTATAATCCACTATCTCCGGCAGTCTTCTAATCTCCGTGTTCAGAGACAAAAACCCCTAAGAAGGATTAGTGTTTTCCTTTCACGGTAAAGCCTGAGTGTTCTGACTGTGCTGGATCTCATTTAGCGGTATTCGCAATTGTGTTAACCTGTCAAGCTAAACCTATCGTGGGCTCGGGCAGGGATTGACGGAGATTAGGGTCTGGCGGAGATAGTGGATTATACGAGTAAATACGGGTACCGGTAGGTTGCAAGGTGGTGACGAAAAAAAGCAATCATACACAAACATCAGCTAGCGACCGGGTAATCCGTGATTATATAAGCACAAAAACCGTGATAAACAGTTTAGGCCTCCACCCTTAACCTCTGCTTATTTCTGGTATGATATCATATAGTCTAATGAGTTGAGCTAATAAGGTTTCAAAAGCCAAAATTATTATGATACGATTGTTTTTTTTTGTTTAAGCTAACATGCCTACAATTGCACCAGTAGAGAACACCGATCCAACCCCACTTCAGAGAATGAAGAGAAGAGCCCATGGTAGATAACACACAACTCCATGAAACACAACAAAAAAAGGAAAAAAAACATCAGCGGTCACCCAGTATTTCCGTACCCATTTCATTAAGTCATTAAACTGAGACGATTAGGCCCCCATCGCATCATCCGATGTTTGCGACGCAACATCTAACCCCAAGTTCATATTAGGCATATCTCTGCGCTCACTCCTCATTCTTTGTTCGGCCCATGCCCTCAGCCTAACTAAACGGCGAATCTTGGCTTCCTTTGGCACGCCTTGTACTTCGAGAATCGCTTCGTTGACTTTAGCCGCCACTTGTCTTCGCAATGCTGGGTCCATCATCTCTACGAGGGGAGGAGCTAGATTTTCCATTGGGAAACATAGAAGCGCCATTGTGCGTTCAAGATCTTGCAAGAACTTTGAATTACCAGGCGCTCGAGGCGCTAGATGAGTGGTAGCAAATGCTAATGCTTCGGAGATATCACCATCGGGAGATTGAGCGCAGTTTCGAATCAATTCGATAAGCTGGAGTCTTAAGAGTGAAAAATGCAGAGGAAGGTTCGTCTCGAGAAGCTACGTCAATTTGAAATGTTAGTAAGCCGCGAACACCATAAATGTGCGAATATCAGAACCGAAAAAAAACTCAACCAGATATGCTCATGTCGAAGACTGAAGTTTTGACTATAATTTTCACCACTAGCCGAAAGGCGCAGTGCGCTATCCTGAAAGTAATCATCGCAATATATATATACAAAGCAAGAACCAAGAAATTTAAAATTGAAGGGAAAAATTCCACTGACTTCGGGATGCAGCTCATTGGTTCTTTCAGTTGCGGTCTGGATGTCCCCGTGATGGATTGCGTGGCGGATATCGGCCCATTCTTGGGTGGGGTCGGGGTCGGCCTGATGTGGCATATTCGCTTCCTGAGCGGAGTTGGCCGCAGCGGATTTGTGTCCCTCGGTGGTGAGGTAATTCATGACCGGATTGTTAAGGTCCCTACCGTCCCGGAGATTGGCCGCTCGGTCCAGCTGAAGTTCCGTCCCGTAGGTAGGGAGTAGTAGAGAACGGAGTGCCGGCGGCAGACGGGGGCATTGTCGGGAATCGAGCTGACGTATTCTCTGGTGTGGTAGTTTCGGAGAGGTTCCCGACTTGTACGCATCGCATCATTTTGTCCGGTATTGTGGGGGGGAGGTGGAGGTTGGAAAGGTAGTGGGGGGGGGGTCTGTCCGGGGCCTGCGTTTTGGAAACTTTCGCCTCGTCCGCCTTCTTCTCCCAGTCCGCCCCAGGGGCCTTGCGCGGGGAGGTAGTTGTTGGGTGGCTCTAAATGTCAAAGATTCCAATAAGCAAATGCCCGTAGTTGGAAGGTTCTCGGAATTCGGAACGTACCATATTTGCTGGATAACAGACGGGGCACCCAAACGGGTGAGTGTTAAGGCGAAAGAAAGACGAAAGGAAGAGGGGTGGAGGGGAAGAGAGGGAAGAAAGAAAAGGATGAAATGGGAGGGTTGGGTTAGCTTTAGTGTGCTGAGGTAAGACTAACAAACGAGAGAGGGCTCGGATTGAGGTTAGCGTGTTTGTGTAAAAAAGAGTACTCGAGTACAAGTACTCGCTGGCGGAGGGATGAGAGAAGAATGGAAGGAAAGGAGATGGTCTTCACGATCTGATTGACTGTAAGGTGGAGGAGAGCGATGTGAATTGTGCCAAGAGCCTCCCTCATTGAGAACGCCTCAAGCCCAACGTGCTGCAGGCTACACAGTTCAGCAGTACTAATATGGGTACAGTACTTGTACAAAATGGTATATATATACAATCTCAAACGCTAGTTAGACTAAAAGATACATTCCACCATGCCAACTACCATTCCTACAATACTGATCATTTCACATTCCAACCAGTGCAATACATTCAAGAAAACTATAATAGCCCAACCACGAGTAGGATTGTCAGCATTGCAACACATTTATAAGCAATTCTTTCAGGATGAAACGACAACCACGATATTTATGAAAAAATAATAAAATCGGTAGAAATTCATACCCGGTATATAGCAAAATCACCGTCTTTGCCATCACGGACTCCATACAAGTACATGCAACCTCGCTTCTCCAAAATCAAAAATAATCAAAAAAAAAAAAAAAGCCAAACAGTATCCAAAACTCACTCAAATACTCAGTTCCAGCTCTCATGTTTATACCCCATATTCTTCAGCTCCCGATAAAGAAGCTCCAGAAGAACGCACAGCAGTGCTCAACCTCATATATCTGGCTGTACGTGCATACCTCAAAAAAAGCATAAAAATAAGAACGCACGGGAGTGCTTAACCTTGCAAGTAACCGAAGTATCCATCACTCAACTGCCTACTATTCAACCATCTAAGAAGATTATCAGAATAAAGTAAAAATTAATAAGAAAGGCGAGCAAGAAGGAAATGGACAAAATTATGTTTCCCCCTCACTAGTTACGGCAGTATATAATACAGAAAAAACACAAATTACGGATGGAAAACAAACAATTGGAACGGCCGTCCACACCCAATCTTGCCGAGCTCACAAATGCCTTTATCATGATGTTTCTATCAACATTTGGATCTTCGCCAAATTGTCGTCGTCGGAATATTTCCTCCGTCACCTCATTCTGCGTGTCTAAGCCAAATTATCACCTTGACATTTATGCTATACCTAGTTTAATTTAAAATAACCTCCGATACCTCAGGTATAAATACCTATCTTTTTGTCTCTTAGTTCTTTCATGTATATTTTTAAGTGCCAGGAATATAATGGGTAGTTTTTGTCAACCTAGAGTGATACTAACCGAACATATTTTGTCTTTATTATTACACATAATTCTACCCAGGCTAATTGATAATCTAAAAGTAAATTTTATTATTTTATTTACATACTTTCCGATTTACTAAAAAAGGTCAAGGTCGGGCATTGGGTGGTATCCGTTGCTATGCAAAGGTATTAATACGAGGACTTTCCGGACACGACTGTACAGCACGTAAGTTTTATATTCTACTAGCAGTGGACTTCCGCTAGCGTGGGATTGATAGTGGTGAATTTCCTATCGTGGTTCGAGAGCTCTTGACTAAGGGTGAAGAAGTTTCCACTATAAACAATTCACTAAACATAGTCCTGCGCTAGCGCAACCAACCTGCTATGATAGCGAAATATTCAAAACTTCAGTGCTATCTCCGTAAACAGAGGAGGGAAAAGAGGTGTAACCGTGCCAAGGTTCTAGCCGATTATGTAATTGCTCGGAGTTCCAATATCTTGCAGCACGTCCACGACGTGCCTAACAGCTCCACGGTTGATACCAGCTGGATTAAAATGTTTGGGATGAGTTAGGAGGTTAAATTGGTTTACGAGCGGTAGATAAATAGAGGGGAGAAAAGTGTTGAAACAGACTATGGCTGGACCTAGTGTTTCGGCGGCGTCACCAGACTTCATCGGTGTTTGGAAAACTATCACTCCCGGTAGAAGTGGATAATGGAAACGCAGGTCAGTGGAGATGAAACATGGGGTGTTGGAACTGGAACAGTCCAGTGTTAGATGCTAGTCAGATACTTGATCTGTATCTATCTCGTTTGAAGAGTCGGGATTGTGGTGGATTTCATACTATTCATTACTTTATCTTTTTCTTTCGCTTCTCATCCTTTTATCTTTTCTTTCCATATAAGACTCTGTGCATCACCGTTCCATTCCTATGAGTTCTCTGTCAGACCTATTCATTCCGTTCCTTGTTAAACAATATCAACCGCTGCTCATTCTTTTGTCACTCTCCTTGTTGCTCTTGAATAGAAGTGAATATACCGGCATTGACACGCTTGCCATAATATACTTCACAAAAGGTTTGTTATTACCAATCACTGTGGAGCTACATCGCTCCTCGCTAACATCTCTGAATTCTTAAAAATACACCTTTGTGATAATTTGCCCCACACTCATCCTGCCTAAACCGAGCTAATTCCGCTGGAGCGCAATGTTTGGACCACGCAACCAATATGCGGAAATCCACTTCTACACTCTTAGACCACATGTGATTAGATTCCGCGGCGCTCGTGGCGTTTGCAAGTCGGGTAGCTCTCTTATTCATCACAAATACCATGTGCCTGTAGACTAAAGACATTTCGTTGGTAATAGATGAGAACTAAGGAGAATTAATTAGCGTACTCAAGAGTCCTTCAGCCTCTCTCCATGGCAAACCGTATAATCTCGTGAAAGTAGCATGGGAAGTCATTAGACAATTGCGAAACAGAGAAACATCTGTTATAACATCTCGTTGATGAGATCGGTGGTTGCCAGCTTGAATTATTGTTTTGTCCGTGGGTAGTGTTCGTTATGGGGCGGGGCGGGGCGGGTTTTGCCCTCGGGCGCCCCGCCGTTACACGGGCCAGGGGGGGGGTATTTTGTCGGCCCTCCCCACCCCGCCCCCCATCCGGGGCCCCGTTTCTTCCCACCCAAATTTGCTGGGGGCCAGTCTGGGGCATGGGTGGGGCGTGGCCCCTTGCGGGTAACAGGGCGGCGCAGGCCTCCAAAAACGCCCCGGAGGCCCCGTAACGAACTCTATCCGTGGGGGTCTGGCCGTCTGCCACCCAACGCCGGGATGTAGCAAAAAAAGTTTTCTTATGTCGAGCGCGATGTTTCTTAACGGACGTAGGATATTGGATTCTTGAGTGAGAACTCTGATGCGTTCTTCAAAACCTTGAGTATTGGTCTTGCATTCCCGCTCATGGGCTTCGGCTTTGATTCGTAGCTTGTCTATTTCATCTCGCATAGCCTTTTCATTGGTGCGCATTTCACTTCTCATACTTTCGATGGACTGAAGAATGGAAGTGCCGAATTCATTCCGGTACGCCGTCTTTGGTCTCGCAAAGGTTCTAACTCGAACCATTTTGACTGATTCAACTGCCGTGGTTAGGGAATCCTTTACGGCGGCTAGTTCCTCCTTTGGGTCGGTATTGCCATCGACACCGCAATAGAGGATACCAGCCACCATCTACACAAGACTTAGTACACTGGTTGAAAAAAGAAGTATGGGGTGTTCGTAAGCAACTCTACCTTTGGTATTTTAACTTGACTGGTGTGAGCAGGGCGCGGGGGAGCGGCGATGACGGTAGGTAGGGGTGGGGGGGAACTGTGTCCAGGTGAAGACTTTGGGTGGGGGGTGAGTGAAGTTTGGTTGATAAAAATGAAAGTTTTAGAGACTCGTATTCGTTGATGGAAAAAAGGTTTGCTTGAATGCTGGTAATAGAGGTTGTGTGGGGATGGAAGGGAGAGGGAAAAAAAGGGAGAGAAGGTCTTCCCCTATCTCTCTTTCGGAAGGAGAAGCTTACAAAGTGACATCATAGCAATAGCGTAGAAGGGCTTGGCATGCAGCCTCAGGATCTATATTATCTAGACTACACTCTAACACATTCATTGCGTTGATCCATAGGCTGAAAATGGTCTCCGCGGACTGCCGCCCGATGAGTTCGTAGAAATTTGAGAGTTGGCTGGGATTTAGCAAGTGCTGGTTTGTGCTGGGGTAAGTTTTGTTCAGGTATGCGAAGCCTCGGAGAGGTCTTTTAGCCGCTTTGTTGGGGTATTGTTGGTTCTAGACCACCTGACGGTGGGGGGGGGGGGGAAAGAAGAGAAACAAGACCTTCTCCCACTCACTCCAACTTCGGCCGAGCCTCATCCCTTAACCTGTTCTCAGCCACTGTTTTTCATTGTTCCACCGCTTAACTCCAATAGCTATTATATAATCTATCTTCAACTAGGGGGGGGTCGGGCCCGTTGGTTGATTGGGTAGTGTCCAACTTTTGTATAAGTGAACCTATTCCCTTGGTATCATAGGTGATATTTGAAGGAGTCAGGTGAGATCGTCTTGACTATCACCGCGGTTAAAAGTGAAGTGAAATTCGGTATATACAAGCAGTGGGATACATACATCGAGTGATTAATCATGATCAAACAAAGAACAGTTACGGTTATGACTGAGCAGTATAGTACCCTATCGTGGAGTAAATTTATAAGATTATCATAGTATCATAGGATTGTTGCTCGGTAAAGCTGTGGTCGTGGGGCTAACCCTGATTATCGCAGTTCTCCGATATGTTCTAGCTGTGTGGGACTCTGTCATGAAGGCTGTTACTGTACTATACTCGTACCCTGTATGCTGGTGTAGAATGGTGGGTACTCGCCCATCAACCACGTGACTATGTCTTCGTGGTGTTGCTTTATAGTAGAGCTAGATCATGCATTGCATGGTGGGGTGGTATTTTGCTTGTTTGTGCGGTAGCGTAGGTAGAGTTGAATTTGGTATTACAAGCGGAGGAGAGGGAGATAAAAAGGATGCTGAGATGTGCGTCGGTTATCAGACATTAGCTTTGAAATTGTCTCGAGCGTTTATTTGGCCACTCAATAATATATTAACACCACGAAACCAAGTACCAAGTCCTACGCCCATACCCACCCCTTCCTCTACTACACCCTCTCCCCTCAACCCTCTTAACAACCCCCTTCCTCCCCAAGAAAAAGATCCACAACAACAGCAACCGCATCCAAAGTCCTCCCACACCTCTCGACAACCTGCCTCTCGACAACCTCCCTCTCAACACCCTCCTTCCCATTCTCATCCCCATCCAAAAGTCCCCTCAGCACCCCATCCAACACCCTCCCGACATCGTCCACACCCCGGATAATCTCGTCCACGTGCGGCAACTACGGGCAAATCAGTAGCACGGCGCGCACGTCCTCCACCAGGAAGCGTAGGCTGGCGGCGTCCCCGTATAGCACTTTCGCTGATGAAGGTTTTTGTTTCGGCATGGTTTCTTGTTTTCTTGAGTGAGGGTCTGTACAGGGAAAAAGCGAGGGGGCGATGTTCAAGTACGATGATATGGTCCTCCGACGCCAGCGGTGTGTTGCTTGGTATATGTCGGTGGGGCAGACTTGGTAAAAAAAAAAGAGTGGGTGTTTTTTTTAGAAGAAAAGTCCTTCGAAGGTTAGCCATTGGAGCAATAACGGATGCCCTCATTAGTATGTCCATTTACCCTACGAAGATCCCTAGCCTCTACTGATAATTGTATAGCTCGTGATCACTTTCTTGGAACATTTTCGGGCTCATCAAAAATACCAGATCTCGCCTACAGCTCCCGTATTAATGGGGTAAGGAGGGCATTTCAACGGTAGTCCTCGAGTCTGGGTGGACGGAATCATAGGGAAAATTACTGCATGACCTCAAATTGCGACAGGAAGGGACAGCAGGCGCCGTCAAGATTGTTATCTTGTTCAAAATGTATAGATCACGTTTGCACAACCGAATTAAGGCCACCCTGACCTTCTTCCGATATGTGGCTCGCCGTGTACCAGCGATGGCTTTATATGTATGCTCCTCCCTTCCCTATCGTACCTTCTTCTATCTTTCATGCACCCTACTAACCAACCCCCTCATCTTGTAGCCAATCTTTCCTCCTCCTAGCCAGCCTAAACCTGATCCATGGATAACAATGGATGAGCTTTTTTGGGTGGCAGAACTCCCGATGGGCTAAACCCGGAAACACAGCTCGAATCGACGTGTATCAATTTGGCAATCTCCTCATTAGCTCTGGGTTAGTCATGTACGAAGAGGTCAACTGGATTTCTTTCCAATCCGGTTACGATCTTGGCTACCTTGTTAAGATTATGAGTTGTCTCCCTCTCCCTAAGGAGGAGAGTGGGTTTCGAAACCTTCTGAGCATTTACTTCTCTTTGCGCTTTACGACATCAAATTTCTTAAGAGTTGCCGCACTCTCAAAGGTGGGTTGCAAGACATTGCGGAAGAGATGGGCGTTCCGCGGGTCGGATCGCAGCACCAGGCTGGCAGTGATAGCCTTTTGACTGGGAATATCTTTTTCGAGATGCGGGAAAGGTTTTTTGACAGGAAGATTGATGATGCCAAGCACCTGTATGTTATATGATCTATATGGTTGTATGGGTTAGTATCGTGTATTGACATCCATACGCAGCGGACAAGTGTGCGGCCTTAATGGGTCAGGAATTTCTCCACCAAATATCAACGGAGTCGGAACCGTAGTTTACAATAATGGCGTTCCCGTGCCGTCAACTCCCACAACCGACCGAAACAGCCAGAACCCAGCCACCCCGGGGAACACGACCCCCAGCCAGCAGCAGCAACGGCGGAATGGCCAACCAGGAATCCCTGGCCAGTACAATTTGCAGTACGGGAGGATGGGATGAATGTAAATTTGCCGCTAGTTGAATGAATAAACTGGGAAATCTAAATCGTAAACGCTGAAACTTAAGGGCAGGTGAAGGCCGTTAATTTTTTTTTTTCTTTCTTTAATTCCTTTTCCTTTTTCTTAAAAATTAGGGTTTCGGGGCTTGGTTTTCTTAGTTTGCTTGGCTGGTTGCAAGTTTTTCTCGTCTCCCTGTTGATTGGCGTTTTGTTTTCCTGCAGGTATCTCGAAGTCACATACAATGTTGTTTTGTCTCGCACGTCGCTATTGGACCCTGCTTTTTTTTTGATAGCGATAGTGTGCTGGGTGCGGTGGTGTACTGTAATTATAAGGGTTCTAAGATATGGGGTTTGCGCTGGGTTGAGTTATCTTGTGCCATTGTAACGAGTGAGGGGCTGTGATGAGGTTCGCCTAGCTGGTTCTGGAATGGGGCAGCGTAAGTGGATTTGGAAGTGAGGGTAATGTTTGCGTGCTCCGGTTTCTTATGTTACAGAGGGTTATCGACAGCGTAAACAAGCTATGGTTTCGCATTCACTGCCCTCCTCTTCCCACCAGTACCGCTTTCCATCTTCCTCACCTCACACATCCACTTCCTCCCCCAGACTTGTTCAAACAAATAAAAGGAAATGAATCACCCCCACCGCACCCCATCCGGGTCCCACTCTACCGATGCTACGAACCCAGCACGTTCCCACTGCCGCACTTTATCCACGCCAGTCCACACCCCGGGCTCCACCATCCGCCCTCCGCGTGTTTCCCTCTCCTACCAACTCCCATCGAACTTGACTCAATCCTAGGCTCATCCCGCCAAACCACGGTCACGGTCCCCGACCGCAACTTTGACCTCTACAACCACCACTCGCCGTCAGACACCTAGAACCTCCCTCCCACACTCCTTCTCCCTCCCATTCATCCGGCCGGAGGCACCCGCCGAACCGCGCAAACCCAGCCGCTGGGACGCACGCCCCATTCAACCCCGCCAGCGCCTCCTCCCACTATCGCAGGTACTTCCGAGCGAGGAAGAGGAGCTGGAAGAGCTGGCGTGCAAGTATGTCAGAAAACGCATGCCCATGAGGTATTGGGCCGGGAGGTTTGGGTCACTGGTTGATAGGATGTGTGCTGAACACCCGGGCGATTGGGAAAAAGAGAGAGCCGGAAGGGCGTTTATTGTTGTTGAGGGGTTTGCCATTGGTGGAGGGAGGGAGAGTTTGTTGGTTTGTTTTTACTCCTTGTGCTCCGTTTTCTTCCCTTTGGTTGGTTGGTTGGTTTTTGGAGAGTGTGGCTTACGGTTGGGTAGGAGTTCAACTCTCAGTATGAAGCTGTAGCGAAAGTGGAAGCGGAGGAGTAGGCGAGTGGTGCTGTGTGATGTTGGAATTGGATTCGGTTTTGTTTTCGGGGAGATTGACGGTATCTTGCCTAAGGGGCTGCAATGCAGGGGGTTGACTGCCATGACACGTTATTCGTGTGATGGAAATACTGGATTACATTCTTATCGTTTGATTTGCACTTGTATCCGAGGTGTCGTTGGTATTTCAACCGAATTCAATATTGCCACCAGCAACTGCCTATTCCCGGGTGGGGATCACGAAAATTGCTGCCCAAACTAAAAATCTCTAAGCTTTACTTTTCTCCCCAAGTATTTGTCCGACCCATGTTAGGCGAACGGAAGGCTACGAGAAAAAAAATCTTTAGAGTTATCCCTCGCCACAAAGGAATCTACTCAAGTCCACTATTCCCAAATAAGGCTAGGCACTCTGAGAAGATTGACTGGAAAAAGTCAATCCTAGCCCTCCGTCTCATATCCCAATCCCGGGTCCTTGCGCGGCGATCAAAAATCTTGTTGCCTCGGATGTTTCGACATTTTTTACACAGTTTCCATCAATGTTCCTTCGAGCAGGGCAGACTGGTCAGAGAGACTTCTCGGTTTTGCCTTACTTTTTCCCCGTTCGCCCGGCGTCAGGATGCTTTGTTTGCTCTTGCTTTGTTGGAGCGGCGGTGATAGAAGGGAGGGATGGAGGATGGATAGGCGGATGGAGCACGAGTGGAGTTTTACCGGTTGGGCGAATTCGCTCATGTTCTCGATGAGATAGTATCCTACCGTGTGGTATAAGAGTGGTGGTATCTAGGCAAGTGTCGTGGGAGAAATTAATTCTTTTATAAGCCTGGCCAAACTTTAGTATTATAGGGCGTGTGGCGGTATTGGAGGAGTTAGGAGTGCCCGGAGCGCGGGCCAGATGACTTTCCCTCTTGTAACACTCTGATACAAATTTCTGTAAACCACAGTCATAACGGGCATGGTATCCACCATTGGAAGGTTAGAAGTGTGATGGCGCTCTCCCCCAACCGAGGCGAGAGCAACCCGTACGTTTTCCCATGCAATTCTCCAGTGCAGAGTTGTGCCAGTCGAATTGGCGGGACGGTTCAAGGTACCGCCGTCATCCCGCCCACAGGAGGGAGAAAGCAGCCCCCCAAATTTCCTATTATGACCCTTTTCAGTATCCAAAATGGACCAACTCCGGACACTCGGGGCGATGAGTTTATAAACTCCAGCTGGCTAGCTGACCGGTAACCATACCCATCCATCACATCCCTCAGATTTCCCACAAGCAAGGGACGATGACCTCCCTCTCCGTAAATTTCCAAACTTCCCATCCGGTTTGTCGGGAACAGATGTGATGTTTATTTCGACCCGAGGGTACGATAGCGATATTTCTTTCCCGGGGGCTTCCCAGCGGTAAGTGATCCGGGTTGTCCCGGGCAGTCATAGGTTTTCTATTCCCTCCACGCGTTCGAGAGGTGTGGTGTGGAGTTCGGTGTATCATACTCTGAATGTGATGTTAGTTTTAAGGCATGCTGGTCCTGGATATTGGAGATATCTGTGCAACGGGTGAAATATATGTAGCCGGTCTGACTAGAAGTATCAACACTAAATCGAGAGGAAATGTGGCCCAGGATTAAGAAAGCGGATGAGAATCCAGAGTTTAAAACAAGACGTGGTTAGAAGGTGGCTATGGACCCGACAAAAACAGAAATCACAGTCGATCACTCGGTGAGGGATATATCATACCACAGGTGTGCCCTGGTGCAGACCTTTTTTCCCCAAGGAATAGCCAATCCGCCCCGTTACGCCAACACGAGGATCGAGAAATCTCCTCCACCTTGGTAAATTTCGAAGATAATCTACTCTTTTTTTACCCAGCTCTGTATTCCTCCCTGGCAATGGTTGGATATCTCACGTTGCACCCAACCCAAATACAACCCCCTGTGCCCACCGTGACAGTTTTAAAAGTCAGAACTGTAGCAATCACACGGTTGTACTGGTCACCACCAATGTTCGCATACCTCGAGTTTTTGTGAGCGGGTTGGTGAGTAAACTTGGATAGCAAAGCAAAGTATAACTCGGCCTTCACAATACGCTTACATCGGTCGAGGGACCCACTTTCGCATTCACCAAAACTCACCAAAACTCCCCAAAACTCAAGAAAAATCTCTTCCAAGATGCTGGCGGGCCTTACCTTTCAAGAAAGCTTTCACAAATAATATCATACCCGGACTAGCGCCAAAAATCTACCCATCATATGATATCATACAAAAAACAACCCGGGACTCCCAATCACCCTCCGAACCACCAAGCGAAGCAAACAATTCCAAAAATAGAAAACAAACAAACTGCCACAGAAGCCTTGAACGCCCGGGGTGGCGTAAAAGGTAAAGAAAGCCCAGGCTTTTCCACAGAGAGCTGCACACAATCCTGGTCGAGATGGAGATGGCGGATATCGCGTGCCCAGCAGGCAATTGATCGCCTGGGTGGAGGTCGGGACCGAGTGTACCGTGCATAATCACGAGCGATGCAATCACACCTTTGTTTTAGCCTGAAGGGGGCGTGATTGGGTCGGCCTAAGTGACAACATGAGCCAAACATTCTAATTTGGTTTCGTGGTGTAGTTGGTTCTACACCACGTTGCGAGTGAAAATCATTAACTTCCCACCTACTGAACCCAACTTAGCCACTATTCGTGGGGGACGAGCTGGACACCACCCCTCCCACGACAGCCGCTCTACTTTTGCTCGAACCCGGGAACCCAGTACGTTCCCTGAGAGCCCAAAGGCAATCCCGTAAGTTAGAGCCCAACAGACAATATAGACAGGATCCGAAGCTTAGTTATAGAGGCCCAAGAGCTGGTTGACAAAAATTCCCGTGCACCATTCCTACTGCCTACAATAACATTTGAGGCAGGGGAAAGTGTTCGGAGGCAGATGGATAGTCCTCCATTCATCAGGTTCAGTCAGCAATGGATTCAGATACCCTGTGGGAAGGCATAGTATCTATTGCCGGCGCCACCACTTCTTTGTGTTGATAACTATATTCATCAAGATCACAAAACATTACTCGATAAACACCTATATTGCAAGTCACGCATCGCAAAGACACTGCGCCGGCTCCGGCAGGGTGAATGAAAGCAATTCGTGTCCGCTGGACAGTGTAATATATGGAAGACCCGTCAAATTTAATAATATTATAGAATACTCCAACTGAGAGAGCCCAATGACAACCTTCCAACCCGTAGCCAATGATTGCCAAGCTACCATTTCCAGCCAGCCCTACTTGACAGCACTTGCCGGTACACTCCTCTGTTGCACCAACGCAGCGGTAGGCATCCCCCCCGTTCCTACAACTGCTGGGTGGGTGATGGAAATGGTTAGTGAATTCGGGAGTGGTGGGGTAGCAGTACCTTTTCACCAACAGTCACTCAACGTTTTCGAATGATACTACCAATAGTTGCTGCGGTTAACACTTTTTGGAGTTAGGTAAATAATTTGCAAAAATTCAGATGCCCTATAGATACACCCCACCCACTGGTGGCCTATACTCCAGATATGAAAATATGGTTAAATTGCAAGCGCAAAACTGCGATTGTACCCCCCCCTTTCGTCGCCCTGTACTCGTGTTCGCATCCTCAGCTGCATCATCCCCCCCCCAATTTCTACACATCCTAATTGTTTCTTCGAGCATCACTGCGGTCCCCTTCCCCGCCCTTGCCTTCGCCTGCAGCCCCCTTTCCTTCTTCTCTTTGTGTCCCCTAGCTATTCTGAGATGACTCCCTAGCATCCTACTTCCTCTAAAGCTCTACTGCATTCTTTGCCTCCTTTGCCTACTTCTTCTTCGCCTTCAAGAAGGTGGACGTCTTATCCTTGACAATAGCCGTCACCCCATCATGGTGGGGGTCCTTGATTGCGACAAACTTTGAAATAGTCTTCCTGCTGCCACCACCAATATTTATGTTTCTGCTTATGCGAACTTATGCTCCCAGCACCCAGAGACCACCCACCCGCCCTTCCTTGTGTCTCCGTTCTCCAATTTTTTGAGGCTCAGGGGAACAACCCAGCGTTCGATGGATCCCGTTGGAGTGCATAAGTCGAGTATAATGTGCGCGTTGCATTTGATAGGTGGGAGTATGACACGCGGAAGGGTCTAACTGTAATTGCAGAGCTGTTGCATTGTATACGGGCTCTGAATTGGGGTGTCGGGTTCGCCTTTGAAGCGGATTATGCCAAAGTCGTCTATTGTTGGGTTAATCTTCGTGTCGGCGCGGTGGTCGATGCCACAACGGAAGGCGACATATGAGTACTCGGGATCTTCATGGGGGGTTTTGTTTTGTATGACTAATCCATGAGTCTCTGCAGATAGCCAGGGCTCTCATAGCGCTGCGAGAAGTGGCAATAGTCTTTGCGGTTGGTGCCGTCTGTGGGGCCAGAGGGGAAGCTGGTGCATTGTTCTTGGCTCGTACACGGGGCCATTACAGCGCCGGTCTCCTTTTCGAGAGGGGGGCTGGCGGAGCCACCGGCGTTCTTGGTCGGGAGGATTGGAAAGCTTTGCCAACGTCCTTGATGCAGTCCTCTAGGACGGTGGAGTGGGTATAGGCGACTGTCTCGAAGCCCATTGGGGTGCCCATTTCGACGATTGCAAGGACGCCGCCGTTCGCATTTTGGTGCCTACTATTCCAACTTCCATGATCAACTACCAAGTGATACCTTGTGATTGTATATCGGTGGTGAGTGGCTGGTAGCATATGATGCATAATTTAGGTATGCCAGTGTGGGCGAGTAGGCTTATGATAGAAGTCTTCACTGTGAGGCCGAGCGATTCTTTGCTTGGCGCTTTCTAGCTCTCATGATTTTGGGGTATAATACGAAGCTATGTCGCGTTCTGCCTTATCCCTGCTTGATCACTCGTAAGGTTCGGCAGCTAGGTTTACTCTACCACATCATGGCAACTCAAGAGTATCGTGCCCTGGCACCTTACCACTTCACTCATACGGAATGGCAGACTTTCCAGCCGGGTTCAATACCGGTATGATACTTTATAATAATAGAGACTTTGCGATTTTCCATCCAGAGTGAAATCCAAGCCATCTCATTGGCCTAGAACCCTGTTTGGCCCACATCTAGACTCTTTTCGCAAAGTCCCTAATCTGAGGGTGAGGCTGTGATTACCCCATTATCCACCTCTGGGTTCAAACCCATCCCCCTGCATGCATCAGTCTTAACTTTTGTGAGATGTCTAGTCTATCAGGCTTACCAAAAATAATTATCATAGTGTTCCATGTGAGAAGGAGCATGTTCATAAGTGGTAAATCAACACTATCCTTCGATCGCAAGTGACCTAAAGGCTTTGCTAGAAATCCCAATAACCCATTCTCTCCCAGCAAATTCCATCACCAACCAGGGGGCGTTTTTTTGCGAGAATTTGCCCTATATTTTAAGAACGAAACTAACCAAGAAAAGTTACTTTATGAAAAATCCTGACTCACATTATTTTGACTTCTTAGCGTGAAAATGAGTTTTACCAATTAATGCGGTATCTGCTTCCACCACTCTATGGGAAGCTTGGCACAATAATTATACGGAGGCTTGGCGCAATATTAAGCTTGGCGCAGGTGAGATTTAGTATAAAAGGGGTACCGGTAGATTTGCCTCGTTAGTGAGAAGTGACCAAGACTCAACAACCCCCCGATCCAGCACCAACAGCCGAACAAGAACTACCAACGATCGAATGACAATCATGGCTCCCAAGTTGAAGGAGCTACAAAAAAAATGCAAGGATGCTGGACTTGACCAGACCAAGAAAGTTTGAGAGTTGGTCCAACGCCTAAAGGACAATCAGAATCGCAGGAAGAGTTCGCCAGAGGATCTAACATGTGATGCAATACCCATTACCCAATCGATTATCGGTAGCGTGGATGACATGAAGAGATATGCCCATGATGCGTTCAAACAAAGACTAGAACTAGAGGAACTCGAGGTTGGTAAGGTAATGGGAGAAGTTTCAGTCAGTGTTCCCAACCGTCCCGGGCAGGGTAGGTGAGGACAGCAGGGCCCGGCCGTTACCTACAGGGCCCGACTGTCACCTGCCGTCACTGGCAGAAAGTTGGCACATCCCACATCTTTAGAAACCTGCAGGGCCCTCCCGTCGTCCCGGGCAGTGGCCTGGACGGGTGCTAAGATGCCCGTCCGTCCCGGGCATCCTCCTATGCACTGCCATCCATCCCGTCCGCACCCGAAGACCGACTGTCTGGGCGCTGGGGTTTACTGGTTTAATATAGTAATCCCCAGGGTTTTGGTATTTGCTGCTGGTCTTCCGGGGTGTATTCATATCCTTGAGGAGAGAACCCTTTTTTTGGCTGAGGAAAATGCGGGAAACAAGGCCAAGATCGCTGAGCTGAACGATTACGTATCCCTATTGAGGCTTGCTGGGCCTGATCATGAGGAGTTCGGAATAGAACTCTCACCGTCTTTAAACGGGATAAATTGAGAGAGACCCTCACGCAGTCGGACCGGGACATCATTGAGGAGGGCAATGTCACAATACATTCGGGAGATGCTGTCATTGATGCCTTAATGTATGATGGCGTAGAGGGGCGACAGGATACTTATGTGTTTGAGGCTCAACGCAATAGCTGAAACCGAAGAATTCGAGGCAATCCTTGAAAGTGTAAGGGATGAAAGTGGTCTTGTACTTGATCTTTTTCGGGATCGGGCCCAACTGTTACGATCCCTAACCGGTATCAGTTCTTAGCAACGGGTAGACGATACTTCTCTCTCTCTCGCTTGACGATAGTTCTTAGGCCTGTGCCTACGATAAGGTGGGGGAGACTCTCGTGTCTCTAGTCCTTATCGCCTATCGTACTCTTTCTTCAACTTGACTCTATATCAGAGTCCCCGTCTCGTAGGTAGGTATTCGTAAAGAG
>JACCEG010000025.1:597464-744202 GCA_014065205.1 Tuber brumale | reverse complement strand
CTTCACGCCCTTGTGACTCATCCCAAGTCACACGCCACATATGACTCACAACTCGTGAGTCATATCAAAACATCATAAACTAGCCATATGACCGAAGTGGTCACATGCGCGAAACCCATGACCTCTAAATGAGGTCATGTGCGAAACATAACATACCTATGACTCATAACTATGAGTCATGTGAAAACCTTTCCTTCCTAAGCCACATTCGTGACATGGATTATCCTTCTATGTTCAGTGAGACTCTGTTGCCGTTAGAACCACGGTGAATGAAAAATCCACACCAAATTTTCCGCCGAGCCTTCCCCAGATTGGTCAAGAACCAGTTCTCACCGCTTCCTCTTACACTTTTAAGGACTTTTCGTCAACAAATTATCCTTTATTATTTGTTTTTAAAGTACTAGGACAAAAGGGATCGTCCAATCAGTGGTTACCAAGCGACACCTCAATAAACCCCACCCCCTCAATCAACCACCCCTCAACAACCATGCCTTCACAAAAGACAGATTACCTCACAGACTTTGAGAAAGGGCAAATTGTTGCCCTAAGGGAGAAAAATATTGCATTTTCTGAGATTGGAAAGCTTTTACATTGCTCCCAGAGCACAGTTAAAAGTTTTTACAAACGGTATCAAAAGAGGTGTGATGGAAAAAACCTCTCATTTACTGGAAGACACAAAATTATCGATACCAGAACCTCCCGCCACCTAGCCAGAGAGTCCAAGAAGGGACACCTGCAGCCATTATCAGAATTGCGCAATAATGTTGCACCCTATGCCTCTGTTAAGACAGTCAAGAGAGCATTGGCTTCAGTCAACATAAAGAAGTGGAGAGCAAGGAAAAGAGCATTTCTGAAGGATGAGCATGTTATCAAGAGATTAGCCTGGGCAAAGGAGTATATGAATTGGACAAAGGAGGACTTTGAATGAATTATCTTTAGTGATGAATGCATGGTTGAAGGGTCCAAAGATCCTAAGAGTATTTGGGTCTTCAGAACACCTGAGGAAAAGTGGCATAAGGACTGCATTCAAGGAGTTACAAAAGGACCTGGGATAAGGCTGATGGTCTGAGCTTGCATTTGGGGTAAAAATAAGGGTCCTCTGATCCATATTTTTGACAGAAGTGTGGATAGATTTGTGTATATTGGAGTTTTGGAGGATGGTTTAGTTGATGTCTGGCAGGAGGTGGAGGACACAGTTGGAGATCCTATATTTCAGCAAGATGGTGCAAGGATACATACTGCAAGAGATACTATGGCTTGGTTTGCAGAAAACCATATACAGGTTATGGAATGGCCACCCAATTCCCCAGACCTTAATCCTATTGAGTACTGTTGGAAAAGGGTAAAGGAAAAGCTGCACCAGCACTTTCCTAACATTCACAAGACTAAGGGGGGTCCAGATACTATTAGAAGACATCTAGCAGAAGCTCTTGATATAGTTTGGACACAGGATATTGAAGGAGATTTCTTGGAAAAGCTATGGGAGTCAATGCCTAGGAGAGTGGCTGCTGTTTTAGATTCAAAGGGATGGTATACAAAGTATTGATTTTTTTTCTTTACAATTTCACATAGGAGTTTTGTTATATTTAATGGATGTCTATTCAAATTTTCAGTTCATTTTAAGTAGTTGTTGTTACATAGATAGTAAATTTATAGTGGTTGTGGGGTTGCCGTTGCTGTGCCGGACGATCCCTTTTGTCCCCGTACTTTATATACCCTCGCACGAGCTACACCCTCGGTTTTATACCTAACAATAATAATATACTTGTAGTATAAAAATGAAAAATGAAAAAAGGAGAAAACAGGTACAACAATGTTGACACTCCATCACCTCTACATCACAAGCAAAGGAAAAAGATTTCCTCATTTGGATAACAAAACCTTCCCCTTATTATTGTCAACTACGTTACACAAGCGCAAATACGAAATTTCCCGTGACTGCGCAAAGGAGTACAGACCCTAGTCCTGTGCTATGCTGAAAGGCATACTGGAAAATTTGCGTAAATCCGCCATCAGCGGTCAGGCCCCTAGTATTCGCAATCCAAGATGGAACACCACAAGAAGGAATAACGATTTCTTGAAAGGGTTTGGCTTGGGGATGATGAGCGTACCGAATCTCATTAACTGGCATGCGTCATTTGGTTAACCCATCCTTCTCGGCCTATTATGGTTTAGTAGTGTGATTCTATGGAGATATCCGTTGGTGGATTTAATGAAATTTTAGGGTATTAACAGCGCGAACAACCCTTTCCAACAGGCTCCTGGGGGGATCCTCGTGTAGCGATGGACAAGGATAGCGTTCCGCATCACTCCTAGAGCTCTGCTGGCACTACGGCTGGCCCCTCTTGCACAGCTACGGCACGTCAGAGCTGCCGACAATACCTCATATCTCGCGCCAGTATCCGCACTATGCCAGGTCCTCCCAGCTTGAAATAGAGTAGGGCAATCACAAACCTACCGTGGGAAGCCGGCCCCCTCGCCAAGCTTGACCCCGCGATATCCACATTAGCATGTGACCCGAACGCTGACAACATTGGTGCAGCAAAAGCTGCCACCACCCATATGTTCTGTCAGCTCATAGCGATCATCTACAGCCTGACTCAAACTGTTTCTGCCCTTTCGGTGCAGGTTGACACCATGCACGGCCCTTTGGCAATCTGCCCTATCTTCACCTGTCTTTACTCCCTAGATGCAAACCTCTACCTAGTACCTGCTACGTGCACAGTAGCGCCCGACTCCCACGTTCCCACGTGTCCAGACCAGAGGTTGAGCTAAAGGATGTTGGCTCCCAGTTGTCAACCTTGGCTGCCACCAACGCGGCAGCTTATCGTGCCTCCCCCTGCTATCTACTTTGGTCCATCTTCTCCTCCGACTGCTACATGCCAGCCACCACCAAAGTAGGCTTTAATTACCCATTATGCCAACTATTCAGCCGAGGCCAAGAACCATCCCATCAAGGTTCAGGGCCAATGGTACAGTAACTCAGAGACATATCCCTTTCGCAATGAACACTTGATCACTGCTACAATCCACCATTCCTCCGCTATCCATTTTCAGAAGAAGCTGGTATGTACTGTGAACGCTATCCCCCTACTACCTAGTTCCTGCCAGGCCCTCCACCTGGGTTTACCGTGAACAACCCCACCCATGACGAAGAAACCACCAGTGCTCAGCTGGGTCACAAAATGAAGGAAGGAAGGCAGCCCACGAGGGCTATTCAAGTCGCCTGTAGGTGGATGCCAAACTCAAGTATATAATATGTGGAGGTAGGCCAAATCTTTGATGACAGATTCCCGGACCTGCTGGGTGCAAACTCTTCAAACAAGATCAACGAAGCTCTGCTAGACCACTTCTTCCCACCAAAACCGCCAACGCAGGCGGTAGCCTTCCCACAATTCGACCCCGAACACCCACCACTAGCCCCTGAAGAGATCTCATCTGCCCTTGGCAGATCCTCGAATACCACAGCCCCGGGCCCAGACCAAATCCCGTACGGGGTCAGGAAGAAATCCACACCATCAACCCAAACCTACTCACATCTCTTCTTGCCCCCCTTTTGGCATAAGGGCACCATCTGAAGTGCCACAAAATGTCTAATGGGGTGGTCCTACCCACACCTGGAAAATCAGATTACTCCACCCCGGCCTCGATCTGAATTATTGTTCTACTTGAAACCTTCTCGAAGATAATGGAGAGGATAGTAACAACCCGCCTCTCCCTCATGACCTGCGAATTGGGGCTCCTGAATCCGAATCAGTGCGGCTCACTAGCCGGCCTTTGAACCTTTGACGCCACGGCTGCCCTTACTCAAGAAGTTAGGGCAAGGCAAAACCCCTCCTGCAAAGCCTCCTGTCTGTTTTTGGACATAAAAGGAGGATTCGATAATGTTTCCTCTAGCCTTCTTACAGATAAACTCAGAGCTAAAGGTACTCCCAAATACCGGGTAGCCTGGGTTCGTTCCTTTCTTACAGATCATTCGTGTTGTTTGTTGTTTCAGGGGGTCCCCGGGGTTTTTTCTCCCGTTCAGGTGGGGACTCCTCAAGGATCACCTGTTTCTCCCTTGCTGTTTGTGATTTATGTTTCTGAATTGCATGTGTCTATACCCCGAGGGGTGATTTTTTCCTATGTTGATGATTTTTCAATTACGGTTTCTACTGCTTCTTATAGGGGGAATATTAGGTATCTTCAATATTGTTTTTCTTTGCTTCAGAGCCGGCCAGCACGGATTGGAGTTTCCTTCTCAATCCCCAAGATGGAACTGATACACTAGAGGATGCCTAAGGACAGATCTCCAATCTCTAACCAACTGATAGTCCTAAATGGCTCCATTTTTCCACCCTCCTCTTCTCTAAGATGGCGGGGGTCCTGCTTTACCACCACCTTGGAAACAACCACCCACTTCACCAATCGACTCACAATGGCCTCGGGGGCTTTTTCTGCTATCAGAATGCTTGCGCCTCCGGCGATTGGAATGCCCCCTCACATGTGCCGAAGGCGCGCTATGAGCCTCGTCCTTCCTATCCTCACGTACGGAGCTGACCTCCTGATACCAACACTCGCCACCACGGACAGGGTGTAGGTCCTGTGGAACAAAGTAATGAGATGGGTTACGAACTGCTTCAGCTCAACCCCAACGACCATTCTGGCCATTGCGGCCTGCCTCCCTCTCCTGGATCTGTTGATCTCCCACCGCAGAAAGATGTGGCGCTTTGTTTAGCCTGCTCCTCCCCTGCCTACAACCCAGCATCAGCTAGGCTCCCCCCAGACTTACCCTCATACACCGGCCACCCCGACAGATCCGTACACAGGAAGCTGCTCAAGGGAAGCACCCATAACTACATCCCGCTGGGCTGGCGCCAATACAAAGCTGAACAACCCAAGAGGAGGCACCTACCCATTGACTCACTGGCGCACCTCCTGCTGTGGGCCATTAGACAAACCACATCGTTCCCACTGTCCTACCCGGCCCTGGAGCCGGGGCTGGCTCCATCATCTCCCATCCCATCAAACTATAAAGCTCTCAAGGCCTGACTGCAGGATAGACTCCTGGAAGACTGGATACCCCAGACCCCACCCCCTCGCTACTACCCATACAAGGCCACGCTAAAGCCACATGCCTTGATGGGTCTTGACTGCTTTACCGCGGGACCCATACACCAAGGCAGGGCTGGGAAAAGCTACCTGGCCCCGCACCACGTTTGGGACGACCCCCAGTCCTCCCCCCTATGTACCTTCTGCGAGGAGGACGAGAAGACGTTCACCCACGCAATACTTCAATGCTCAACTAAAGCTGATGAGAGGACGCTCTATCTCCATGGGGTTTCCGACATCGGCCAAGGCTCACCAATTTGGTTCTCAATACCTGCCATCATTGGCCTCGCCAACTACATCCTAACTACTGGTACCTGATACCCGCCACCCACGCCGCCGATTAGGCCACTCTCACCCACTCATGAGGACCTACCTCTCCCCACTGCTCTGCTTTAAGTTCCATACTGTTGTTGATGAACTTTTGAGGGCTTTTTTTCTTTTATGTTGAAAGTTTGTTGATTTTCTGTATTATTTTGAGTGGTCACCATTTGAGGTACTTGCGACGGATTTGTCGTTTTTGGAGATTTGAGCCCATGGTTTCGTTTGTTTGTTTGCTTAGAATTAAGGTTTTCTTTTTGCCATAGCTTACGCTGCATGCATGTTCTTGTACCTAACAAGCAATATATGATTTAAAAAAAAAAAGAAAAAAACAAAGGCCAAATCTTTGATCGGAGAATCTGTCCATGCAGGCTCGTCCTGGAAAAAATATGTGAGGCGAAGATTTAAACTGTAAAAGAATATTATATTGATAAGATCTCCTCTATCACTAGATGATGTCTGTAAAGCACAGGAGGCACTTCGATATTTATATCCTGCATCTGAGTATTTATGGACTACTTCTAACTACTATGTCTCTGTCATACCACTCTAGTTTGAATACGCAAATGTCCTGAATCTTATATGTGTAAACACTGTTAGATCCTTAAACTTCTCGCACCTTTTCAGGGTTACGTAATTGTATTCCTCTATTGAGATGACTGCTCTATTTGTTATACCAAATAGCGGTCTTTAACTTAGTTATCCCCATCAACTATTATATTACTTTAGTTTCATTGACTATTGTTCCTGTAGTCTCTTTGATCATGTAGTGATCAGTTTCATGCCGCGCTACCTAGTGCCAATCAAAAGTGCAAGCCTGGCTTGTCAACATCTTAAGGCTCTTCCTCTGATCTAGGCCTTCCTTTCTGAGCATGCTTCCCCTTGATCTGCCTGCCTCCATGGAGGCGGCCTATTACTAGGACTAACCATCCTACAGTAGATTTCAGAATAGTGGAGGCCGATACGGTATGTCCTCAATAGCACCCCCTACTGGAACAACCCCTTGGAGTATTTAATCGAAAGGTCCCATCACCTGTGGCTGACCGTTTAGGCAGCTTAACCTTGCAGCCTACTATCTCAATATACCTTTTACAGAACCCTTCACTTCCACTTCCCAGATGTCCCCAAAGGTCCCCTCTGATATATCCTGCAAACAGCATGTGGTTGGATTGAATGTAGTGATATATTTGGTGTTATAATGTCAGCTTCATTGATGTGACAATTTAGGTATAGGATGCAACTCTTCAAAATATCACTAATGACATGCGGGCCCATAAGGGTGCTGGAGGAGGGTATTTGCTTCGCTAAACTGAGCCTTTGTGCCCAGTTACCCTACTGCGATGTCTGTTCACTTTTTTCTCTCAGATTTCCATCGGCCTAACATGAGCTTTCTCCTACTAGACTTCACCTCGAATCCCTTTATAACTTTTATATCTTGTTTTTCTAACTACATTTCAAGACTCATTGTGGTCAAGATACAAAATCTGAGGAGTATACTTAGCCGTTGTAGGAAAACATTTTCCTCACTATGTTACTTCAGCTCTTCCTCGCATGTCCGGATTTTCGTTATGAAATCTTTCCACCACTTCCTCCGCATTTTCCATGCCACTGGTTAGCTCCTATTAGTTCACATCTTTAAAACACACTTGCCATTTTGCAATGTACCACAGTTCCCACTTTTCTTGATAGTGGCCCTGCATGCATTTTCTGTAACAACATATCTCACTTGTTACTATTATTTCTGCTTCTTAGTGTAGATCACTGTCGATGTCCCCTGGTTGCTTGAGGGTTGTTAACGATTGTCAGGAACTGATTTACAATAGGATACTAGTGATGCAACATAGAATACCAGATGAATGCTCTATCGATCTGATATGTGGAGCTTAAACAGGTGTGTTGCTTGTTTTCTCAAGAACTAGAAAGAGCTATAAAGCTTCATGCTTAGCTACTTTGATTTTCATTGTGTGCAAACATTTTTGCATTGAACATTACTTTATCATGACTCTTGACGTGTGGCTGTTCTCTAGCCTTTCAGTCCTTGTTGTTCGACATTCCTTCCTGTGTCCTTTCGATTGACCGGCTCGCTGTTACATCTATCATCATTCTTCCGTGCACATAATCTACTGCTTCTTGATTTTGAGGTTATCCCTCCTTCATCTATTCAGTTAGTTGATGGAATCTCTAGCTCGCATAGATAGGTATTATCCCATAAGCGATGGTAGCGGAATTCTTGTGTGCATGTTCAGCTTGTGGTATTAGGTGATACCAGTTATCCCGATCATAATTCTGCAAGATTTGCAGGTATTCTTCCAGCACTTGGCCAATACGTTCAGTTTGTCTATTAGTTTGTGGATGGTATTCCTTTGATATTCATTCCCTAATTTGAAGCCTTTTATAAAGGGATTCCCAGATATCTCCTGCAAACTTAGAGTCCAGATCTGGGACAATTCCAGTTGGCTGACCATCTAGGCTTCAGACACCTTGCACGCATGCAGCAGCAACATCTTACCCAGTGACCAAGGTCTCTAATCCGACGAATTGTACCATCTTTGTAAATCGATTAACTACTACAATTATTCTAGTACATACTTGTAACTCTGGTAGTTGTGTGATAAAGTCTACTGCGATGGATGCCAATGCTGCATTGGGTATTTGCAGTTGTTGCAATAATACATACTCAACGTGTCCCGGCAATTTGCTACATTGGGATTCATCGCAATATTGTATGTCATCATGAACCCATTCTGGAAGTCCTTTCTAGTAGAAGTCTTGCATAATGATTTCCCTAGTTGTCTCTTTTCTAAACTGTCCTGCAACCTTTCAGTAACAACATCGTTCTGCGATCATAGTATATACTACCTGACGATTGGGTACAAATAGTCTATGCTTATAATATAGCAGATCATCAGTTGAGGTCGAATTCTTGGGGAAATCTTTTCCTTCATATTGTAGTCTAAGGTGTTCTTTTTTCAGTTACCTCCAAGCAGTATTCGACTTGCTAGCTGCCTGTATCTCACTTAAGAATACTGGATTCAACTGCTTCATAACCTGTTGTAGGCTGATGGTGCTTGACATCAGAACCTTTTCTCGTACTTCCGTAATGTTGTACCAGTGTTCGTTGCCTTAAGCCGAGGCCTTCAGGTAACTGATACTAGATGCCTATTCTTTGACGATCAATCGTCGTTTCTCTATATCGCAGTTTCCCAATCCTTCAGGCCGGACTTCCCTCTCATCCAAGTCCCTTCCTTCTGTCATATCCGAAGTATTAAATCTTTTCAACTGCGAGCTGGGCTTTACCATTGCCCATTTTTATCCGGGAGTCCATATTCTTGTGGTAACATAGGCTAACCTTGAGTTCACTGGTGTAATTGGCATTGATTACCTCGACTCCATTGGAGATTCCGCTTCGAACCGCTAACTTACTTCTTGCAGCAATTCTTGCATAAGTTCCTCCCAATAGTCCTACAGCTATTCCTGATCTTATTAAGCTTTATTCATATTTCCGGACAATGTCAGCCTCTATAGCATCCACATAATGTCCTGCCACCATTCCTGACCCCTGTGTTGGCAAGTATGCCATTTTGCTGATTCTCTTAAGCCTGATCACTGGTTTCTCTCCACCTCTGCGAGGTACCAAATCTAAATCTTTTTCCGTATCCCAATCTTCTCCATTATCGCCTACCTTAACTACTAGGGATACCATGAAACTTTCTACTTTCAAAGTTTTCTGTTGAAGATGTGTAGCTCTCTCATCCGGATGGTACACCTACTATCTACTTAATACCTCAGGCTTTCTACCCTTCATGCCTGGTGGGTATACACTACCAAAATTATATTCCACTAACCTCTGAGGCAATCGAATCTGTTAACAACTCCAGACTTTTATGGTGACAAAGTATTGTAGGATTTAATAGTCGGTAAAGAGTGTAATTGGTTGGTTTATCTCGATCAAGTAGTTTCTCCATTGCTTAAATGCTGCAAGCATTGCAAGAAGTTCCTTTTTTTGAATTTCATAATTGTGCTCTGCTGAGTTCATTTTCATGTATAGAATGCTACTTGATGTAGTTTTTTCTCAAAGTATTGAGAATGGATGCAACCAGGTATGAAGTTACTTGCATTGGTTTCTCCCTCTGTGTCTTGTTTTCGCATAAAGTGACGGAGTATGGGGGCTGTGGTGAATTAGTGCTTTAGTTTTTCAAAAGCAGCATTTTGTTTAACTCACCATTTAAAATTCTTTGGCTTTCGCAGTAATGTCTAACTTATTGGCTTGTAAATAGGAGAGAATTCTTTAATAAACGGTTCATAGAAACTTGCGAATCTAATAGATACTTGCATATCTCTAACCCATTTGGATGATTAACAAATTATTATGGACTCACTCTTTCACGTGCTCATCCACACCTGATCCACCGCCTAAATGTAGGCCAGGAATTCTACTTCATTGGTATGAAAGATTGACCTTTTTAGTGATACTGCTAATTGAAAGTCTAATAGACTTTGTAAAACTATTTTGATAGCTACAATGTATTGCTTTTGATTTTTGGAATATATTAGAATATCATCAAGATAACACACTTCTCCAACATCTAAGTATTCTTTTAATACTTAGTTCATGATATCTGGAAATGTTGCCAGAGCATTGACTGAGCCGAAAGGCAAAACTTTATATTCGTAGTGCTCATATCTGATCCAGAAAGCTGTTTTACATTCATCTCCAGCCTTAATCATAATCAAGGGGTAACTATCTTTAAGGTCTAACTTGGTGAAGATCTTTACGCTAGCTACGCGATCTCGAAGTTTGGACATTAATAAAAGTGGATGGCTGTTGAGCTTGGTTATCTTTTTCAAATTTTGGTAGTGCAGACCTAGACATAATCTTCCACCAGGTTTGTGTATGAAGAATAGCCGTGCTTAGGCCAGGGACTGACTTCTGGTAATCTGGTATTACTTGATGATAGTTTCCGAGTATTCGCATAAAGGCTTGCACTTTTTTTTGGATGATCGGTATATTGGTCTCTAGGGGGGAGTTGATCCACGATCCAAGTTAATTTAGTAGTCAAATGTTGACCTTAAAGCTAGTTCTTCTAGCATGTGGGCTGCGAACAAATCTTTGTAATACCAGTATTCCCTTGGTAATGATTCAAGTTACGTCGTAATTTTGCTGGTTTTGATCTACCTGAGATGAGAAGCATTCCGGTCTCGAGCAACTGATTCATCATATTCAAACATATCGACTCTCCATTTGTTCTCTTCCATACAGTTTTCGCAACATTTTGGTCTGAAAATACAATTTTCTGCATCTTCAATGTTCACTACTGGGTTTTCAGGATGCCATCAACCAAACCAAATTATTATTTGATAATTACCTACTTTAGCCTCTTCAAATGATACTTCAGAAATATGTCTGTTTTTTCCTATTCCTAATTTTATAGGTAGGGGATAACAACTCCCTACTGAGGTGGCTGATAACCTATTAGAGCCTAAGATATCAACTGCACTATGGCGTTTAACTATAAGAACATGAAGGACTTTAACTTAGTCCTTATTGATAAGGAACATATGTGATCCCAAGTATGACAAGACTTTAACTTTGTATCACATATCATATATATGGAAGTAAGCGAACACTGTGGACAGTGCTATCACTTCGGTTTTGGAATGCCCTATTCCTCGTACTTAGCCCAGATTACTTTTTCTTGGCTTTTATGTTCAGCCATTTTAGGTATTGGTGTAGGTAACAAGTTGTTTGTTACTATGCTCATATAGTTTCAACAATAGAGGTCTCCTCTGACAAACTAGTATTTTATTAGCTCTAACAATCTGGGTATACATAATAACTGGTGTTTCACCAATATGCAATCCTGAACGACCAGTTTTCAGGCTTGATGCCTTCTTCCAATATGCCAAACCTAGGCTCATGGCAGGTTTTCGGGAGTTATTATCCAGTTTACGTCCCAGGATACGGGTTCCATCTTTCACTAATGCATTCCCTCAGTATTTCTGTTATCAGTCCAGCTACATCATAGGGGCCTAGCGCACCAAAGTGGTTCATCCCTGCCCTACACTCTGGCCAGAAGGCAAGACAGTACATACATATAATATGACTCAAACTCATATAGTAGGGAGAACAGCCTGCCTCAGTTATCCTCCTGCCGGTATTGCCATCACGGAAATTTTGTATTGATTTGTCCCAACTTCTATGGTATAGCAACTTGCTTGCACATGAGTCGCAAGCAGCTACCAGGTGACTCGAGGAACTTTGCACTGTTGGCTCACAGGTTATATAGGCATTTTGACTATTTTCTACTTCAGTCAAGATCCTGCACATAGTGATTCCTGGTATTCGAGCTCATCGATCTTTTGTGGGGTCACTTCACAGCATTCCCACTACCTTTGATCTTGAATGTAGGGCCTTGCTTTAAACAACTTTCATCATTTTGAGTTTTGGCTCTCATAGCGGTACACAGAGTACTCGATCTATGTCATAGTTGGTACCCAATACACGCTAGCCAAACAGAGTTCCCATTTCCATTGCAGTTCCATATGGACACTGACTATCCCAACACCATCGCCGTTGGTACCTGTGAACTGACCTAGGTCAGTTCATGATCACCCACCAGTTTTCAGATCTGATTGATCCAGGATAGTTGCTGGACAATAGCAACTCTGCGTGCTAATTTAGGCATTATAATAGCCGATCTTACTAGATGAATTACTGTTTCTATTGATCTTAAACTCACAGTTACTGCCAATATATAGGCATCTTTCCAACACGTTTGATTAGTGGGGTTTTTCTTCTCACAACCTGTTCAATTCTTTTCCCCCCAGCAAGTATTTATAATACCTTACGGGATGCCAGTAAGAGCCTGGTAGAAGTCTGTCTGAGTCGTCTTCACCAAGCCTTCTAACTTGCTTTTTTGCTGCTTTGACTCATTCTCCCAATTTCGCTTATGTAGTGCAGCTGCACCTACCTTGATGTAAGACTTGTTCGTCCTCTTTGACTTTTGTTTAGAGTTCAGTCTGTTGTCTTTCTTGAACTCTAGTACTTTTTTTGACTTGCAAGATTGAGTACTTGCCTGGTTTTCTCTGGCGAGTAAATCTTTTTTGGATCGATACCATGCCCTAATTGTTTCCTACCTTTCTTCATCTGTAAAATATTTGATTGCTGACAACCTCTACACAATTTGTTTTGGAATTTTGTTTTCAACTTCCTCTCTCCAGGACTTTCCTGGCCTTCATACTCTACTATTTGGATTATGCATCAATGTTTGAAATCCTGAAATTTCCTATTTATTCGTTTCATAAGTATATTTCTTTTAATAAACTTTCATATCTCTTCTTGGTTATATTTCTGGTTTACCTATAGATCACGAACATTACTAGAGCTTGAGTATATAAAGTGCGTATTTCGCTTATATTTCATGATAACGATGGGATAATTGGATATATATTTTGTTATTGCATTTGCTGGATATTTTGGTTATTCTTCGTTCAGTGCTATACCCTTTTCAAAAGATGCATTACATGTGGTTTTTCCGCTTAGAATCTCCCACACTATCATAGTTTACATATATTTTATTTGGGATTTACATGGCAATTTTTCTGGATCAAACTTGTTCACACTTATATTTCTTGCAAGATTCTTCACTTTATTTCTTTTCTTTGCTTAAGTATATGCTCCTATATATATAGCTGGTTACTATTCCAAGTGTTAAAAACAATGAAAAATAAGAACTACAATCAACCTGCCATCCTACTACCATTCACCTCACCCAAGTATACCTATAGTATATCTTTAATATCGTATCGTATTGTCATATACAAGGTATTAAGATTGTACCACTACATACAAATTCAATAGGTTATGAGTCCGGCGCATTCATAGTCATACAACATACACTTACACACTTCACTACAATAGGCCTTCTACTACTCTACCTCTCATAAACACCTTTAGCACTTTTTCCATCTCAACCATTTTATCGCTTCCCAACTATGGCTGCAACCATCTTGCTTAACAACCGAGCTTATACCTCCCACAACCCTATGCACTCCAGCATACACCTTGTTACTTCCGGTAGTGCACAAAGGCACTAGATTGGCTAGGCCGATTATTTAAATTCTAATACAAGTACCGATACTTACGTGACAGGGACGAAAGTTTCTCTGCAGCCACCATACCACTCACATCATCTCCTGCCCCTGCTGTACCATTCCCAGCAACTTCTATGGCCGCCGCATCACTCCCAGCAACTCCCACCCCACCTGCCAGAAATATCACCAATAATTCCCAATGTTCTTGGACACCATGCTCCAAACTAAGGTCCAATACATAGCTTACCAGGCCCGATAATGATAGATCATAGCATGATGTCAAAGAATATGTCCGGGGATTATATAACTATGGGGACATAGTAACAGAAAGACAAACAATACCGGAACCATTCCAAGATAAAGATGGTGAAAATAATATTGTCAAGATAGACCAGCTTCGAGAGCAATGCCAATGGGCCTCGACTTATTTTCTCGCAATCATATACTTCTAATCGCTGATCCTCTAGGAACTACACAAAACACGCGTAGTCATATGGAAAGTGTTATAAGATAAGACTGTCAAAGAAAGTACTACCTCCTTCTTCGAGCAGCTCAACGCAGTCCTCGACGTCAAATATGATATGGACACATTAATAGCCAATCATATAAATGCATAAGATACCCTTTAGAATTAAATGCAACATGGTTACTCTGCCTCTTCCACTAATGACTGATACACATTGCTGTTCATTTTTAGTACGGTCTTCTAGTCTCCTACAACAAAAGCTGTGGTTCTTCTCGGTTCCCTTTTTAAGTCAAGGAGTAATATCATTAACAACCTCGAGACTAAGCTGGACCTTAACTACGATCATGTCTACAATAAACTGTTTAACTTGAGACCTTCGTAGAATTGTGAAGTATACTAGGGAAATGAAAGTACAGATGTCAAAGGAAATCGAAAGCAAAGAGAAATGGTTTGCAAGACGGCATCCAACACCAAGAAATATACCTACTGCAATAAGCATTACCCCATTGCATGGTCAGAAGTACATACTTGGAATAAGTGTAATAAACTCAAAGCTGACAACCAAAAGAAGAAGGAAAGAAAAGTTGTAAACTCAGCTAAGATTAACAAGGAAGAAATATCCGAACCGGTTAGTAGATCCTCTTTCCTCCTGGATCTACATGGATATCACACTCACTGAATATAGTAATCTATACCGGTGCAAGCTCATACATAACAAACAACATAGACCTTGTTAAAAACCATGTACCTTCTACAGGTACCGCTAAGTTGAAGATGACTAGATTATAGAGTCATGTAGTTCAGGAATGGTTCGACTCATGGCTATAATCTCAGAGGGTAATGTAGTTCCAATCGACCTGCAACGAGTACCCTAGGTTTCCAAGTTGGGTAGAAGCAACTTGATGTCATGGGGTGCAGTGAGTTGAATAGGAAATAGATTTTCTTTGAGTACTGAAAGAAGACATGTTAATTTTAGGGAAAAACATAAATAAGGTAGTTTGGGGACAACTAGAGGGTCAAGATTATGTTGTGCAAGAAGGAAAAGAAGTAGCAAACAAGATGACTTACCCACAATAGTATCAAGGATTGGGACACTCTTCACCTCTCTACCACCAAAGTAACAACTACAGCGATGGCCCGTCAATCCTCAAAGTTCCTGAAGACAGAGCTAGTGAAACCTACATCACTCCAAAGCCAACAAAGTACAAACCTAAAGCTGCCGCGAACTGAAGCGAAAACATTTTAAAACTGATGCATTCCGATCTCAGTGGAAAGTTTTCATTCTTGTCCTTTCGCAACTCCTGGTACTATGTCACATTCATCGATAATGGGACAGGATACAGTAGGGTTTATCCGATTGCAGTTAAGTCGGATACCGTCAAAGTGTTCACACAGTGTATTAAAGAGTGATAAACCTGCGATGATGCTGGTATTTAACTATTCCAAACCAATAATGGAGCTGAATATCTTAACAATAAAATAGTATTATTGATACAGAAGCATGGAATTATTCATGACAAAACACCTCCTAGTTCTCACAAATCTAAGGGCGTTACCGCAATGTATAATACGACCATAATTATATCAAGACGTGGTATGTTAAAGGGAATACCACTACTCTTATGGGCTGAGGCAATCACAAGCGCCATATACCTAAGGAACACGCTCCCTAACTGATCGAGAGGAAATTCATGGCCCAGTGAATATCTCTACAACAAAAGGCCGCTGTTAATCCATCTTAGCCTTTATGGGACCAATGTTTTGTCCATATACCAGGGGAAATATGCAAGCCCGGAACAAAGTTACAGCCCTGAGCCATCGAAGGATACCTTGTCAGATACACTTCTTCCAATAAGATAGACTGAATATACAGCCTCTCACAGTATAAGATTTCTGAAACACAAAAGATGAACTGGTGGAACAAAACAATGCAAGCATTAACTCCATCAGAATTGTTACCAGAACCAGAAACTATTGCAAATGTCTTTCTACAGCTCCTTTCAACTACAATCAGCCATCAGAATCAAAAGAGGACAAGATAGCACTAAAACCAATCTTCGAAATATATCCTCCTCCACCACCAGAAAGCCCAGAAGAATATGATGAACCTGAAATACCAGAAAAAACCCTGGAAGCACATAAACATGAAGAACAACTGGAAGAACCACCTGTAACAGGGACCAGATCTGGCAGACTTATTCACCCACCCCAGTACTGCAGCAGAAATGTCAAAGTACAAGCAAACGTGGACTCCCTGACATACCACCAAGTGACCACTAGCTCACTTAAAGAACACTGGACTTCAGCTATGGACGATGAGATTAAGGGATTGAAGGAGAATGGGACATTCAATGATGTAGATAAGCCGATATCCAGGAAAATAATCTACAGTAAGTCGCTATACAAAACAAAACTAAATGCTAACAGTACACTGGAGCGATACTGTGCAAGAGCTGTAGCCTAAGGCATCTCCCAAGTACCTGGGTTCGACTTTGAAGACACTGTCACACCAGTTATTCATTATGAATCACTCCTTTTCCAGCTTGCCGTATTTGTTAAAAACAAATGGCGACTATAACAATTTGATGTTAAATCAGCTTTACTTTGCACTGAATTGAAAGAAGAAGTCTGCATAGGATAGTTACCTGGGTACAGTTATAGAGACAAAGTATAGTGACTCACCCAATGTCTCTCGAGACTTAAGAAAGCAGCGAATGAATGGTAGGGACTTCGAACTAGATACTTGACATCTCCCGGGTTGATGACATCCTCGCTAAACCCATGGATGTTCATTCACACCAACAATGATATCTACATATTGGTTTATGTTAATGATATCGCTATATACTTGGCTGAAACCCGGGAAGCCACCTGTCTGACAGAAGACCTGAAAACTGCATTCAAGATTAACGCCTTAGAGGCAGCTAGGTTCCTATTCAGTCTCCTCATCACATATACATCGGATAGAATACATCTTATCTAAGAATGATAAATCAGATTAATCCTCGAATGGTACTCCATGAAAAACAGACATTCTCTATTCACACCTTTACTGAAAGGCAATAAACTATCGATAGGAATCGTAGAGGAACAGATACCTGACCCCTCCAGATACTAATCAATAATAGGATCGCTTATGTATTTAACCACTGGCACAAGACTCGACCTAGTGTATACTATTTCAGTTTTCTCTCCATTTTCTTCATGTCCCACGGAACAACACCTCAAGGCCGCAAAACCTGTCTTAAGATACATCAATGGTAGAAAGAACATTGAACTCCAGTACTCATACACTACTACACATGACATCGATACCTATGTCGATGCCGAATTTGCTGCTTTTTTGGATACCTGCCGTTCCTCTACAGTATACATTGTGCTCTTCAATAGTGCTTTTATCTAGTGGCAATCCAAGAAATAGGCCTCAGTTGCAACATCTACAATGATAGAGGAACATGAAGCTATGTCACTAGCTGCATGACCGATCCAATGGTATATTAAAGGTCTGAAAGGCATCTGCCAAACTGCACCTATTGCGTTACTGGCCGATAATAATGGTGCAAATTTCCTAGTAATCTAGCATTAGTTAAATGAACGAAGATAACATATCGACACACATTTTCATGAAATACGCGAAGAAATCGATAACAGCTTATTCATACTACTTAACGTTGCATTGACAGAATGCCTAGCCAATATATGTACCAAGACTTGGGCAAAACTGGCATACAAGCATCTAATAGGACTGTTGTGCTGTAAATAAAGAGGCGAAGTGTTGAAATTTACTATTAATTGGTTTCATAAGTATATTTCTTTTAAATAACTTGCATTTTTCACTTAAGTTATATTTCTGGTTTATCTATAGATTATGGACATTACTACAGCTACAGTATATATAGTTCTTGGCTAAAAGTGATTGTCACTTTTGAAATCTGAGCCTCCTTGACAATGGCAACTCCAACCGTAGTGCCCCCACCTACAACCTCCAAAAATTGTGATTACAAAAAGAAAAGGAATTGAAAAGAATGGCAATTGCACACACATTATACAGCCATTAGTATAAAAGAGGTAGAGTTAAATTTCACGGACCTTTTACATTGGAACTATATACCTTATAAAATGCTAGTTTCAGCCTAGTGACGATATCAAGACAGTTGAATAGTTCATACTTCCAAAAGAACAGGCCATGACCAAGAGCTAAGTGATGAAGGTACCAGGTATTTAGTTATTGTCTTGTGTTAATGTTAAAAAATGCCACCGTGGAAATTACATTGAGATCTTGCCATACATGTTTTCACAGTACTAATAAGAGAAGATCAATGGATTATTGAATTCACAAGCATATTAAAGTAGTGGAACTGAGCTAATATCTCTTCTAGCTAGGAGGGGGTATGAATGGTGCTACTAGCATAAGTGTTAGATTGTTATATAGTAGAGGAGGGTAGTTGGAGCAATGAGTGTAGTATGGAGAAATATGCAAATCCAGCTGTTCAATAGGTCTTAGAAATTCTGAGAATAAATAACTTCTAGAATGTGTGCAGGTGATTAGAAAGTCAGAATGAGTTAAGCAGATAGTATAGGTCTATTTCACTAGTAGATTGAAGAGTGCATATAATAGTTTGAGTATTGAGGAGAGGGGGAGAGTTAGAATCTATTAGGACAGTAGATTAAGTATTTTCCTTACTTGACTTTTTGAGAGAAATTGGAGGAAAAGAATATCAGTATACTCTTCATGTAGGAAAATGTCAGAGTATGTACTGCAAGGTGAAATATGGAATTATTCGGGGAGAATAGTATGGAAGTTCTAGAGGACTAACTTCTAAATTCACCAGATCTCAATTCCGTTGAGCATGTTTGGGTACAACTCAGGAAGCTTAACCATGAACATTATGCTCACTTGGCTGAAGATACTAGATCACCGGAGGAGGTAAAGCTACCGACAGAGGAAGTCCTTGTTCCTAGTTAGGAGTTGATACCAGATTCGTTATTTGAAAGACTGATAGAGACTATCTCTAGGAAAATTAAAGCAATTATTAATGCAAAAGGATAGTATATCAAATATAGAATTCTTTTTTTATTTTTATTTTTTAAATCATATATTGCTTGTTAGGTACAAGAACATGCATGCAGCGTAAGCTATGGCAAAAATAAAACCTTAATTCCAAAGAAACAAACAAAAGAAACTATCGGCACAAATCTCCAAATCGACAAATCCGTCGCAGGTACCTCAAACGGTGACCATTCAAACCAGTAAGGAAATCAACAAATATTCATATTAAAGTTACCAAGAAAATTCAGCAGCAGCGTACAGAACTCAAAGGAGAGAAGCGGAGGAGGTGGAATGCTCCTCTTAAGGGGGTGAGAGCGGCCTAATTTGCGGGATTGGTGGGGGGAACCCGGTACCAGTCGTGGGGATGTTGTTGGCGAGGCCAATAACGGTTTGACGTGAGGACTAAAGTGGTGAACCTTGGCCAACATCTGAAACTGCGCGGAGGTAGAGTGTTCTCTTGTCAGCTTTAGCCGAGCATTGAAGTATCGCGTGAGTGAACGTTTCATCGTCCTCCTCACACTAGGTGCACAGTGGGGAGGATTGAGGATCTTCCCAGGAGTGGTGTGCGGCCAGGTAGCTCTTGCCGGCCCTTCCTTGATGTATTCATCCTGCAGTGAAGCAGTCCCATCCCATGAAGGCATGCGCCTTCAGCGTTGCTTTGTATAGGTAGTAGCGGGTGGGTGGTACCTAATGCGTCCAGTCCGCAAGGAGTTTAACCAGCCGTGAGGCCTTGAGAGTTTTATAGCTTGTCTGGGTGGGAGGTAGGAGAGCCAGTCCCGGTTCCAGAGCTGGGTATACTGATGGAAATGTTGTAGTTGGTCCCAAAGCAGGCAGTAGGAGGTGCGCTAGTGAGTCGATTGGTAGGTGTCTCCTCATGGGCTGTTCGGCTTTGTATTGGTGCCAGCCCAGAGGTATGTAGTTCTGGATTCTCCCCTTGAGCAGGTTCCTATTTGGGGACCTGTCTGGGTGGGAGGTGTAGGAGGAGAAGTCAGGAGGGAGCCTGGCCGACGCCGAGTTGTAGGCAGGGGGGGAGCAGGCGAAACGGAGTACTGCCATCCTTCTGCGGTGGGGGATCAGCAGATCCAGGGGAGGGATGGAGGCCTCAATGGCCAGGATGGTTATAGGGATCGAGCGGAAGCAGTTTGTGACCCATCTTATGACTTCGTTCCCCAGGACTAACATCTTGTCCATTGTGGCGAGTGTCGGTATCAGGAGGTCAGCTCCATATGTGAGGACAGGAAGGATGAAGCCGATAGCGAGCCTTCGGCACATGTGAGGGGGCATTCCAATCCCAGGAGGTGCAAGCCTTCTGATAGTAGAAAAGGCCCCTGAGGCCAATGTGAGTCGTTTGATAAAGTGGGTGGTGGTCTCTAACGTAGGGGTAAACCAATACCCCGCCACCTTTGGGAGGAGGAGGGCCAGAGGATTGAGCCATTGAGGGCTATAGGTTGGTTGGAGACTGGGGACCTATCCTTAGGTGTCCTCCAGTGAATCAGTTCTGTCTTGGGGATTGAGAAGGAAACTCCAATCCTCGCTGCCCTGCTCTGAAGCAAAGAAAACACATATTGAAGGTATCTTATATTCCCCCTGTAAGAAGTAGTAGAAACCGTAATTGGAAAATCATCAACATATGAAAAAATCACTCCTCGGGGTATAAAAACAGGCAATTCAGAAACATAAATCACAAATGAGAAAGGAGAAACAGGGGACCCTTCGAGTGTCTCTACTTGAATGGAAGAAAAGACCGCAGGGGCCCCTTGAAACAACCAGTGGCATGAACGATCTGTGAGAAAAGAACGAACCCAGGCTACCCGGTATCTGGGAGTACCCTTGGCCCTAAGTTTAGCAGTAAGAAGACCAGAGGAAACCTTATTGAACCCTCCCTTTATGTCTAGAAACAAGGAGGATGCCTTGGATGCGGGGTTTTGTCTTGCCTTAACCACTTGGGTAAGGGCAGCAGTTGCATTGAAGGTTGAAAGACCGGCAAGTGAGCCATACTGATTATGGTTCAGAAGGCCCACTTCCCGTGCTATGAGAGAAAGACGGGTTGCTACTATCCTCTCCAATATCTTCGAAAAGGTTTCAAGTAGAACAATTATTCGGAACGAGGCCGGTGTAGAGTAGTCTGGTTTTCCGCGTTTGGGCAGGACCACTCCGTTAGCCATTTTGAGGCTCTTCGGATGGTATCCGTATGGCAGAAGAGGGGCAAGAAGGGATGTCACTATGGTCAGATTAGTGGCGTTAATCTTCTTCCCGACACTTTACAGGATCTGGTATGGACCCTGGGCTCAGGTATTAGAGGATCTGCCCAGAACAGCTGAGATGTCCTCACGGGCAAGCTGCAGGTGTTCTGGGTCAAGGCGGGGGGGTAGGCCACCGATTGCGATAGCGGCTTTGGTGGGAAAAAATGGTCTAGTAGAACTGCGTTAATCTCGGTTGGGGATTTTGCACCCAGTAGGTCTGGGAATCTGTCTTCATCTCTTCCCATGGCTCCTTTTATGGCTTTCCAGACTGATCGTGGTGTCACCTTAGCCAGAAGCCCCTTCCAGTATTTGGCTGTGGCTTTCTTAATAGCCTTGAAGTATCGGTTACGATGGGATCTTAGTTGTTGTAGGGATTGTGTCGTGAGATCTCTCCTATGTGCCCTCGAGCCTCGCTGGTGTGGCTGTTTCAGGTGGGTGATCGTTATGTCCCACCATGGCTTTGAGTGCACGGAAACTCTCTTGGTTGAGGTGCAAGCTTTGTTCAGTGTCGTTAGTGTCAGCATGTGTCTTTCTAGCCAGTTATCTAGGTCGAGGTCGGTGGGGTGAGGGCGTGGGCGTGGGAATGACAGGGTTTTCAGCTGCTCTGCAGCTATCTTCCAATCTGTCTTGTCCCAGTACGGGGTTGGAGGAGGCGGTCTCATGAGTGGTGGCGCAAAGGTGATAGAGATTGGGAGGTGGTCAGAACCAGTCGCCGGAAGGCGGGTTGACCAAGATTGTAGAAAGTTACTTAGGTGTTAGTTGGTAAAGGCCAGGTCAATAACTCCGGGTCTGGTATTGAGGTCAAATGGGAACCTGGTGTAGGCCCCAGGTGTGTTGCAGAGTTCGCAGCCACTGTCTTGTGCTCGCTCGATGTAGGGATAGGACGTTGAGAATTCATTCGTGGAAATGGTTCTTAGAGGATCTGATAGTGGGTGGTGGACGTTGAAGTCCCTCGCCACTAGTGTTGGAATGGTGTTTTGTGGGAAGCAAGTACTTGGATCAACTTGTCTGTTTCCCGAGGAAGTTCCAACCATTGGGTACAAGTTTTATGCCCTAAATTCTGAGTGTTTGGAGTCAAAAATCCCCAAAGGAGAGTAAACTTCAAGGGCCATAAAATCAGGCTTGTTGAAAAAACAAGTAAGTACTGAAAACACATTCAAAAAGTCCGCGTAAACATAGGTGGCCACCTTGGGGGGTGTCTCTGGTTTAAATGGCGGAGCAAATGATTTAAAAGATGCAAAAGTGGGTAGGCTGTTGCGGTACACAGGTGGGTCCTGCAGCAGTATTATGTGTGGCGGGGCTCTCAGAGATTGAAAGCTATTAAATAAAGAAAGAAACACATCCCAGATTCCCAAACAGTGATGTTGAACAAAGAAAAGTTTCTTAAGAGAGGATGGGTTGAGTGGCCGAATGGGCGGGGTGCAGGAAGAGTCCTCCAACTTTATACACCTGTAATGGAGTCTTCAGAGGAAAACGCGTCAGCCCATGGGGGGAGGGCTGACTCGTCTGAGTACAGGGGCCTTAAACAGGCTCATTGGGAGGGTGCCGGAGGTAGATTGGTGTGGCATCTCCTCAACGCTGGTGTCAGCCTGTCTGGCTTTCCCCTTGGGAGTGGCAGGTCTGGAGTTGTCCTCGCTGGTTTCCATGCCTTCTTCTTCTTGATTGGGTGGTAGGTCATCCTTGGCGGGGGGTTTGGGTCGCGAGGGTCAGTTGGTATTGGTCGCGGAATGATCCCCTGAGCAGTTGGGGCATTTCCGTGGTGAGGTGAGGCAGCAGGCAGCTACTGCTTTCAGGTGTCCATCTTTGGGGCATGTAGGATTCGTGCATCAATGGGCCAATCGGAGGTGGAATCCAGAGCCGAGCGGGCAGACCGAGGTGCTCTCCTTACACATAGGAGAGGGGTGTCTGAATTTCCACCACTTCCAGCATTATATGTAGCGGTTTTTAAAGTGGCATACATCCACTTTGCGGGGTTTGTAGTACAGGTAGATGGTCTTTCCTACTTTCACAACGTCAGCAGGAGGAACTGATATAACAATAGAGGTATAGTTCTTGGTAGGCCTTATTTCAGGGTTTGGTTGGAGGTATCTCGCAGAAAAGATTGTTACTCCAGTTGTATTTAGGATGGAGTTTCGCAGTTCGGAGCGAAGCTCCTCCTAGTCTTGCGGTAGGAAGCAAGATCGGTAAACCGTGGATGGCTAGTTGAACGTGATTAGGCGCTGGTCTAAATGGCCTGAACGGGGTTATCTCCAACTAGGAACCCTTTGTTAAACCTCGCTGCAAGGGCGTCGTATTATGGGGAGTACGCGGTAGCTGGTGTCTGTACGGAGTGGGTTGTCAGAGTGCGGGAACCACGCGCATTGACCAAGGCAGTAAACCATAGTGGGTGCAGGCAGTTCGCTTCCTTAAGTACTTAGGCTGCTATGTCTGGGGCTATTGCTACTATCCTAAGTGCATCTTGCTGGGGGAGGAGAGTCTCTCTGGGTCAGAAGAACCTTCTGTCTGCTGCCGGAATGAGGGGTGGCCTTCTGACTGAGGGGCTGGCACCTATTGACGCTGCCACTTGAGCTGCAGAGGCGGAGGCCTGGTCTCATCCCTTTTGTTTTCTAGACTTCCTTCCCTCAGATTGCACTTGCAGGGCGGCAGCCTGGGCATATGTTGAAGGTCTGGTTTTGGCTTTACTGAGAGCCTTGTTGAGTGACAGCTCTTGGTGGCCGGGGGTGAAAGAGTAGGTGCTGTATTTCCCCTCCCGGAAGGCTTGTGCCTTCCAGGATCTGGGGTTCTTAACTGCGTAGGAGTTGGGATCACCGTACCACTTCTCAGTGGGTGTGTGGTAGCGGGTGATGTCAGAGTCGAAATCGGACACAGGGTTGGCTTTCGGGATGGGAGGGGCCATTGGGCCTTTCCCGGCTTGTTTCGTTTGTTTTCCTGATTGGGGTTGGTGAGCCATTGCTGCTGGGTGTGCTGAGAAAGAGGCTGCCACTCTAGATGACAGATCAGCCACTCTGGCTTGAATCGTGGCTAGTGAGGGGCCAGCGTGGGGCTGGGCTTGTTGTGATGGGGCTGTAAGTTTGCTTTCTATGGAGCCGATGCTAGCATGGAGGGCTGCTATTCCTTCGAGTGCAGTCATTATTAGGGGAAGGCTCGAGGCTTCTCCCACTGTCAGGCTTCTGAGATCAGCATCCCAGAGCCAGGGGAAAACGTCTCTGTTGGTGGCAAGATTGCATGTACTGTGGTTGTACATCTCTCTGAAGAGAGGGAGGTTAGGGTCGAGTGGGCGTACGGAGGAGGACTATGTTGGGTTCTGGGGGGGAGAGGAGTGGATCTGGGCAGCTGGTGCCAGTGCAGGGGCAGTGGGAACCTGAGCAGTTCTTCCTGCATAGGGGTGAGAGTGGTCAGAAGTGCGGGATTCTGGGCGCGAGGCCCTTCCAGTGTTGCGAGTCATAGCAGAGGGTATGAGTCAAATGAGGGGTAGGGTCACTTATAGAGTGAAGCCTAAGCAAGAGGCCAAAATTCGTGTGTCGACCTGGTTGCCACCCAAAAACCTCAAGTTTAGGGATGACTAAAAGCAGTAATTTTTCTAGCGTGAGGTGAATAGAGGGCGTGGAGCGTGATACCAAATACAGAATAGATATTTTGTATTTATCTCTTTTGATCTATACATTCTATAAAGGATTCTGGTGCCCTAAGCACATTTGATGTTACAAGAGGGGTTGGCATTGATGATTGGTGAGTGGGCGAATCTGGTTGCCATGCATAGCAACTGTTACTTTTGTCACCGCACTATGCAAGGGGTATTTTATTTATATTTCATGATAATGATTAGATAATTGTATAAATATTTTCTTATTGCATGTGCGGGATGTTCTGGTTATTCTTACCTAGATACTATGACCGTTGCAGAAGGTGGATTACATGTTGTTTTTCCAATTAAAGTCTTTCACAACATTACAGTTTATATATATTTTATTTGGGATTTCCTGGGCAGTTTTTCAGGATCAAACTTGTTCGCACTTATATCTCTGGCAACATTTTCCCTGTCATTTATTTTCTTTGCTTAAGTATACACACCTGCATATATAGCTCATAACCACCCCGAGTGTTAAAAGGAATTGAGGATAAGAACTACAACGAATCCGCCTTCCTACTACCATCCTCCACGCATAAGTGTACCTACAGTATATCTTTAATACTTCATCATGTTCTCGTACTCAAGTGTCACGAATATGGCTTAGTAAGGAAGAGGGTTTCACATGACTCATTGTTATGAGTCATAAGTATGTTATGTTTCGCACATGACCTTATTAGAGGTCCTGGGTTTCGCACATATGACCACTTTGGTCATATGATATGGTTATAATGATATGTTATGTTGCGTACATAATCTCATTTAGAGGTCATGGGTTTTACGCATGTGAACACTTTGGTGGTAAGACAAGTTTATAATGTTTTAGTATGACTCACAGTTGTGAGTTATATGTGGCGCATGACTCGGGGAGTGAGTCACACAGGAGTGAAGGTGAACTATATTAGGAGGCCATTAGGACCGAGTAGATAGGCCACGCTCCCCCTCCGCTATTTTCCTCCCTCTACATTTCTACCTCGTCCTTAACACCATCAGTGTCCGATCTCCCCATACCTTCTTGCTACACTTAGAAGACCAACTGGCAGAAGCCTCCCTGTCACAACAGGTATGGCTTCAGTTCCCCTTCCTCTTTCCGAACTCTTCTCTGTGTTGGGTGTTCGCCCCCATGTCCCCCTTCTTCTCAAGCTCCTGCAGAGGTCCTCAATGGACGCGGGAATCTACAACCAACTCTTCCCACCCACCAGTTGTGTGGAGCTCGACGACCTTTTCCCCAGAGAGGCCATCATCCTCCCCCTCCTCTGCACCTCGCTTGTGGCATTCCGGTCTATCTCCGCCCAGATTTACGAACTTGCCCCTGCAATCACACGCCTTTCAGGACAAGTCGAAGAACTCTCCTCCTGTAGAGGGAAGACCCAGAGCCCTCCTCCTCCCCCCAGCCAAAATGACGGGACAGCAGTGTTACTCTCCGCCCTCCAACTGTCGGTTAGAGACCTTGCCTCCCAGCTGACCACCCCCCTTCCCCAACCAGCACGCCACCAACAACCCCCACCCCAACCCCCATCGCCTGCGGCACCTGTCACTCCTACTGCTCAGGCAGCTCCTTCCCCAAATGGTAAGGAGGTCGCTGTGTCCCCCTTCACCGATACCCTCACCGATGTGTTGAACCACCCCTGCGAATGTGGGGGCGATACGGATATACCCTGCTACAGCACGAAAGACCAGAAATGGTACGGTGATCCGGCCGCGTATGCGGCAAAATTCCTTAGCTCCAGGGCGGCCCAGTCATACAGGGAAGGGAAATACCCGCGCCTCTCGTAGTTCCAGCCTATCCCACAAACGTTGGCGCAGTCCGGCCCCTCCTCCTATGCTCAGGCCGCCTCCGCTAGTCAGACGAAGAAAGGAAAGGCAAACAAAGCACAGAATACCCCTCGGCTGCCCAGGTGGAATCTGGCTCGGCACCCTCAGCGCTCTCAAAAGGTCCGAGGAGCCTCACTGCCGCTGAGAGAAGATTCTTCGCCCCCAGGTCCTCCCCCTTCCCTCACTCCCAGTCTGAACGCCTTGCTGCCTCCTTTCCGGACACTGCTGCCTCCAGCCTCCCCGAAGCTGGCTCCACTCTTCCCCAATCTTTGTCCGCCTGTGTCAACGACAGAGTAGCAGTAGCCCTTCTTGCTCTCTCCCTATTTGTCCTCTCAGCCGCATATGCACCATACTATGAAGCCCTGACAGCCAAGTGGAACCAGTCTTTCCCGCTGTGTGATGCCCCCTGGCTCCCTTTTCATCGAGCCCCCAACGAAGTCCAACTGGCGATTCACTCCCTCCCCATCGGGTACCTCCCGGAGGACGATGCAGACCTGCTGCAATCTCTCTGCAACACCATATGGAACGTTAAGAACGTCCATGTCCTCTCACCCTGCTACCAGAACCCCGACCGTGACTCTAGAGTCGTCAAGAAGGCAACCTCAGTGGTTGTGACTGTCGCTCCTGAAAATGAGGCCACAATGGTGGGCAACACTTACCTTTTCTCCTCTCGATGCAAGATCGAGAGAGTATACACGGCTAACAGCCTCACACAATGCCGTAACTGCTGGGAGTACGGTCACCACTCAGCTAGATGCAAGATTGACTACCCAGTCTGCACAATCTGTGTACTATCCCGCAGAAAACAGGCACATAGGTGCCAGAACCCCACCTGCCCTGCGGGCGGTAATCTCAGAGCAGTTGTCGACTGCTGTCCTACCTCCCCCTCAATGTGGGCTGTCTGCAAAGGCCAGCACCCCGCCTTCGCTAGGGAGTGCCCATCGCGAGTTTCCCCCCCTCCTGCCCATGGGGAGTCCCCTCCACTGACAAATGAAAAAGCTATGGACACGATGAATGACTACGGCGCGGGTCCTTCAACTGGCTTACAATTCCTCCCGCCCCCCATTTCTCTTGAAACATCTCGACCGAGGCGTGGTGATGCCCTGTTAGGCGGACGCCAAACTCAAGTATATAACCGAGAGACGTAGGCCAAAATCTTTGTTTGGAGAATCTATCGAGGAAAGCTCGTCTCGATAAAATAATAGTAAGGTAAAGATTGATAGCGTAAACAATTTTATATTGATAATATCTCTTCTCCGTTGCTTGATGATGTCTTTAAAGCTGTGGAGGCACTTCGATATTTATATCCCGCGTCTGCGTATTCGCGGACTACTTCTAACTACTGCGCCCCCGAAGGACCACTCTGGTTTTAATACGCAAATGTCCGGAATCTTATAAGTGCGAACACCGTCTGACCCTGAAACTTATCAAAACCTTTTCCCAGACTCGGAATATTATTCCTCCATTGAGATGACTGCGCTATTTGTTATACCAAACAGCCACCTCCAACTTAGATGTCCGCATAGACTTTTATATGACTATGGTCATGTTGACTATTGTCCAGTCCTCTCTTCGGTCATAAAGTGATCAGGTTCATGCCGGGCCACCTAGTGCCAATCGCAAGTCCGAGCCCGACGTGTCAGCGTCTTAAGGGTCTCCGACTTATCTAGGTCTTCCATTCTGAGCATGCTTCCCCTTGGTCCGCCGGCCTCCGTAGAGGGGTCCTATTACTAGGACCAACCAACCTACAGCTGATCTCAGAAGGGTATGGGTGGATTCGGTATACCCCTAATAGCTTTCACTACTGGGATATCCTCCTGGAGTATTGCTCCGAAAATGTCCCGTCACTTACGGCCCATAGTTTAGGAAGCCCATCTTTGAAGCCTACTATCTCAATGCGCCTCCCATGAATTCCCTCCGTTCCACCTCCCAGACGTCGCCAAAGGTCCCCTCCCATATAACCTGCCAACAGCATGCGGTCGGACGGACGGCGGCGACGTATACGGTGTCATGAAGTGGGCTTCCCTGATGTGACATTTTAGTTATGGGACGCTACTCTCCAAATCTCGCTAATGACGTGCGGGCCCCATAAGGGGGCCGCAGGGGGGCGTTGGCACTCCGGTAAATTGAGGGTCTTGTGCGCAGTTACCCTACCGTGGGTCTGTGCACATGTCTCGGATTTCCATATGCCTAACATGAGCTCCCTCCTTCCCGGCTTCGCCTCGAATGCCTTTTTAACCTTTTTATAATTTCTTTCTAAATACATTTTAAGACTCAGTGTGGTCAGGGTAAAAAACCTTCTGCGTTTACTTGGCCACGGTAGGAAAACCTTTTCCTCACTATCTTACTTCTGCCCTTTCTGGCATGTCCGGATTTTCATTATGAAAATTCTCCACAACTTCCTCCGCATTTTCCATACCAGTGGCAGGCTCCCATGTGTTCTCATCTTCCGAACACCCTTGCCATTTAACGCAGTACCACAGTTCCCACTTCTCTTGATAGCGACCGCGTACTCGTTTCCTGTAAGAACGAATCTCGCTTCTTACGATTTTTTCAACCTCCCATTGCAGATCGCCGTCAATGTCCTCCGGTTCTCTAGGGGGTTGTTGGCGATTGTCATGAACTGACTGGCGGTAGGGTTCCGATAGTGCGACATGGAATACGGGATGAACGTTTCCTCGATCGGATATGTTGAGCTTAAACCCTCTGGATCCGAGTTTTTCCATAATTTGGAAGGGGCCGTATAGCTTTGGACTTAGCTTCCTGGATTTCCGTCGGGTGCGGATGTTTTTTGCGTTCAACATTACTTGGTCCCCGATCTTGAAGTCCGGTTGTTGTCGAGCTTTTCGGTCATAATATTTCGACATCCCTTCTCGTGTCTTTTCTAGCGTCCCTCTCCCTTGTTCATGTATCGTCTTAATCCAGTTTGCGTAAAGTGTAGCTCCAGGATTTTGAGCTTCGCGCTCCGTCATCCACTCTGTCTGTGGATGGAATCCGTAGTTCGCATAGAATGGTGACATCCCGTGATCGTTGGTTGCGGAGTTGTTAAAGGCATGTTCAGCTAGCGGTAGCAGCTGATACCAATCATCCTGATCGTAATTGACCAAACTTCGCAGGTAATCTTCCAGCACTTGGTTGGTACGTTCAGTTTGTCCATCAGTCTGAGGGTGGTATGCCGTTGACATTCTTCGCTTAATTTCCAGCGCCTTGCAAAGGGATTCCCAAAATTCTCCTGCAAACTTGGAGTCCATGTCCGCGATGATTTCGGTTGGTAGGCTGTGCAGGCTCCATACTTCTTTCAGGAATGCGTTTGCGACATCCTTGGCCGTAGCCGAGGTCTGAAGTCCGATGAAATGTGCCATCTTTGTGAACCGATCGACTACTACCATTATCCGAGTACACCCTTGTGACTCTGGTAGTTGCGTGATGCAGTCCACCGCGATAGATGCGCATGCCACGTAGGGTATTTGCAATGGTTGCAGTAATCCATACTTAGCATGTCTATGCGATTTGTTATGTTGGCATTCATCACAGGATCGTACGTAGTCATTGACCCATGCCACTAGTCCTTTCCAGTAGAAGTCTCTCATGATTATTTCCAAAGTTTTTTCTTGTCCGAAATGTCCTGCAACTTTTGCATCGTGACATCCTTCTGCAATCTTGGTATATAGCGCCTGACTGTTTGGTACAAATAGTCTTTGCTTATAATACAGTAGATCGTCGGTGAAGGACCAGTCTTTGGGAAAATCCTTTCCTCCCTCTCATAACCTAATGAGTTCTTCCCTCCGTTGCCTCCAACCTGCATCTGTCCCGATAGCTGCCTGTATCTCGCTTAGGAATTCTGGATTGAACTGCTTCATACCTTTTTGCAGGATAATAGCTTTTGACATCAGAACCTTTTCGGGTACTTCTGAAATATCATACCAATGTTCGTTGTCTTTAGCCGATGCCAGTAGGTAGCTGATGCTAGGTTCCTGTTCCTTGGCGATCAAGGATCTTGTCGCTATATCGGTTCTTCCAAATCCCGCGGTTCCTTGCTCCGTTTCTTCACCGTCATCGACTTCCATCATGTCCGAGGTGTTGACCTTTTCTACCACTAGTTGGGCGATGCGATCGCGCATTTTTATTTGGCAATCCACGTCTTTATGGTTGAAAAGTACGACTTTGAGTTTGCCTGTGTAATCCGCATCGATTACTCCCGCGCCGGTAGTGATTCTGCCTCGGACCGCTAATCCACTTCTTAGGGCAACTCTTCCGTACGTTCCTTCAGGTAGCTCCACAGCTATACCCGGCCTTATTAACGCTTGTCCATATTTAGGGACAATGTCATCTTCTATGGCGTACAGGTCATGCCCTGCCGCCATTCGTGAGCCCTTTGTTGGCAAGTATGCCTTTTTGCTCAATCTCTGGACCCTAATAACGGGTTCCTTTCCACCTCTTCGAGGTTCCAAATCCAAATCCTTATCTCCATCCCAGTCCTCTCCTTCATCTCCTACTCTCGCTACTAGCGATACCAACAAATTTCCTCTTTTAAAATTTTCTGTTCGCGATGCGGAGCTCCCTCCTCAGGGCGGTACTCCGGCCATCGGCTTAATGCGTCCGGCTTTCCGCCCTTCATGCCTGGTCGGTATACAATACGAAAATTGTATTCTACCAACTTCTAAGCCCATCGGATCTGACGGCCACTCCCGACTTTCGAGGTAAGGAAGTATTGTAGGTTCTGATGGTCGGTAAAGACTGTAATTGGTTTTTCTTTTCCGATCAAGTATTGTCTCAATTCCTTAAAGGCTTCGAGGATTGCGAGATGTTCTTTATCATAAATCTCATAATTGCGCTCCGCCGAGTTTAATTTTCTTGAATGGAAAGCTACTGGATGTAATCTTTTCTCAAAGTACAGAGAAAGGACGCGGCCGAGTGCAAAATCGCTGGCGCGCGCTTCTACCACCCTCTCTCTTTCTGGGAAAGAATGGTGGAGTATGGGGGCTCTAGTGAATCGGTGCTTTAGTTCTTCGAAAGCAGTGTTTTGTTCAATTCCCCCTTTAAAACTCTTAGGATTTCCTTGCAATGTCTCAGTTATTGGCTTGCAAATAGCCACGAAGCTTTTTATAAATCGTCGGTAGAAGTTAGCAAACCCCATAAAGACTGGTACTTCCCTAACCGACTTATGCGCTTTCCAAACCATTATGGATTCCACCTTTCGGGTGCTCATAGACACCCCATCGACGGCCACCATATAGCCCAGGAATTCCACCTCCGTGGCATGGAAGGTTGATTTCTCTAGCAATACCGCTAACTGAAAGTCTGATAGACTTTGTGAAACTTTTATAACAGCTTCGATGTGCTCTTTTTCATGCTTTGAGTAGATGAGAATATCATCAAGGTAACACACAACTCCGATGTCCAAGTATTCGTGTAGAACTTAGTTCATCATATCTGGGAAGGTTGCGGCAGCGTTAACCAATCCAAAAGGCATAACCTTACATTCGTAGTGCCCGTATCTCGTACGGAATGCTGTCTTCCACTCATCCCCTTCTGTTATCTTAATCCGGTGGTAGCCGTCCTTAAGGTCTAACTTGATGAAGATCTTTGCGCCGGCTACTCTATCTCTGAGTTCGGACATTAGTGGCAGGGGATGTTGGTTGAGGATAGTAATCTTATTCACATTTCGATAATCCACAACTAGACGTAATCTACCATCTGGTTTAGGTATGTATAATATGGGTGTGCCTGCTGGCGATTGGCTTCGTGTGATTTTTCCTTGTTTGATCATCGTTTCCCAGTATTCTCGGATGGGCTTAAGCTGTTTTTCGGACAATGGATATATCGGTCCCCAGGGGGGAGTTGATCCTGGAATCAACTTAATTTAAGGATGGAATGTTCGTCTAGGGGCTAGTTTTCTGCCGCCTGTGCTTTAAACAAATGTTTGTAATTCCCGTATTCTTGCGGTAATGATTCGAGTTCCACCGTATTCTCGATGGCTCCGATTCTTCCGATGCGGCAGGCATTAGGATCCCAAGCGACGGATTCATCATATTCGAACATATCCGCTATTCCTTCATCTTCTTCCACACAGTTTTCACAACATTTTGCAGAGAAGGTCCAATTTTCTGCATCTTCTATGTGAGACACTGGGTGTTCACGATGCCACCAACCAAAAGGAATTATCATTTCATAGTAACCTGCTTTAGCCACTTCACACGACACTTTAGACATGTGTCGGTTTCTTCCTATTTCCAATTTTATTGGGAGGGTGTAACACTTCCCTCCAGAAGCAGCTGACCATCCGTCAAAGCCTAAGATATCAACTGCATTGTCGCGTTCAATAGAGGGAACGCGAAGGTCTTCAACTAGGTCCTTGTTGATAAGGAACACATTGGATCCGGAATCTAACAAGACTTTAACTTTGTATCGCTTATCGTGTATATGGAGGTAAGCGATCCCCTCCGGACTGTTGTATCGCTTTGGTTTTGGAGCGTCTAGCTCTACGCGCTTGGCGCTGATGAGACTTTCTTGGTTTTTTCGTTTAGGCATCGTTGGTGGGGGTGTAGGTAACAATATGTTTGTTACTATGCCCGCGTAGTTTCGACCATTGAGCTCTCTTCAGACAAACTAGTAATTTCTTTTAGCTCTAACAATCTGGGTCCACATACTTAAGCGGCGTTTCACTGATATGCTTATTGCGCGCGACCAGTTTTCAGGCTGGATGCCTTCTGCCGACACGCCAGACCTAGGCTCATAGCAGATTTTCGGGTAGTTATTAGCCATTGGACTCCGCTGGTGTGGGGTTCCCGCTTTCACCACGTCATTTCCTTTAGGATTTCGGTTATCCGTCCAGCTCCCTCAGAGGGGCCTTGCGCACCAAAGCGGTACATCCCTATCCCATGCTCTGGCCAGAAGGCAAGATAGTACATACGTATAATACGACTCAGACCCGTGTGGTAGGTGGAACGGCCCGCGTCGGTTGTCCTCCTGTTGTGTATTGTCATCAGGTAGATCTTGCGTTGCTATGTACCAGCTTCTTCGGTATAGTAACTTGCTTGCACACAGGTAGCAGGCAGCCATCAGGTGACTCGAGGAACTTCGTACTGTTGGTTCCCAGGCCATGTGGGCACATTAACTATCCTCTCTTTCGATCAAGACTCTCCATATATTGATTCTTGTGTTCGAGCTCGTAAGTCCCTCGTGGGGTCCCTTCACTTAGATCCTACTTGCGTTGATCCTGAAAGAAGAGACTTGCTTCGTGCCCCTTTGATCTTTTTGAGTTTCGACTCCCATAGTTGCACATGGACTACCCAATCCCCGTCTTGGTCGGTACCCAATACACCCCAGCCGAAGGGAGTTTCCATTTTGATTCCAGCTCTATCAGAACACTGAATACCCAATCGCCGTCACCGTTGGTGCCAATGAACTGACCTAGGTCACTTCCTCGTTGTCCGTCAATTCCCGGATCTTATTTACCCGGGCTGTGTTCTGGCCGGTTGCGACTCTGCAAGCTAATTTAGGCTTCACAATAGCCGATCTTGCTCGTGGAATTCCCATTTTTATCGGTCTTGAGCTGACCATTGCCGCCGATATATGGGCATCTCTTCAACACGTCTGTTACGTGTCGTTTTTCTTTCCACAACGTGTGCAATCTCCTTCTTTCCTCCCTGTGTCTATCACACTTTGCGGGATACCGGTATGGGCCTGGGCGAAGTTTGGGTGGGTGATTTTTGTCGCACCTCCCAACCTCTTCCTGGCCTTCTCCGGTTCATCGTCCCTTTTCTGTTTTCGTGGTGGGGCTCGACCTCCCTTGACATAAGGTTTAGTATCCCTTTGTCGCTTTGATTTAGAGTCCCGTCGGTCTTCTCTTTTGACCTCTTGGACTATTTTAGACTTGGACGATTGGTTGTGTCCAATTTTCTTTCTGGCTAGCAGTCCTTCTTCGGACCGTCCGCATAGCCTTATTGCCTCTTACCATTCTTGATCCACTGTATATTGCAGGGCTGACAACCTGCGCACAATTTGTTCAGGAAGTTTGTCTTCGACTACCTCTCTCCAGGATTCTCCAGTCATGCGTGCACGGATATTATGGTTGTGCATGCTTGTTAGATAGCGTTCAATACTGCCATCATACGTGACTAGTTTCATTGCGTGAAGGGCTAGTCTTTCAGCTTCTACCAGGGTGAATTGCTTGATCATATCATGTTTAAAGTGGGTCCATGTTGCCAGCTCTGGTTGCTGGGTTTCCCCGTGAAGTCCATCCATGGCCTTCCGATACCATACAGTATAGGAAAATCCAATTTCCCCTCTTGTACGACTGAGCGAGTATATGATCCGTTCTCTTACATCGTTCCAGATCTGCGGGTTTCTTGCGAAGTAATCGGTGCATTGCAAAATCCACACATATATATCTTGTGCGGGTTTGTCTTCAAAGAATGGGGGAGGCTTTGATGGCCGCTTAATGTTCAGCGCCATCGCGTTGGCAAGTGTTTCTGCCATGCCAGACTGTTCTGGTGTTTGTCCTTGCCTGCCTCAGCTAGGACCTCCTCTCCTCCTACCTCTCTCGTCATCATCATTGTCATCGTCACTAGGATCCCCTGGGTTACCTCCTTGGGTACCTGAGAGGAATGCATCAGCGGCTTCCCTGCCTTTTCCCTTTTCCCTGCGTGTAGGTGGAGCGTAGTACTCCTTGTCGTCCGTTTCTTGGACTGCGAGTAAAGGTGCGGGTCCTGCAGCTTCGGGACTTGGTGCAGCAGCCAACACTCTGTTTATCGCTTGTGTCAATACCTTCTGAGTATTGTTAGTCCTGTCATTTTACTGTTGCTACTGGTCCTGGGATCGACAGATTTCCGCCTGGCGGGTAGTCTGATCCAAACGCATTTGTCCTAGGGGACGGTTGACCTCTCTTTCACGCGTAGTGGATTGGGCACGGAATTGTACGAATTCCGCCCGTAGGCTGCGGACCATTTGTTTCAGAGTCTGATCTCGGGCCAATGCCGCTTGGCTTTCTTCCCCGAGGGTTCCATGTAACCTTGTGGTTACTTCTTCATGTTCCTGTTGACGCCGTTCCTGAGCGTCAATCTTCTTTGCGACTTCTCGCAACATCTCTTTTTATATCCCTTTGACTTCGCTTTCGACGGCTGCCAGCTGCATCAAAAGATTGCAATGTCGTTATCGCGGACATCTTGTCCGTCGGCGATTTGCTGTTGAACCTTAATTAATTTTAAGGTATTGTCTTGGGTAGCTCCCTTCAAATGTTTGAAGGCGATATTAGCTTGGTTAAGGGACGTATCTATGTCCTGTCAATTCTGACCCAAGGTTATCCCAAGACGCGCAGCCAGTCCCGCTAAGTTTGTGGCATGTTCCCCTGGCCTCGGTGTGGGGACTCTGGATATTCTATAAGTGCTCGCGACACTAGGAGATCGGTAGCCCTGGATGAGTGAATACTGGTACTTCATACCAGAGTTCTCGATATCCTTGAAAAGGTTTAAGGAATCGTATGTAAGGTATGCAACGTTGGAGATACTCTAGAGGTGTAGGTGTAAAAGGGTTCGGTTGGTCCGACTCTGGACTTAAAACCTCAATCTCTTTTTTCTCGAGGTTTAGGATGTACTTATAGTACATATAAGTGTGTATTAGGCCCAGGCCGAGGGGATGTCTGGCCCCCGGATGACTTTGCCTGGGTTTTCCTTTTCCTTTTTTTGCGCCTTTAAAGAGCACTGGGTGCTCCATGCGACAGAATTTTCTGACTCGGTCGAATTCCACTCGAAATCCGAACCGTGCCAGGTACGATATATGCTATTGAATTGATCCCTCGTTGGGATCCCGAAAGGTGCTGTGAACCACCACGGTTCCCGCGTACATTTTTCGTCGATCTCGAACAGCTCGCTTTCAAATATTTCTTCGAAGGAATGAATATAGATTGGCCAGGGCGGTGCTTCGAAAATGTAATCGAAGTCTGAGGTGAGGGTGGAGTTTGAAGTCAACTCGTAGTTCATATAGTGAGCCTTGGTAACAGGAGAACTATCAATATACTATTAGGCGGACGCCAAACTCAAGTATATAACTGAGGGACGTAGGCCACAATCTTTGTGCGGAGAATCTATCGAGGAAGGCTCATCTTGATAAAATAATAGTAAGGTAAAGATTTATAGCGTAAACAATTTTATATTGATAAGATCTCTTCTCCGTTGCTTGATGATGTCTCTAAAGCTCGGGAGGTACTTCGATATTTATATCCTGCATCTGATTGTTCGCAGACTACTTCTAACTACTATGCCTCCGAAGTACCATTGTGGTTTTAAAACGCAAACGTCCAGAATCTTATAAGTGCAAACACCGTCTGACCCTGAAACTTATCACACCCTTTTCGCGGACTCAGAATAGTATTCCTCCATTGTGATGACTGGGCTATTTGTTATACCAAACAGCCGCCTCCAACTTAGATGTCCGCATAGACTTTTATATGACTTTAGTCTTGTTGACTATTGTCCAGTCGTCTCTTCGGTCATAAAGTGATCAGGTTCATGCCGGGCCACCTAGTGCTTATCTCAAGTCTGAGCTCGACTTGTCAGTGTTTTAAGGGTCTCCGACTTATCTAGGTCTTCCATTCTGAGCATGCTTCCCCTTGGTCCGCCGGCCTCCGTAGAGGGGTCCTATTACTAGGTCCAACTAACCTACAGCTGATCTCAGAAGGGTATGGGTTAATTCGGTGTACCCCTAATAGCTTTCACAACTGGGATATCCTCCTAGAGTATTTCTGCGAAAACGTCCCGTCACTTTCGGCGCATAGTTTAGGAAGCCCAACTTTGAAGCCTACAGTCTCAATGCGCCTCCAATAGGTTTCCTCCGTTCCACTTCCCGGATGTCCTCAAAGGTCCCCTCCCATATATCCTGCGAACCGCATGCAGTCGGACGGACGGCGGCGACGTATACAGTGTCATGAAGTGGGCTTCATTGATGTGACATTTTAGTTATGGGACGCAACACGCGAAATCTCGCTAATGACGTGCGGGCCCCATAAGGGGGCCGGAGGGGGGTGTTGGCACTCCGGTAAATTGAGGGTCTTGTGCGCAGTTACCCTACCGTGGGTCTGTGCACATGTCTCGGATTTCCATATGCCTCACATGCCCCGCTAGCACGTCCCCCCGTTCCTGCCCCAAAGCTCCAAGGAGGTGCACTGCCGAACCCCATATGGCAGGAATCTCCTACTTCTCTCCCCCAGTCTGAGACGCCGGAAGGCGTGTAATGGTTGGTCAGACCTCTCCTGTGAGTGCACCGCTGGCGGNTTAAGGGTCTCCGACTTATCTAGGTCTTCCATTCTGAGCATGCTTCCCCTTGGTCCGCCGGCCTCCGTAGAGGGGTCCTATTACTAGGTCCAACTAACCTACAGCTGATCTCAGAAGGGTATGGGTTAATTCGGTGTACCCCTAATAGCTTTCACAACTGGGATATCCTCCTAGAGTATTTCTGCGAAAACGTCCCGTCACTTTCGGCGCATAGTTTAGGAAGCCCAACTTTGAAGCCTACAGTCTCAATGCGCCTCCAATAGGTTTCCTCCGTTCCACTTCCCGGATGTCCTCAAAGGTCCCCTCCCATATATCCTGCGAACCGCATGCAGTCGGACGGACGGCGGCGACGTATACAGTGTCATGAAGTGGGCTTCATTGATGTGACATTTTAGTTATGGGACGCAACACGCGAAATCTCGCTAATGACGTGCGGGCCCCATAAGGGGGCCGGAGGGGGGTGTTGGCACTCCGGTAAATTGAGGGTCTTGTGCGCAGTTACCCTACCGTGGGTCTGTGCACATGTCTCGGATTTCCATATGCCTCACATGCCCCGCTAGCACGTCCCCCCGTTCCTGCCCCAAAGCTCCAAGGAGGTGCACTGCCGAACCCCATATGGCAGGAATCTCCTACTTCTCTCCCCCAGTCTGAGACGCCGGAAGGCGTGTAATGGTTGGTCAGACCTCTCCTGTGAGTGCACCGCTGGCGGCGGTCTCCCGTAATCCGATATCGGTTCCATAAGACAACTGCCTGGGAAGCTGGGATGTGTTTCTTTCCCCTTTTAATTCATTTTCTTTGTTGGATTACCCCCCTACCCTTGTTGCCCTCCAGGACCCCCCCCTACACAGGAACAGACCTCCGTCGTTCCCCGGGTTCAAACCTTTTTCGCCCCCTTGCCCCACCGGTGGCAAGGCCAGAGTGGCCTGCTACCCCCACCTCTCCACCACCCCATAGTTTTCAGTCCTACCAATCTTTACAGAGGCTAGGGACTCAATGGCCCTTGATTTTCACTCTTCTGTTGGCTTCTTTGATTTCTTCCTTACCAGGTTCCGGGTTGTGAACCTCTATAGCACGTCGGATGGTTCCCCCTTTCACCGAACTATCCCTCCGGAGGCTGCTTTCCCCCATACCCCTACACCGACGCTGGTGGTTGGAGACTTCAATATCCACCATAGCTCAGCAGACCCTGGGCATCTTTTCTTGATTTCGGACCTGGCCACCTCAGCCCCTTCCTTTGAGAGAGCTGCACAAGAAGGTTTCTGCCTCTTGAACACCCCTGGTATTCTTACTTACTGCCCCTTTGACCCCGGACTACGCCCCTCCGTCATAGACCTTGCATTTGCCAACTCCTGTCTGTCCTTCCACTTTCAGTCATGGAACACTCAACTGCCCTTAACGGGGTCTGACCATGTCCCGATCCTCATATCGCTCTCACAGCCGCTGGCTCGCCCTGCCCCCCCTGCACCTGCGTCGACAAAGACTGAGTGGCTCTCCCTTGAGGATGCGATCAAAGCCATGAGATTCGACCCCCCTCTCCCCCTCCCCACGCCCCACACCTTGTCAACCTGGTTTGACACTGCCCTTGGCAGACTTAGGACCGTCCTCAACCTACACACCCCAGACAAAAGACCCTCCCCAGATCCAAGCCCTGGTGGACCCCCAATCTCACAGCACAGAGGGCTGCCTTTCACTCAACGGTTTGATCATCGCGACGGGATCTGCTCCCCTCATCAAAGCAGCATTGTGAGGCAGCGCGCCTCTTATACTTTAGGGCTATAAAGCAAGCCAAGACCGATTATTGGAACAATTTCCTGAAAACAGCCACTCCCCAGACACTCTGGACTGCGAAGCGCTATGCCTTGAGAAGGCCTCCAGACAGATTCCCGCAAATACTCAGGGCTGAAAGCCCAATGGATCGAAACACAGCCCTTCTCTCCCACTGCTTCCATGAGAAACAGTCCGCGAACCCGCCAGTGGTTATGCGGGAGTTCAAGGATGTCCCTCCACTGTCAGCGCAAGACGGTACAGTTGCTTTCTGGAATTCCTCCGCGTGCTCTGCACCCGGTCCCGACCAGATCCCATACTCTCTGTGGAAGAGGGTCCACGTGTTGAACTCAAGCATCCTTCCCTCCATCCTTGGCCCTCTTGTCCAGTATGAACACCATCCCCGCTCCCAGAAGAAAGCAAAGGGGATAGTCCTCGACAAGCAAGGGAAACCCTGCTACGACAGACCGGCGTCATTCCATATCATCGTCCTCCTCGTGACCATTTCTAAGATCCTAGAAAGGGTTGTGGCCACCCGCCTCTCTGCCCTCGCCCGATTCCTGGGCCTGCTGTCTACCCACCAACCTGGCTCACTTTCCGGTTTGAGTACCTTTGACGCAGCGGCAACCGTCACTCACGAGGTTCAGCTTTTTATACGTGCCCAGCTTAAGGTCTCAACCCTCTTCCGCGACATCAAAGGAGGCTTTGACAATGTCGCGGCCCCCATACTTGGCGATAGGCTTGCCACCAAGGCGGTCAACCTGTACATGGTCTTGTCGATCAGCTCTTTCCTCCACGGCCGCTCCTGCCGCCTCGTTTTCCAGGGGGCCCCGCAGGTTTTTTCACCTGTCTCTGTTGGCACCCCCCAAGGGTGTCCGATCTCCCCTCTCCTGTTTGTGATCTACGTATCCTCCCTGCACTTCTTGGTCCCTCGGGGCCCCATCCTCTCCTACGTCGGCGACATTTCTGTCACGGTCGCCTCTGGATCATATTGGCGGAACGTCCAGAGGCTACAAGGCATCACCAAGGCACTCCAGGTAAAAGCTGGAAGGCTAGGTGTGGCCTTCTCCATCCCAAAGACAGAACTCATGCACTGGGTTACCCTAGCGCAGAAGGTCCATCCTCCCGCGATCCCTGTCTTGATAGACGGGCACCTCTGCCATCCCTCCAAATTGATACGGTGGCTTGGATACTGGTTTGTGCCCTCATCTACCTCCTGCAACAAGGGCACTTCCTCCCACTTCACGAGAAGGCTCGGCCTGGCCCAGGGGGCCTTCGCGACGCTCAAGCGGCTTTTCAGGCCCGGCAAGGATCTCTCCCCCTCTCTCTGCCACAGACTGGCATCCTCCCTCATCTCCCCCTTCCTCCTCTACGGGACGGACCTTTTCTCACCAAGCCTCACCCTCCTGGACAGGATGTCCATCTTTTGGAGGTCTGCCCAGAGATGGGTTACGAACTGCTTTTCATGTACTCCAGTTGGCATCCTAGCGCGTGAATTGGCCCTTCCCCCCCTCCTGCTTTTATTTCTCCACCGACAAAGGCTAGCGGCCATCAGGCTTGTTTGCCTCCCCCCTGAGGCCAACCCGGCGACGGACAGGCTACACCCATCATTTCCCACCTCCTCCACCTATCTGGCTCTAGAGGACCACCACCAATACACTAGGCGTCTGACATCCGTCTTCACCCCACTTCTCAAGAAAACCACTCCCTCCTGTCCCCCTATACGGAAACACCTTCCATTAGACGCAATTGCCCACAGGACCATCCGATTCATGAACCCCTCCGGCCCAGTTCCAGCGGCCCCGACCTCCTTCCTCTCGACCAGATTCCCTTAGCGGTGGGGACCCTGTCGTACCAATCAGTCAAGCTACCACTGCGAGATGCTCTACTTCGGGACTGGTCTACGCAGTTTCCCCCCCCGCCATACTACTCTTATGCCACATCCCTAAGGCCCCATCCTTTCATGGGGTTGGGCAGATTCATAGTGGACAGGATTCGTCAGATGCGCTCGGGCAAGAGCTACCTCGCTGCCCACTCCTCCTGGTTCACTTATGACCCCTCCCCCCTCTGTCCCTATTGTGAGGAGGGGGAGGAGGACTTTGCTCATGCTATCCTATACTGCGAGTCTCGCAAGGAGCCTCGTGAGCTCCACCTCCGGGGGCTTACGGACATTGGCAGAAACAGCCCTCTATGGACCCACAAGGACTCCCTTCGCTCTGTGGCGAGATCCCTGAACGTAACCGTTACAGGCTTCCCTCCCGGCATGCCACCTGCATGCGGGGACCCTCCACTCGCACCTGCTTCTGCGGATGACAGTCTCCCGATTTATAAATTCGTGCCGTGAACATGGGCACTCGCCCCTCGCTTCACTCCGACTGACAGTTGCTTTTGTATTTTCTTTTTTGGCAGCCGGTTGGATTTGTTTTTCGTTATGAGCTTCGTATTTTGCTACTTTAGTTCCTTGGGATCTCGTATCGGCTATCGGACACCACTAGGACGATTTTACACCTTTGGTGCGATTATTTCTTTTGTGGTTGCGTATTTTTGAGATTAAGGTTTTTCTTTATGCCATAGCTAGCACTGCATGCAAGTTCTTGTACCATAAACAAAGAATATATGAAGATAAAAAAAAATTAAAATAAAAAAATAAAAAAAGGCCAAGTAGATAGGCCATCCTTGGTCTCCTTTATTTTCCTCGTGGTTGAAATCAACCCTGAACGCTTGGGAACTCACAAACCATCTACCCCCCCTCTCCTCCCATGATGGCTTGGGACTACAAGTGACAGCCATCCACCCCCAGCCCACTGTCCTCCTCTTCCTTTTTACGCGTCGACGCTTTCCTCCCCTTGGGTTCTGGTATGCCTTTCACGCTGCCCGTCCCCACTTCTCTCCTTGCTTAGCGATGCCCCTCCACACGGTCGGTGAATGCTCGCTTCCCATGCTTCAGACGGCTGGGAATACGGTTTGCGGTATGCTGGAACTTCTCAACAGTCCCATGGGTCGATCTCTCTCCTACCCATGGTCAGCTTAAGCGGTAGTATCCCATCCACTAAGTGACGCTACCTCTCGTAGAACAAGGGACTACAGGAGAGATGCGGTAAGAACGCTAGCCTTCTTCCTCTAGGGGCCCACTAGAACAACATGAACACAATTACCGAAAGTCGACAGGGTCCCGTTCGCTTTCCTTCCTGACCTGATGGTTGGATCGGCTTCCACCCTCTACTACACCCTCGCTCAGCTTGCACCCTACTGCTCAACTACCTTGTCTTGACGCCCTTCGGTTGTCCCCTCCGGGCTTCTCGTTCTGGATGGCACTAGTCCCTGTGCCCTGCCATGGTTTCAGTTTTCCTCGGCCTAGGTTTTTCTCTCCTCGGTTCTCCTTCCACTTTGCTGGGTATAGCCCTTAGCCGCGGACAGGTTTTCATCGTAGGTGGCACTGGTTGGCTGGGTTAAGACCGTTTAGGGCAGCTCTTACTATGGGGTCTAGACCACGGTCAGGAAGTGGGGTTTTTCTTGTTCTGATGGGTTTGGGTGGCTTTTCTTTACAGTCTTTACCGCTTGTGTATACTACAAGTTCTGGGGCGGGGGAGCTTTTTCAACTGGGCGAAGTTCGGGCGCGGGGTTTGATGTTCTCTGGGTTTCGGTCCTGTCTGCCAGTGTGCCTTGCCATTCGAGTTCCTTAACAGTTTTTCTTCTAGCTATTTCGTGCTGGCGTAGGAGAGGAGGTTTATTTGTCTGCCATAGCTAGCGCAGCACGCAGGTGGTGTACCTTAAACGCGGAATAAAATTGATGATTAAAAAAGAAAAAGAAGAAAAGAAAAATGGCCGAGTAGATAGGCTATCCTCCATCTCCTCTATTTTCCTCGCACTTGGAAACAACCCTCAACGCTTGGAGTTCACGAACCATCCACCTCACCTCTCCTCCCATGATGGCTTCGGCCTAGGAGTGACCACCATTTCTCTCCTCCCCTCACTGGCCTCCCCTGCTCTCTTGAGAAATTAGGGCTTTCCATCCTCTGGGTGCGGGTACGCCTTTCGCGCTGCCGATTCTCGCCCCTTTCCTTGCTTAGCGAGGCCCCTTTATACGGTCGGTGACCGTTTGCTTCCCATGCTTCAAACGGCTGGGAACACAGTTTGCGGTACGCCAGAACTCATCAGCAGGCCCACTGGTCAATCTCGCCTTTTCCCACGGTCGGCTTAAGCGGTGGTATCCCATCCACCAAGTGACTCTATCTCTTGGAGAACAAGGAACTACATGAGAGACGCGGAAAAATGCTTGCTGTCTTCCACTGGGGACCGCCTAGTCAGACACGAACACGATTACCGAGAGTTGATAAGTTCGCATTCGGTTACCGCCCTGTCCCAGCAGTTGGATCGACTTGCACTGTACTGCTACACCTATATGTGGCTTGCACCCTACTGCTACACCCATACTCGGCGTGCACCCTACTACGCCTCCCTCTTTCGCTGTCCCCCACAGGTGACCTATTTTCTCGTTTGCGTCGCATTCTGGGATAACTTCTACAGTTTCTGCTGCCAGTGTGTATACCTAGCATGGTTGTTGTGGGATCCACAGTCTGGTCTTTCCTTTGTTCTTTTTTGTGATGTTCCTCGTGGTTACCTTCCTATGTTTTCCTGCTTGTCCTTAGTTAGGCTTCTCCAATTGTCTGAGTTCACTTGCAAGGTAGGGGTGGGTTTTTCTTTGGAGCGAGATGTGCGGTTAGGACCATACCAGTGGGTCTTGGGGATAGGTCAGGCCTGGCGGAAGGAGGAATTGCGATTCTTTATGCCATAGCTAGCACTGCATGCAAGTTCTTGGACCCTACATAATAATAAATATATTACTATAAAAAAAATAAAAAATTAAAAAAAAAAAAAAAAAAAAAAAAAAAAAAAAAAAAAAAAAAAAGAGAAAAAAGAGAAAAAAAAAAAGGCCAAGTAGACAGGCTCTTCACGCTTCATTCTAAGTTATTTTCTTACATATTACTTTATGCTTTTACGAGTAAAAAAACCTTTACACTCTTTACAAATACCTACGTATGAGATAAGGACACTGCGATAAGAGTCCAGTTGAAGAAAGAGTATGATAGGGGATAAGGTTCAGAGACACGCGAGTCTCTCATACCTCATCGCAGGCATAGGCCTAAGAACTATCGTCGCGAGAGAACACGAATAGTATTAACTACCGGTTGCTGAGAACGAACACGAGTTAGGGAACGTAACATTACTAAGTGTCTCTTACAGTGATGCTTTGACAATCTCAACACGGACTATGGATTCGAAGATCAGTCACTGGAGCTACCCAAACTAGCAGACCAATAAGAACTAGCAGTATCGCAACTCGGACGAACAACATGTCCGGTAATACCAGAAGAAGAATTAGTTCATGAGGAATCCAGCTCCGAAAAGAAGAGAATAAAAGAATGGAGGCACCAAGACCGGCAGACGGAGAAGGAGTAGGCCATGAGCCAGGACCCGCTCTGGGACTCAGCCGAGAACAAATAGAACAAATACTGCAAATGATGGTACAATATCGACCCTAAGTCAAACAACCTGAGACATATGCAGGGAATGGATACCAGCTCCGGAACTGGATGGCCGAATTGAGGATTTACTTTCACACCATAGGGTGGCGAGAAGGACATGATGCAGAAAAGATCATTTACATTTCAAGTCTCCTCTAGGAAGACAGAAGCAAATGGCTCACGCCATACACAGAAAGCAACAAACCAACAGGATGGAGGAGCTGGGAAGAGTTCAAAGAAGCAATCAAACAGCAGTATAGAGAGGTGTAGCCAAGGGGTGCAGCTAGGAACCACATAATGAACATGGAGTAAGGGTCCCAGTCCATGACGGAATCCTGGAATGAGGTCAGACTCCACCAAACAGAAGCGCAATTGGACGACGCAACAGCATCACATTACCTATATGCGGGTATGTCGGCTAGACTATGGAAGGAATTCAAATATTTCGATGGCGAGACCAACCCTGTCGACGAATTGGCCGCGTGGGCTATCAAGAAGGAGACGCAACTCGCAATACTGAAAAACCCAAGAAAGGAAATCCACCGGAAGGCAAAAGAGACTTCCATCCCAAGGAACATGGATGGAACATTCAGACTGGGATTGTAGCCCTATGAAGGCAGTTTTAAACCGACAATCAACCGCAGGTGGAAATGAACAAGGCACAGTCATGATGAACGCTTAACTTCTTTAATGAAGAATACAAGATACGAAGAAATCTGAACCTCTGCTTGAGATGCGGAGGGAAAGGACATCAAATCTGTGAATGCAGAAATAGACCAGAGAGTGGGCGGAAACCGATGACACCCACCCAAGGCAAAAACTGGATCAGATAGCAAAAGAGAAGCAACTGCGGGAATATGACCATGGAGAAGGACATAGCGAAAAAAGAAGGCTGTCCCCAGTAAGAGATGGTAGGGTAGACAAGAAGAGGGGGAAAACTATCAGAAGGGAGGGGACGGACACGAACAGAGCGAAAAAGATCCCTATGGCAAACTATTACGCGGCACAAGTGGAACCTGAAGTAGATCATATTATGATTAAAAGGAGATTATACGACATGAAAAAGAAAGGTACTACGACACCCACAATGCTAGACTCAGGAGCAATGGTGGATTTTATCGACCAGGAAATGTGCCACAAATACAACTACCCCCTGATACCGAGATGAAGGAAAAGACAGGTTTATCTACCGTATGGAAAACCCAGCACTATGGGACCTATAACCCATACAGTGCAAGTGCCTATGGCCATAGGCAGCCATAGGGAAGAAGCAACCTTCCAGGTAGCAAACCTGGAGAATCATGAGCTTGTCCTAGGGATGCCATAGTTAAGAAAACTCAACCCCATGATCGACTGAGACAACAATAAGATTATATTCGCTAGCGAACGATGCATAACAGGATGTCTCAATAGTTCGCAAGTGGCGTATACAACACCAGAAACATAGGCGCAAGAGGCGAACCTTAAGGCAGGATTTGACCAATTCGGACAAGAACGGGATCGGAGAATCAAATTTAAGAAGTTGCATGAGAAGGTACTGGGACCACCCGAGGGCGCGAGATAAGAGGAGGGGCATGACCTATACGCCGATCAAGACAAGAGGATCCAAGCACGTGGTCAAGAAACAATATCAACTAGAATAGCGATAGGATTACCTCCTGATACCTATGGATGGATAGCACCATGCAGCAGACCAGCAGTGAATAAACAACTCATTACCAACACAGGGGTCATCGATGCCGATTATATGGGAGAAATCAAGGTGGTTCTAGCTAACCCAGGAGATATAAACCAAGAGATCCGACAAGGAGACCGGATTGCAAAATTGATTATAATAAAGATCAATACTGAAAAGGTGCATGAAGTACGAGAACTTCAGGACGCCAAGCAAGGGATAAAGGGTTTTGGTAGCACTGATAGTGAGAAGACCAAGAAAGCGGAATCAGCCCAGATTCGAGAAATATCGGCCTACGCATTCGGCGGATATTATCAGAGAAGAGACCTCACAGGGATCTACAAATGGAATCAAAAAGAAGAGAAGCCGGAATTGGCGTGCATTAATATCAGCACCGAATTACCGATAATCCCATAGCAACAATGACAAGAGATACAGTGGTATGACATAATACCTCATGAATACCACCCATTCACGAACCTACTCCAGGAGTAGTAGGAAAATCGACTACAGCCAAGAAGACCAGGAGTGGACCACGATTTCCACCTCGAAAAAGACAAGAAAATGAAAACAAAGAAGCAGATTCCTTATCAACGTCTTTACCCATTGGGGAAAAAGGTGTTAGAAGAATTACGACGATATATTCAATACAATATAAAGCTAGGATAGGTATGACAAACAGTTGCATGAGCGGGATCACCTATCCTGTTCGTTAAAAAGAAAGAGGGAAAAAGGAGACCATGCATGGATTACCGAGCAGTGAACTCGGTAACAAAGAAGGACCGATACCATTTACCCCTGATTGGTGAAGCACTGGACCAACTAAGGATGGAAAAATACTTCCCCAAACTGGACATCAAGAATACCTATCACAACAGGTAGATAAAGGAAGAAGGCGAATGGAAAACGACCTTGACAATAAGATACGGAATGTACGAATACTTGGTCATGCCGTTTGTCCTGACCAATACACTAGCATCATTCCAACAATGGATCAACCACGTACTCAGCAAATTCATGGATATATATTGCATAGTCTACCTAGACTATATTCTCATATATTCGGAAAACCTGGAACAATACCGGAAGGATGTCAGCAGCATCATGAACGAAATTCAGAAGTCAGAAATGAAGACCAAGCAATCCAAATGCGATTTCCACGACACAGGAATGGAGTACCTGGGATTCATCATCAATGGAAACGGAGTTCCAATAGACCCAGTCAAAACAGCAGCCATATGGGTCGGGGCAAAACCAAATAATAAGAAAGATAGGCTATGCTTCATGGGATTCGGCAACTTCTATTGAAGGTTTATTGAAGGGTGCAGCCGAATTGCAAAACGCCTATATAGCCTAGGCAAGAAAGATGTCAAATGGGAATAGGGAGAAACGGAGCAAAAGGCTTATGATGATAGTCTGACCAAACTCATGACAGCACCAAAACTGGTACACTGGGACCCTCGGAGGGAAACGACTATTGAAACCAATGCATCGAAATATCTCTGTTCTGGTATCCGATCTCAGAAATGCGAAGACGACAAATAGTACTGGGTATGCTATCTATCGAAAACAAGGACCCCGGTGGAATGCAACTCTGATCTCGCCAATAGAGAACTATTAGCAATAGTTCAAGCATTCCAAGAATCGAGATGTTACATATGGAACCATGACCCTCAGGTCAGTATTCTAACAAATCTGAAAAGGCTGGTCCGCTTCATGACGACAAAAGACCTCAACGACTGACAAATCTGATGGATGAAGAGTTGGAGCAAATACTACTTCAATATCGAATATCGACCCAGGATAGGAGGAGGAAAACCGGATACCTTAACCTGGGTCGCAAGCGACAAGCCACTAGACAAGGAAGGCGAAAGAATGAAACAGAAGAACAGGATGTTACTTCGAAAAGAATATTTTGAAGCTATGGAATCGACAGAAATCCTCGCAAAAGAAGATGAAGAACTATGTAGAGCGATTGAGGAGGAAAAAGCGTTCAGAGAAATAAGGGAGAGACTGAAAAGGGGGGACAAAGGAAGAAATAGAGTGGCCTGAGGCCTATGCGAATGGACGGACCACCACCTTTAGTATGATAGAAAGATATGAATACCAGAAGACGAAAAGACAAGCGCGAACCCTATCAAGAAATACCGCGACAACAAAGTGGCAGGACAGGGAGGAATGGCTAAGACAACGGAGCTGATCACACAGAAATACTACAGGCTGGGACTAAGGGAGTCAGTCAACCAGTACGTCAAATACTGCGATATATGCCGTGAAGGAAGTCGGTGCGCCATGTACCATCTGGGCTGTTAAAACCCAACGAAATACCAGAAAAACCAAGGGCTTCCATATCTGCAGATTTCACAATGGATTTACCTAAGGCCAAAAGATATGACTCAATATTGGTCGCGGTAGATCGCCTAACCAAAATGAGCCATTTTACACAAGTATGAATGAACATGACAGCACGGCAGTTCGCAACAATATTTATCAAAGAAATATTTCGATTACACGGACTGCCAAAAGACATCATCACCGATCGAGGATCCATATTCACATTCGGAATATGGAAGGAGATAACTGAAGAACTCGGAATCAAAAGAAAGGTTTCTACCACCTTCCACCTATAAATGGATGGACAGACCGAACCGACAAACTGCATATTGGAACAATGCCTGCCAGCCTATATCAACTATCAGTAGGACAACTAGGATGAGTTACTACGGATAGCGGAATTTGCATAAAACTACGGAAAACAAGAAACGATTAATATGACCCCCTTTTACGCAAACTGGGCTCTTGACCCAGAATACCAGACCACAGGTCATACGACGAAAGGACTCATAACGGAAAAAGAAGATATGAGTCTATTACATGCTACACAGAGAGCAGAAATGACAACAGCACAATTACAACAAAAAGAAAACTACGATTTGCACTGAAAACCTGATCCACACCTGCAACAAGGAGACAAGGTGCGGTTACTGCCAAGAAATATACAGATGACGCGACCATCCAAGAGATTAGATTACAAGATAATGGGACCATTGGAGATATTGAAAAGGATCAGGAAATGACGATATAACCTCGACCTTCCCCTGTCTATGAAGATACACAACTCATTCCACATCTCGCTATTGGAGCTCTATCAGAATGACAAGTTTCCCTCACGAACAATTACCCTTCCTAGGCCTATCGAACTAGAGTGAGAACGCGTATACGAACTCGATGAACTAATTGACTTCCCCTTGGACTACTGTAATGTTCAATACCGCGCTAAGTAGACCAGTTATTCGGCTGAACACGATCAAGAGTGGTACCCAGCTACCAACTTTGTAAACGCATGCGATGCCATCATCCTCTTCCACTAACGATACCCGCAGAAGCCGTCAACCGAGCATCAAGGACGCACAACACGACTTTGATCTCGTGGGTAAACTGGCGAGCCCTCCACATGATGCGGCCAAGTGGGCTGCAGCCGCAGAAGAAACTAGAATCAAGAAGGAAGAAGGAGAAAAGACAGGCAAGGCCGAATGGGCTAAGGTGGTCAACGACAACAAAAAAAATCATGCAGTCTATGATGGGACAGCACGCACAGATGACGGGTACTCCACGCACCTGGATGGGAAACAAAAACGCAACTTCTTCCTGAGCAAGAAGTCGGTGATGTACAGGTCTCCACCAACCACATTGATCCAAGCTGAGTGGGCAATACAACCACCACCTAAGCCAACCAGCCCTTCACACAATACAATTGACTGGCAGAGTTGCATCCATGGGTATGGCCCCTATCACTGCAGACAATAATGGAAAGCCAAGCAGGTAACCTAAAAGGTTTCGGGGACAGAACCTAGGGAGGAGGGTGATACAAAAACCTTTGTCTCTGAGGCGTAACTATGGCGAACAATCTAACAATTAGGGTGAGAAAATGACCGGCTCCAGAGGGAAACAAAAGGGAAACTGGAAAATATCACGCACCTGGAAAACCAAGTATGGAGATACCAGTAAACGATCGATGTAGTGAGAAGGGAGATGGATGTAGGCAGGGCCCGCGGTAATGACAAAATTGTGCAATTAGATGAAGTGGGGTGGAAGGAAAAGGTCAAGCGAAGAGCTGTTATCGACAAAGTTCCCAGACTCAGCCAGGAAGTGTCCAACCACTCCAAATGCTTTCAGAGATTCACCGACCACCTCTGCGATGAGAGATATTAAGCTGGAAGAGACTGGAGCTTAGAAAGGGAGGAGCTAATGTCACGAATATAGTTTAGCAAGGAAGAGGTTTTTATATAACTTATAGTCATCAGTCATATGTATGTTATGTTTCGCACATAACCTCATTAGAGGTCATGGGTTTCGCACATATGACCACTTTGGTCATATGATATGGTTATAATGATATGTTATGTTTCGCACATGACCTCATTTAGAGGTCATGGGTTTTGCATATGTGACAACTTTGGTCATATGACTGGTTTATTTTTTTTGGTATGACTCACAGTTGTGAGTCATATGTGGTACGTGACTCGTGGAGTGAGTTACAAGGGCGTGAAGGGCAACTATACAAGGAGGCCATTAGGGCTGAGCAGATAGGGTCTTCACGCTTCCTTCGAAGTTGTTTTCTTACTTATCACCTTGTGCTTGTACAAATATAAAACCTTTACGCACTGTACGAATACCTACATATGAGACAAGGACTCTGTGATAAGAGTCGAGTTGAAGAAAGAGTACGATCGGCGATAAGGATCTGCGACACAAGAGTCTCTCCTACCTCATTGTAGGCATAGGCCTAAGAACTATCATCACGAGAGAACTAGAGAAGTATTTTCTACCCGTCGCTGAGAATTGACACCAGTTAGGGAGCGTAACATCAAGCTATTAAGATCGTGCCGCTACCTTCAAATTCAATAATGTATAGTGCTATACTGGGCTCATACTTTACTAGTGTCATATCTCGTAGTACTTGTCTTTCAGCTTCTGTTGTAGCGTAATGTTGGATCATATTATATTCAAAGCGGGTTTCTGTTAAAATAATCGATAGGCATTATAATCCACACATAAATGTCTTGCGTGAATATGGAATCAAATAATGGCAGTAGTTCCGATGGTCACTTAATATTTAGTGCCAAAGTATTGGCAAATATCTCTGCCAAACCAAACTGTTTGCCTATTTGTCATCACTGACTACTGCCAGGACTTCCTACTCTCCCATCTCTTTCACCTTCAACATAATTGTCATCACTTGTATTATCAGGATCTACCGCTTAGGCTGCAGAAAAGAATGCCTCAGCTGTTTTCTCGCATTGTCCTTTATCCCTTCATATGGGTGGAGAATAGTAGGTGTCGTCATTCTCTTTCTCAACTCTGGATAAGGGTATCGGTCTGCAAGTACCTTGTTCTGGTACAGCTGCTAGTACCATATTTCACGATGTTGTTCATACTCACAAGGCTTTATTTACTTTTTCCCCTTGCCGATGTTAGAGGGTCCGCAGTTTCCAAATCTTCTCTTGGTGTATCATTTGAGTTATCATCTAAGAATCCAGCGTCGGATTAACCTCCTTCTCGCGACTGATACTTTGAGCACAGAATTTTAGGAATTCTGTTTTCACGCTAGTGACTATTTGTTTCCACACTTGGTTACAGGCTCACGCCTCCAAGCTTTGTTGCCCCAATATTCTATCTAACCTGCTAGTTATGCTCTCATCATCTTGTTGATACCTGTCTTAAGCATCAATCTTTTTCGTCACTTCTCATAGCATTTGCCACTAGATATCTTTCATCTTTTGTTCTACTCCTACCAGCTGCATTTACAATAGCATGATGCCATTGTTATGTATGTCTTGTCTATCAATGATCTGTACTTGTACCTAAATCAATTGTTAGGTGTTGGGGTGGGTTACTGTTTTCAAATGTTTAAAGGCTATGTTAGCTTAGTCAAGAGATATATCGATATTGTATCTGATTCGATGCAACGTTATACCCAGATGCCTAGCCAAGTTAGCTATGCTTGCAGGATGTTCTCTGAACTTCAGTATTGATGCCTGTAATAAGTAGTGGGTACTAGCCATAATGGAGGATAGTGGAGAAGAGGCTATGATTCCTCTCTAGAAGCGAGGCTCTACTGGTATTGCTGGAGATTGGCTCCATTGTGCGGAATTATTCATTGCTGTTTCAACTAGCTGGGTATCCATGGGTTCTCCCCCTGTTATTCCCCTTGTAGTGTGCTGCAGTACTTCAGCCATTATGTTTAAGAGTTTATCCAATAACTTTAACCCTAACATTTAGTCACTAGGTTGTAGGTCTAGTACCTTGTTCTAGTATATTCTCTGTCGCAACTAAGTAGACTCCGTTGCCGTTACAACCACAGCGAAAGAAAAAACCACACCAAATTTCTTGCCGAGCTTCCACCTCATTGGTTGACAACCATTCCTCACCGCTTCACCCTTTCACTTTAAAGACTTTTCATCCACAAATCATCCCCCCTCATTTGTGTTTTATCACCTCTATCAATTGAGTCCCATTTCCCAACCCTCTTATGTCTAATAGACGTAGGGGCAGAGGGAGGGGTGGTGCAAACCCCTTTGCAGCCCGCTTCAACACACCCATCCCACCTCCCAACCCAGCCTCGCCTGAGGACACACACATGGAGGAAGAACCAGGCTCTCCAGTCCAGACTGTGCCTGCCCCTGCCTCTACCACCTCTACAGAAGATCATTCTTCCATCCCTACGTTTTCACCAAGGCCTTTGGTTGAAGGCATCGCCAACACCAACCTTGGCATTTCACTTCGTACTCAACACCTTGAAGATTTCTTCCAGGCCCTGCAGATACACTTCTTGATGGTTCAAAACCGCCATATTACAGACATCCAAACACTTCAAGGCCAAGTTGCGCACCTCACCTCTCAGGTTGAACACCTGCAGTACCAACTCCACCACCAACAACCCCCCCCACCACAACAAACCACCTTGCCCACCCCACCACAACAACAAACCTGGGCCCAAAGAGCTACCAGAGCAGTCCCAGTCAAAGCCTCTACCACTCCACCAGCCAAAACTTCAACCCCAGCTGTTTTGACCAAACGCGACCGTACCATTGTCATTGAAAGAGATGGCTCTATCCTACCTGATACCACCAACCCCCTCACCATTCGCGATGCAATTAACAATGCAATCAAGAAACCTCTTATTGCAAGAATTGAATTCACCACCAACCACCATGTCCTCCTCCTCACCAAGGATAACACACCTGCCACCTCTGTTCTCAAAGCGCATCGTTCTGCCATTGAGGAAGCAACTAGAGCCACCATCCCTGCAGCCATTGGCCTCAGAAAAGACGAAATCTGGCACAAGGTCATCCTCCATGGCGTCCCTACATCCACCACCTTTTCCACTATCCAATCTGAGATTGAAGAATTCAACCCAGGCACCCACCTCCCACGCCCTCCCAGATGGCTCACCACCCCAGCCCAACGTCAGGATAAAGCAGCATCAGCTATGGTCCTCACTATTGCCGGCAAAGACTCCACAGATAAAGCCCTCAGCAGAGGCCTCTCACTCCTTGGGAAGCAGTTCAAAGTGCAACGCTACTTGTCCTTTGTTCCTGACACCCAATGCACAAAATGCCTGGCCTTTGGCCACCACCCTTCTCAGTGTACCGGCACCCAACATTGCAGCATCTGCTCCATGGAACATCCAGCACACCTCCACACTTGCGGCAGATCAGATTGTCCTACCAATGGCAAAGCATGTTGGCATACCACCATCAAATGCGTCAACTGTGGCGACTCTCACCAGGCTAATTCTAAGGAATGTCCCACATACCTCAAAGCACACCAAGCGGCAACTGAGAGAAGGAACAGGGCTGTTTAGGGATTTTACTTTAGTTTCCTATATTTGTTAGGCATCTGGCGGCTTGGAGGATTTCCTTTTGTCATTATGGCTGATGAGCGGGCCCAATCGAACGTTGCTACCTTTCAATATGAGACGGGATATCTGATCGGCACCCTTGCGTGGTGTACTTTTTATATGTTAGTTAGCTTCATAGCCGCTGCGGCTCCATAAGCATAATGAGATATAATAATAATAATAATTTGTCTCAACTAAAAGATTTGAGTAATTTGATGAATTGTAGGTGGCACACCAGGTATGCTTTGGGAGATAGTATGGAAGGACTGGAGTAATCCGATTCTGGGTTTAAAACCTGGATATTCTTTTTCTGAAGGTTAAAAATGTACTTAGAGTATATATTTGCGCCTTTAGGCCCAGCCTGCAGGATCACGCTCCGCTTCTGCTATTTTCCTCCCCCTACATTTCTTCCACGTCTTCAATACCACCAGCGTCTGGTGTGCCCATACATTTGTGCTATCTTAAAGACTTTCAGGCCGGGGCCTCCCTATCATGACTAGGGATGGCTTCAGTTCCCCTTCCCCCCTCTGAGCACTCCCCCACGGCAGGACTGCGCCCTCATGTCCTCCTCCTCCTGGAGCTTTGCGAAAGATCCTCAATGGATGCAGGAATCTCCAACCAACTCTTTCCACCCATAAGCTACACAGAGCTTGGCGACCTCTCCCCGGGAGAGGCCATCATCCTTCCACTGCTCTGCAGCTCACTTCTAGCATCGAGGTCCATCTCCACCCAGATAGACGAACTGGCCTGCGAGGTCGCCCGCCTCTCAGGACAAGTCGACCAACTCTACTCTTGTAGGGACAGGGCCCAGCACCCCCTCCCCCCCACAGCCAGACTGACACCTCGGTAGCGTCACTCTCGGCCCTTCAGCTGTCGGTTAGAGACCTCGCGTCCAGGCTGACCACCCACCTCCCTCAACGAACGCGCCACTAACAACACCCACCCCAGCGCCCCACACCTGCAGCGCCATCCACAAGCATGGCACGGCCAACCCCTTCCCGAAAGGGTAAAGAGCCCACCACGTCCCCCCCTACCGCAACCCTTGCCGGTGAGCTTACCCCCCTCTACGAGGGTGGTGGTGACACAGACATCCCCTGCTACTACATAAAGGACCAGAAATGGTATGGTGACCCGGCCGCATATGCGGCGAAAATCCCTCACTCCTGGGAGGCCCAGACGTACAGGGCAGGGAAGTACCCCCAACTCTGGGAGTTCCACCCTGTCCCGCCAACGACCGCTCAGTCCGCCGCTCCCTCTTATGCCCAAGCCGCTACGGCTGGACAGAAAAAGAAAGCAAAGATGAACAAATCAAAAGGCGTTCCCTCAGCTGCCCAGGTTGTATCTGGATCGGCCCCTCGAGCCCGCTCAAAAGGGCCCAGGATCCTCCCAGCAGCTGAGAGACATTTCTTCGCCCCCCGGTCTTCACCTTTCCCACACTCCCAGTCTGACCAACTAGCCCCCTCCTTCCCAGACATTGCTGCCTCCATTCTTCGCGAGGCACGCTGCACTCTACCCTTATCCTTCTCTGCCTGGGTCCATGACAGAGGAGCGGTAATGCTTCTTGCTCTGTCCCCATTCACCGCCTCTACCACTTACGCTCCCTATTATGAAGACCTCACTGCCAGGCTAAACCAATCCTTCCTGACCGGGGATGCTCCGTGGCTCCCTTTCTGCCCAGCCCCCAAAGAGGTTCAGCTGGCAATACACTCACTCCCTATTGCATACCTTCCGGAGGCCGACGACGACCTCCTACAGTCCCTTAGCAACACCATCCTGAATGTTAAGAACATCCAGATCCTTTCCGCTCGCTATTTGAATCCCAATCGCGATTCCCGATTCCTCAAGAAGGCGACCTCTATCGCGGTGACGGTCACGCCTGAAAATGAGGCCACAATGCTGGGCAATGCTTACCTTTTCTCCTCTCGATGCAAGATCGAGAGGGCCTACTTGGCTAATAGCCTCACTCAATGCCGTAATTGCCGGCAATACGGACACCACGCGGCTAGATGCAAGATTGACCACCCAGTATGCCCAATCTGCACCCTCTCCCACCGAATGCAGGCACACTGATACCAGAACCCCACCTGCTCTAAGGGCGGAAACCTCAGAGCTGTGGTGGACTGTTGCCCAACCTCCCTCTCAATGTGTGTGCTCTGTAAAGGCCAACACCCGGCTTTCACTAGAGAATGCCCATCAAGACCCTCCCCTCCTCCTGCCCAGAGAGTGTGCGCTGTTCCACAGAATGAAGAAGCTATGGACATGATGAACGACTCCGGCGAGGGTCCTTCAACTGGTTCACGATCCCTCCTACCCCCCTTCACTCTTGAGACACCCCGTCCTAGGCGGGATGATGCCCCCGCGACACGTCCCCACGTCCCTGCCCGAAAGGCCCGCGGAGGTACCCTGCCGAACCCCGCATGGCAGGAATCTCCCACTCCTCTCCCCCAGTCTGAGAGGCCGGAAGGCATGTAATGGCTGGTCACACCTCTCCTGTGAGTTCCGTGCTGGCGGCGGACTCCCGCAAACTGATATCCATTCTACAACACAACTGCTTGGGAAGCTGGGATGTGTTTCTTCCCCTTTTTCATTCTTTTTCCCTTTTGAATTCCCCCCTACCCTGGTCGCGCTGCAAGACCCCCACCTAAACAGGAAAAGACCCCCATCATTCGCTGGTTTCAAATCCTTTCTGCCCCCCTGCCCCAATGGCGGCAAGCCCACAGTGGCCTGCTACCTCCATGTTTCATCTACCCAACAGTTCTCGCTCCTGCCGGTCTTTTCGGAAGTGAGGGATTGGATAGCCGTTGACTTTCATTCGTCTAATGGCTTTTTTTCATTCCTTTGTTACCAGGTTTAGGGTCGCGAATCTCTACAGTACCTGGGACGCCTCCCCCTTTCGCCGGACCATCTCCCCTGGAATAGCCTTCCCCCACGCCGCCACACAGACGCTCCACGTCGGAGACTTTAATATCCATGACCCCGTGGCGGACGCGCTCCCTGTCTTTTTCGATTTCAGACCTCCGCGCATAGACATCCTTTTTCGAAAGGGCTGCCGAGGAGGGCTTCTCCCTTTTGCACACCCCTGGTACCCTCACCTACTTCCCATTCGACCGTGGACTCCGCCCCTTGGTGATAGACCTATCTTTCGCCAATGCCGCTCTGTGTCCCAGTTTCCAATCGTGGGACACACCTCTGCCCCCGACCGGCTGCGACCACGTTCCAATCCTCATCACACTAGGCGAACCTCTGGCCCGCACACCCCCTCCAGCCCCCGTATGGACAAAGACAGATTGGACCTCCCTTGAGGGGGAGATCAGGTCCCTGCAGATCGACACCCCACCCTCTCACCCAACTGCCCACTCCATCTCCGCCTGGTTCGACATGGCCATCAGCAGACTGCAGACCATGCTCTGGCTCGACACCGCAGATAAGTGGCCCTCCCACAAGTCAAAGCCCTGGTGGACTCCCAACCTCACCGCTCGGAGGGCTGCCTTCCACTCGACAGTTAGGTCCGCGCGTCGCGACCCCCTCCCCTCCTCCAAGCAGCAGTGTAAAGAAGCACATCTATTGTACTTCAAGGCCATAAAGAAGGCCAAAACCGAATACTGGAACAACTTCCTGAAATCAGCCACTCCACTGACGCTATGGACCGCAAAGCGCTATGCCTTTGGGAGGCTCCCAGACAGGTTCCCACAGATACCCGGGGCTGACAGTCCTAGTAGCATTGACAAAGCCCTACTCTCCCACTTCTTCTCGGAAAAGCAACGCTCATGCCCTCCAGCCATCCTGAGGGAGTACCAAGATGTCCCGCCGCTGTCGGCGGAAGAGATCACAATGGCCCTCAGTAACTCCTCTTCGTCTTCCGCACCCGGTCCAGACCAGATCCCCTACTCTGGCTGGAAGAGGGTCCACTCCTTGAACCCCAACATTCTGACTTCCATCCTCGGCCCCCTTGTTCGTTATGGACACCGCCCACCCTCCCTGGAGAAGGCCAACGGCATAGTACTTGACAAGCCGGGTAAGCCCTCCTACGACATGCCGGCGTCATTCCGCATCATCGTCCTACTGGAGACAGTCTCCAAGATCGTCGAGACGGTCATGGCAACCCACCTCTCTGCCCTTGCCCGCTTTCTGGGTCTCCTGTCCCCCCACCAAACTGGCTCCCTCCCCGGCCTGAGCACCTTTGACGCGGCAGCGACCCTGGCTCACGAGGTGCAGATATTTATGCGCCCCAAACTCAAGGTCTCAATGCTCTTTCTCTACATTAAATGTGGTTTTGACAATGTCTCCACCCCCTTACTCTACGAAAGGCTAACCAATAAGGCAGTCAAGCCATACATGGTCTCTTGGATTAGGTCCTTCCTCCATGGCCGCTCCTGCTGCCTGGTCTTCCAGGTGGCCCCTCAGGTCTTCTCCCCGGTCTCCATCGGCAAGCCCCAAGGCTCCACGATCTCCCCCCTCCTGTTCGTCATTTACCTCTCGACCCTCCACTCCTCAATCCCTCCGGGTCTAATCCTCTCCTATGTGGACGACTTCAAAGTCACAGTTTCCTCTGGCTCGTACTGCCGGAACGTCCAATGGCTGCAGGGAATCACCTCTGTTTTCGAAGCAAAGGCAGGCAGACTCGGCGTGTGCTTCTCGATCCCAAGACCGAAATCATGCAATCCACAACTCCCGCACAGAAAGTCCACCCCCCCACAATCCTGGTCCAGGTGGGAGGGCATCTCTTCTACCCCTCCAAACTGACACCATGTCTTGGGTACTGGTTCGCACCCTGCTCCACATCCTGCACCAAAGGCACGACCTCATACTTCTCCAGAAGGCTCGCCCTGGCCCAAGGGGACTTCGCGACGATTCATAGACTGTCCAGGCCCGGTAAAGGCCTCCCCCCCTTCCTCTGCCATCGTTTGGCATCCTCCCTCATCTCCCCAATTCTCCTCCATGCAGCCGACCTCTTCTCCATGAGCCTCACCCTCCTGGACCGGATGTCCGTCTTTTGGAGGACTGTCCGAAGGCGGGTAACTAATTGCTTTTCGTCTCCCCTAGTGGGCATCATGGCTGGTGAATCGGCCCTCCCTGTCCTCCCGTTATTGGTCCTCCACCATCGGAGGCTGGCCGCTACTGGCCTCGTGTGCCTCCCCCCCGAAGCCAATCTGGTGACAGCCTGGCTCCAGCCGTCCTTCCCGACCTCCTCCCCCGTCCGGGCACCGGAAGACCGCCGCAGCTTCACCAGAGGCTTGACGTCAGTGTATGCCCCACTCCTCTGCAAGATAGCCCCCCCCCACCTCCCTATACGCAAACACCTCCCCCGGGACGCGATTGCACACCGCACCCTACGGTTTATCAACACCTCGGGCCCTGTCCCAGTCACCTCACCTGACCTTCTTCCACCTTAGCAACTCCCCTTCAGAAAGGGGATCCGGTCCTACCAGTCGATCAAGACACAACTACGAAACGCCCTGGTTGGGGACTGGGCTACCCAGTTCCCCCCTCCACCCTACTACCCCTTCGCCGTATCCCTCAAGCCCCACCCCTTTATGGGGCTTGGTAGGTTCATCGCAGGAAGGATCCACCAAATTCGCTCCGGCAAGAGCTACCTCGCTGCCCACCCCTCCTGGTTTACTGACGACCCCTCCCCCCTCTGCCCGTACTGTGAGGAGGATGAGGAGGAATTCCCACATGCCATCCTCCACTGCGAGTCTCGCAAAGGACCTCGCGAGCGCCACCTGCGGGAGCTCATGGACCTTGGCAGAGACAGCCCACTTTGGACCAATACAGACTGCCTCCCCTCCTTTCCAAGGTATCTTAATGTGACCACCACCGGCATTCCTCCTGGTATGCCGCCTGCAGACTGGGACCCCCCCTCAGGACCTGCCCCTGACGATACAGGGCTCCCGATTCATGGCTCCACGCCTTGAGCCGTGGCGCCCACCCCACTGTTTGACTCGTCCTGCGCCTTTTGTTTCTTCTCTTTGGCTGCTGGCTGGTTTTATTTTTCGCTATGATTTTCGTACTTGCTTGCTTTAGTTGCTAGGGATTTCGTGTCGGCTATCGGACACCTTAGGGGGATTTTATATTTTGGTGCGGGTTTATTTTCTTTTGTGTATGCATGTTTGAGATTGAGCTTTTGTTTATGCCATAGCTAGCACTGCATGTAAGTTCTTGTACCGTAAACAATGAATACATGATGATAAAAAATAAAATAAAAAATAAAATAATAAAAGAATAAAAGCCCAGCCTGCAAGACTATGCTGTTCTGATCCAAATGTATCTATTTCTCACTGGATAGAGTACTGGATACTCTTTTCGATGAAGTCTGCAGACTGGATTGAACTTCGCATAAGGTTTGGACCGCACCACGTTCAATACAAGCAATTGATGTGATATGTAGTTGGTATCCCGATAGGTATTGTGAACCATGAGGCTTCAGGGGTTTCTATGAATTTGACTTCATGTAGTTCCTTGTCAAATATTTCTTCCAAGGTAGAAATGGAGATGAGATATTAAGATGCTGCGAAAATGTAATAAAAGCGTGAGCTTAATGTGCAGTTTGAAGTAAACTCATTGTTCATATCATGAGCCTTAATACTAGCATACCTATGAAGATACAGTTAGGCCGATACCAAACGCAAGTATATAACTAGGGGATGTAGGCCAAATATTCGGTCGTAGAATCTAGTGAGGCTAGCTTATGCTTGATGAAATAAGCAGGGTGAAAGATTTAAAGCGGAAAGAAATATTATCTTGATAAGATCTCTTCTTTGTTGTTTGATGATGTCTGTAATGCTTGCATGGCACTGCGATATTTATATCCGGCATCTGATTATTTGTGAACTACTTCTAACTACTTTGCCTACATGGTACCACTCTGGCTTTTATATACAAATATCCTGAATCTTATAAGTGCGAACAGTGTTTGATCCTGAAACTTCTCTTCCCCTTTCACAGTTACGGAATTTTATTCTTCTATCGAGATGTGTGCGCTATTTGTTATACCCAACAGCAGTCTTCAGCTTAGTTAGCCATATAGACTATGATATTACTTTAGTCTTGTTGACTATCATTCCAGTAGTTACTATGTTCATGAAGTCCTCGGTTTAACGCCGGGCCACCGTATCTTAATTGTAAGTCTGCGCCTGGCATGTCACCATCTTAATGGTCTCCACTTTATCTTGGTCTTCCTTTCTGTGCGTGCTTCTGAATAATCCACCTGCTTCCCTGAAGGGGTCCTATTACTAGGACCAAGTAATCTAGAGCTGATCTCGCAAGGCTATGGGTGGATTCACTGTGCTCTCTATAGCTTGTGCTACTAGGACAACCCCTTAAATTATTGTGATAAAACAGTCCTGTCACCTTCCATCCATTGTTTAGGAAGCCTAACTTTGAATCTTACTATTTCAATGCACCATTCAGAGAGCTCTGCACTTCTACTTTCCAGATATCGCCGAGGCTCGCCTCACATATATCCTCCGTGCAGCATGTGGTTGCGTGGGCCGCAGCAATGGATATAGTGTTATGAAGTCGCCTCCCTTGCTGTGGCAATTTAGCTATAGGACAGAACTCTTTGAAATCTTGGTAATGACGTCTCAGCCCCATTGGGGCGCTGCACAGAGTTGTTGGTTTCTGTAAATCGCAGGTCTTTGTGCAGTTATCCTACCGTGAGGTTTGTGCACTTTTTTCTCTCAGATTTCCATATTCCTAACTTTCACCGCCTCAAGCAATAAGTCCACCACCAATGTGCCTCCCCCACTGCTAGAAGTCCCACTAAGCTTCGTTACCTCTTGCCACTTCCCTGCGCACTCTGAAGACTTTTCTACAATCCTTGTCTTTCTACCTAACGTTGTAGCCAGAGTATTCCAGCACTCGTGCTCCACACTGCTTGTAGCCTTTTCTGCCTCCATCGACTGATACAAAGCTGTGATTCTAACTGTCAACTCACATATGCCCTCGTCTTCCCAAACTCCCTTCTTCAACGCAATAATGAAGAAACCCAACCAGAGCGCCCCGGTCGCCGAGAACTCCATCTAGGTCTCCAGAGTGGTCCCAGTCAATATTGACCTCCTCATCCACAATATCCTCTCAGATGCACTTCTGCTTAAGCAGTCTGTACTCATCTCTAGTCTACTTGAGATTATCTCAAATGCGCTTGATTCCGAGATTCATGGAGCCAGATTTGTCCATAACCACCCACTACTCTCAGTAACCAAAAGGACTACCTCAGTTATTGTCACTGTCAACCATGCAGAAGTCTCCCATTTTGGGGACTCTGTAAGGCTCCGTTGGTTGGCCCACACTAGGAACCCAGTGTACGGCACCTGGATGACTACCCAATGCCGAAACTGTTCTTCATTCAGCGACTTCCTCCCCTATTTCAAACAGCTCTTTAAGACCTGCCCCCTTTGTGCCCTAAACGACGCCCGTCTAGGTCAGCAGATAATACTATCCTTGGACCTGTATCCAGAACCAACCGGACCTCATACCCTCTGCCCTCTGATACAGTAGGACTGGTTTAATGGAACCAAATCCTGCACCTACAACTGAACTTTCTATACCTTTCTCCCCAACCGTCACCTATAAGATAGCTTCTCTTACTGTTATTCAACATAACTGCCTCTGTAGCAGTGATGTCTTACAGACTTTGTTCAGCTTCTTTGCCTATTAGTCGAATTTTCCTCATATTGTTGCCTTGTAAGATGTTCTGTTTTGAAAGGGCTCAACTTCTTTGATTTTTTCTTATAAGAGATTTTTTCCACCATGGTTTTCCTGAATATAAATCCAGGATGGAGGTATATCTTTTGCCTGAATTGCTGGATTTGGTATCTGTTCTTTCCCAATTTTTTGAAAGGTGTGACCTGATGGCTGTTAATCTTTATATACCGAATTAGGTTTTTGATTCTTTACATGTATTACTTTGCTATCAGAATGATTACTCCACCCCAGTTGGAGCTGTAAGATCTGCTGCTCCTATTACTTGGTTTTCATTGCTGGATTTTCCCGCAATTGTACTAGGAGATCTCAATATTCACCATCACTTCCCTGACCCACGACATAATACAAATACATCTGAACTTAGCACATTACAACACTACATGGATATGGCCTTGGGCTGGTCCTTTTCCTTGCTCAACTCCCATGGCTCATATACCAAGTTCTCCTTCAACCCACTTCATTGACCGTTGGTCTGCAACCTTTCTTTTACAAATAGATCCCTGTCTCTATTTATTACGTCCTTGACTGTTCTCTCCCTCCTATTGGCTCTGACTCTGTTGCTATTTCTATTAGCCTCTCTACACCCCTCCTGCATTCTTCCCCTACAAGCTTTAACTGGAAACTGACCTTGTGGGACCTTGTTTCCCCACTCCTGGACAGTTTACCTGCCCTGGATCCTCTATTCTTTCCTACAGCCTCCTTGTTGACAAACTGGTTCAACAAAAGTCTGTCTTTAGTCTCCTCCATACTGAAGTCAAATACACCTATCAAATGTGCATCTTTTCACTTAAAGGCATGGTGGTCCCCAATACTGTCAAAACTTAGATGGGTTTTCTGTCATACAGTCTGAGATATGAAAAAGAACCAGGCTACAGTAGAACAGGTGAGAGCAACTAATGGCACTTACTTTATAGTAATGCAGGAAGCCAAGCTGGCATATTGGAAGAACTACCTCATCGGAGTTAATACAGATTCACTCTGGAATGGGTGAAGAATCGCCTCTGGCCATCTTCCTGAGAGGTTCGAAAATCTACACAATGCTACGACACCTGATCAATCAAATCCAGCTTGTTGGATTATTTCTTTCCCTCGTTACCCCTACAGAACTATGAGCTTGTACTGGCTGAGTTCAAGGAGGTTTTGCCAATCACCCATGAAGAGGTCTCTATAACTCTTATCAAATGCTCTAATACCTCCGCTCCTGGTCCACATGCAATCCTATATGGGATGTGGAACAAGGTTCACAACAATAACAAAAATATTCTCCACTCTCGCCTCTCCCGCCTCCTACAACATGCCTTTCATCTGGTGTATCTGAAGCAGGCCAATAGAATAGTACTTTTAAAACTATGTAAATTAGAATACAAGTCACAATTTTTATTTAGAATCATTGTCTTTCTTGGGACAGTTTCTAACATCCTGGAAAGAATAGTGGCAAGCAGGCGGGCAACAAAGGCTTGGACTAGTGACCTCCTCTACCCGGACCAGTATAGCTAACTAAGCAGGTTTAGCTGATTTGATGCAATTGCTACTATTACTCCTGCGTTCTGCCTGCTGCTGGGAGCCAAATTTAAGACAACAACCTTGTTTCTTGACATAAAATGAGGCTTTGATAGCGTGAATGCAAATCAATTGGGCCGGATCCTGCAAAAGAAGAGAATGCCACGTTACATGATATCTAGGGTCAAGTCTTTTCTCTCAGACTGCAGGTATCATCTAGTTTTTCAGGGCACTCCTGTACCATTTACCCCAATCTCAGTGGCCATCCTGCAGGGGTCTCTCATCTCTCACTTGCTCTTCATCATCTATGTGGCTAATCTCCAGCTACTGATCCCGCGAGGACTAGTTATTTGCTGTGTAGATGACTCTGTGATAACAGTTGCCTCTGTGCCATAGAGGGCAAATATACAGAAGGTCGAGGCTTTCATTACTAAACTCAAAAATCTTAGCTCCCTCCTTGGAGTCACCTTCTGGGTTCCAAAGACTGAACCTGTCCATTTGCGAATCTGAAAGGATCATGCACAGCTCTGAATCACCCCAGCGGTGATAAAGAAGATGCTCTTGTACTGAGCTCCCTTAGTTAAATGGCTCAGGTACTAGCTAACCCCCCCTCTCAACATCACCTCATACTTTGATAAGAGGCTAGCAATGGCCCATGGGACATTAACTGAAATCCACTGCCTAAGTGATAGAAGCAAAGTCCTCACCACCTAGTGCAACAAAGAAATAGCTGTAGAACTTGTACTCCCAATCCAAATATATCGCAATGACTGCTTCATTCAGACCATGGCTACAGCCTTGAAAATGGACATCTCCTGAAATCCAGTCCTTAAGTGGATAAACTACTGCTTCTGCTCTCTGCCCCTTGAGTGACTAAACTATGAGGTAGCACTGCTATCTATTGCAATATACCTTACCCACAATAGAGGCCTTGCAGCTACAAGTCACGTATGCTTACCATCATGTCTCAATCTGGCTACCTCTAAGTTCTCTACATTGGTCCCAACAGAGGATGACCACTGCTCCAACTGGTCTTACAGACACCTGACTGTCGGTGTCAAGAGTCATCCCAGGCCAGTCATCTGGTATGCTCTTCACAGGCTTTGGAGTAGCTTCCTGCTCCTCACTACACTATGCCAGCTCCTGTTTGAAGAAATTTGCCAACTTCACAGAATAGCCCTTGCCTCTACACACTTAATCCACCTGAACCTATACTATGACTCTGGGATGTGATATACTGCACTCAGGGCTACCATAAGGTCGATGCTAGTAGCTATGTAGGTAGCAGAGCGAACTATCGCTCTGGAATACCGATTCCAACCTGCCACCATATCCCACACATTCATAGAACTTCCAAGATTCATGTCAGGAAGCATTTACCAAATGCATAGCTGCAAGATCTATCTAGCTGGATACTCCAACCGGGGCCCTACCACTGAGCCCACTTTATGCCCCTACTGCGAGAAGGAAGAAGAAACCTTCCAGTACACAATTCTCTACCCTCTTACCAAAATCATGGAATGCCAGTCCCGTTTCTCAGGAATGATAGACAGGATACTGACGCTCCTGTCTGAGCGTCGGTCAACCTCGTCCCGGTGCTGGCATGCTCCATTTCTGCTACTTCCACTGGCGTCATTTCTGCTATGCCAGTGACTAGGTCTCACTCTAGCTTACCAGAACTAGAATGAGTCCTATGGGCTCATCCATAGCCTTCACCACTTCATGAAACCAACATGGCCTGCTTTACCTAGGCCAGCCACTTGTGGGACCGTACTGTTACTTTTATTTCCTGGGCTAAATGTAGTATGCACTGGAGAATTAGCATTACAGAGTGTATTTTTGCTACTATTTTGTTCTAATGACTGATAATTTTACATTAGTTCTAGAGGACTTTGCTTAGTTGATAGTCACTGCTTGGATGCATGGAAGTATATTTTTTCCTGCTTTGGTCGAGAGCTTGTTAGCATTGTTTGAATTTTGTAATTATCATGTGTAATTGCATTGGAATTAAGGTTTTTTTTATACTCTAGCATAAGTTGTAAACATAGTTTTGTACCTAACAATGACTATATGATATATAAAAGAAAAAGAGAGAAAAAACAGGGGCAAAAATTAGGTACCAGAACTTCATCCGTTACAAGCACAGTAAAAGAAAAAACTAAAATGTACTTGTAGGCAAGACCTCTTCTCATTGGCTGAAAACATTTTCTCCCCACCTTACCCTTTACCCCTCTCCAAGATAAGACTTTCATCACCCTTGATAGATTCAAAGGCTCCTCCTTTCACTGTCCACAAGGGCAGAGGTATCAAGAAGCTTACAAATCTCCGTAGAAAGACCATACCACATGCTGGTACTAGTCACTCGACCCTTGGTGATGGCAGTGGCACTCTGTCCCCCATCTTCTTACCTCAGGGCTCCACGTCACTAAAACTACCACTCAGTGACACTACCTATACTTGGCTTCCTGTTCTCCCTCTTAAGGTTACAGAAGGTGTCTTTTATAGTACAGGCTCCTTTGAGAGCCTTTTTTTCAGGAACCCCTTAACACGGGGCTGGGCGAAAGCAACTCCTGACACGAGATATTAGTATTTACCAGAATACTAGACATGATCAAACCTGACTACAAGAGACAGTATGACATCCTCAGTCAAACTGCCAGTAACCTGACGCCTGAGCTGGTATTACGCACATGGAAATCTGAGACAGAAAGTGCACAAACCTCACGGTAGGGGAACTGCGCACCGACTCTCGATTTTCCCAAGTGCCAGCACCCTGCTGGCGCCCCGTGATGGGGCCTGTACGTCATGGCGAGATTTTGAGAGTTGCCTCCCAAAACTAAAAGGTCACATCAATAAAGCCCACTTTATAATACCATATATGTCGCCGCTGTCCGTCTGACCACTTGCTATTCACAAAATATATGCAAGGAGACCTCTGGAGACATCTGGGAAGTGAAATGGAAGAGATTGGTCAAAGGCATATTGAAATAGTAGGCTTCAATGTTAGGCTTTCTATACAAGGGGCGCAAGGTGGCAGGACCTTTGCGGCGAAATACTCCAAGAGAATGTCACCGTAGTAGGGGCTATTAGGAGCATACCGAATCTACACAAACCTATCTTAGATTAGCGGTAGGTTGGTTGGGTCTAGCAATAGGTCCTCTCTGCGGAGGCTGGCGGATTGAGAAGAAGCACGCTCAGAAAGGAAGGCGTAGATAAGTCGTTGCCTGTTAAGACGTGGAGACATTGGGCTCGGATTTGCGATAGGTACTGGGTGGCATAGAATGAACTTGATCACTACATCACCGAAGAGACTACGGGAATGATATTCAACTAGACTAGAGTAATATAATGGTCTATGCGGACAACTAAGTTGGAGGCCGCAGTGTAGTATAACAAATAGCGTAGTCATCTCCAAGGAGGAATACCATTCCATAACCGTGAAAGGGAGTGATGAGTTGTAAGGTCAAGCTGTGCTGGCACATATAAGATTCAGGACCTTTGAGTATCAAAATCAGGGTAGTAGCTCTGTGGTATAGTAGTTACCAGTAGTCTGTGAATACTCAGTTGTGGGATATAAATATTGAAGTGGCTTCCGAGCTTTACAGACATCATCAAGCAATGGAGAAGAGATCTTATTAATATGATATTGTTCTGCACCAGAAATCTTTACTTTACCTATTATATTGTGACGAGTCTTCCTCGACAGATCATCCAATGGCAGATTTTAGGGCATTTTTTTTCTTCTTTCTTTTTTGTTATCAAGTATTCATTGTTTACTGTACAAGAACTTGCATGAAGCACTAGCTGTGGCATGAACAAAACCTCAATCTCAAAAATCGCAATCACAAAAGAAACAATTCGCATCAAATTGTGAAATCCTTCAAACAGTGTCCGATAGCCAACACAAAATGTGACTAAACTAAAGCAAGGAAGTACAAAAATCATAAATGAAAATTAAACCATCAATACAGGAAAAAATATTCTCCAAATGGAGTAAAACTAATGGTGGACTTGGTAATTGAGGGCCTGGAACCATGGATCGGGAGCTCCACACAGTGGGGGGAAAGCGGGGGTGGTGGGTTCTACCATACAGGCAGCATGGCCAGGGGAAAGCCATTGGCGGTCACATTGAGGTATCGTGCCAGAGAGTGGAGTGTGTTTATATCGGTCATAAGTGAGCTGTCCCTGCCAATGTCTGTGAGCCCCCAGAGGTGGCGCTTACGAGGCACCTTGCAGGACTTGCAGTCACGAATAGCGGGTGTGAAATCCTACTCATCCTCTGCGCAGTGGGGACAGAGGGGGCAGGAGTCGTTAGTGAACTAGGAGGGATGGGTAGGGAGGTAGCTCTTATGTGAACGCATCTGGTGGATGGTGCTGGCGATAAACCTCCCAATGCCCGCGAAGGGCTAGGGCGAGAGGGTCATGGCGTATTTGTAGCCCAGGGGGGGGGGGAAACTGGGTAGCCTAATCCTTGGCAAGGAGAGCTTTTGTACATGCCTTGATTGACTGATAGGAGGGGACCCTGTCTTTCATGGAAAGCTGATAAGGTGGAAGGAGGACAGCTGCAGCTAGTGGAACAGGGCCTGAGGTGTTGATGAAAGGTAGGGGGGAGTGTGCTATTGCATCCAAGGATAGGTATTTCCTTATAGAGTGGCAGGGGGGGGGGTCATCCAGAGGTGAGGAGGGTAGACTGATGTCAGGCCCTTGGTGAAGTGACTGTGGTCCTCCAAGGCCCTAAAAAGGAAGGTTGTTGGAAAGCAAGTGTGGAGCCTTGCAGTAGCTGGGTTGGCCTCGAGAGGGAAGCACAAAAGTCGGACAGTGGCCAGCCTCTGTCGGCGGAGGATCAATAGCCTGAGGGGGTGGAGGGCCAATTCACACTCCAGGATGCCAACCAGGATTGAAGAAAAGCAATTCGTTGCCCATCTTGGGACCGTTTTCCAGAAGACAGACATCCGGTCCTTCAGGGTGAGGCTTGGTGAGAAGAGGTCTGCCACATAGAGAAGGATTGGTGTAATGAGAATGGATGCCAGGCGGTGGCAGAGGAAGGGGAGAAGGCCCTTTCCAGGCCTGGAGAGCCTCTGAATTGTTGTAAATGCCCCTTGAGCCAGGGAAGTCTTCTGGTGAAGTTTGAGGTGGTGCCTTTGGAGTACGAGTTGGTAGAGTGCACGAATGAATAGCCAAGCCAACAGATCAGTGTGGTGGTGCAAAAGAGGAGGCCATCTATAGAGACCGGGATAACGGGTGGCGTGACCTTTTGAGCCAGTGTCAACCCATGCATGAGTTCTGTCTTTGGGATCTAAAAGGATACTGCCAGTCTCCCTACCTTTGCCAGGAGAGTACTGGTGATGGCTTTTAGACTCTGCATGTTCCTCCAATAGGAATCCGAGGTGGCCATGACTGTGAAGTTGTCCACATAGGAAAGGATAAGGCCTTAAGAGACTGGGTAATGAAGGGACATGACATATATAATGAAGAGGAGTGGCAAAATCGGAGAGCGCATCCTCCATCTCTTCTATTTTCCTCGCGCTTAAAATCAACGCGCAACGCTTGGAGTTCACAAGCCATCCACCCCCCCCTTTCCTCCCGCGATAGCTGCGTCCTAGGAGTTACGGCCAGTTCCCTCCTCCCCTCACTGCCCTCTTCTGCTCTCTTGAGACAGGAGGGCTTTCCTTCCTCTGGGTGCCAGTACGCCTTTCACGCTGCCGGTTCTCGACCCCTTCCTCGCTTAGTGAGGCCCCTCCATACCGTTGGCGACCATTCGCTTCCCATGCTTCAGCGGGCTGGGCACGCGGTTTACGGTACGCGAGAACTCTTCAACTGGCCCACGGGTCGATCTCGCCTTTTCCCACCGTCAGCTTAAGTGGTGGTATACCATCCACCAAATGATGCCATCTCTCAGAGAACAAGGGACTACGTGAGAGAGGCAATAAAGCGCTTGCCTTCTTCCACTGGGGACCGTCTAGTCGGACACGAAGACGATTACCGTGAGTTAACGAGGTCCCGTTCGGTTTCCGCCCTGTTTCAGTGGTTGGATCAGCTTGCACCCTAATGCTACACCCATACTCGGCTTGCACCTTACTGCTCCTCCCTCTTTCGTCGTCCCGCACAGGGGGTCCATTTTCTTGGTTGCGTCGCGTTCTGCGATAACTCTTATGGTTTCTGCTGCCAGCGCGTATATCTGGCACTGTTGTTGTGTGATCTACGGTGCGGGTTTTCTTTTGTTCTTTTTTGTGATGTGACGGGTGGTTATCTGCCTATGTTTTCCCGCTTGTCCTTAGTTGGGCTTCCCCTATTCCCTGAGTTCGCTTGTGAGGAGGGGATGGGTTTTTCTTTGGGGCGAGATGTGCAGTTAGGCCCATACCAGAGGGACCTGAGGATACGGTCCTGCCTGGCAGAAGGAGGAATGGGGATTGTTTATACCATAGCTAGCGCTGCATGCAAGTTCTTGTACCTTAAATAACAACGAATACATGATGATAAAAAAAGAAAGAAAAAAAAGCAAAAAAAAAAGTGAGCAAAAAAAAAAAGTAAAATCGGAGAGCGCTGTGGGGTGCTGACCGAAACTGGGGAGAAGACTAGTGGTGCCCCCGGGAAGATCAGGTGGCAAGAGCATCCAGGGAGGAAGGATCTAATCCACTAGACTATGTAAGGGTTAACCGCCAGAGAGGCAAGCCTTTCGCAAAGTGAGGTGCCGAGATATTGTCAAAACCACCCTAGATGTCGTAGAAGAGGGTAGGGACCTTGACCTTGAGTCGCATAAATAGCTGAACATCATGGAACCGGGTCGCAGCCGCCTTGGAACTACTTAAACCTGGGAGGGATCCAGTCTGGTGTGTGGACAAGAGGCCCAAAAAGTAGGCAAGTGGCGAAAGATGGGTCGCCATAATCCTCCTAAGAATCTTAGAGACAGTTTCCAGGATGACGATCATCTAGAATGAGGCTGGTATGTCAGAAGAGAGTTTCTACCATTTGTCCAACTTGTCGCCATTGGTCTTCCGCAGGGAAGTAGGATGTGGTTTGTACCGAACAAGTGGGCCGAGTAGGGACGTGAGAATATTGGAGTTCACAGAGTGTACTCTTTTACAAATTGAGTCTGGTATCTGGTCCAGGCCAGCGGCAGAGGATGAAGAGGAGTTTCGCAGAGCAACAGTTATCTCCCCTGCTGTTAGCACAAGAACATCTCTGAACTCCTAAAGGCTGGCTGGCAGATTCAAGGACTGCTTCTCGGGGATGGAGTATGAAAGGAGTGCTTTGTTAATTGACACGGGGGTTGTCAGCGGCAGGGATTTGGGGGAACCTATTTGGATGTTTGCTGCAGGTGTAGCACTTAGTAGTTCTGAGTGTTTGGTGGGTAGCCGTCTGTAGCAAATTATTCTAGTATTTGGTCTTGGTCTTCTTTATAGCCTTGAAGTATAGTAGCTATGCTTTCCTGCCCTGTCACTTTGATGAGAGGAGAGGATCACGCCATGCTGCATGGACCGTTGAGTGGAAAGCTGATCCTTGCGCTATAAAGTTGGGGGTCCAGCATGGTTTGGACCTAGCGGAGTGCATCTTGTATGGGGTGTGGAGTATGAGGACTGCTCTCAGCCTGCTAAGGGCCGTGTCGAACAAGATGGAGAATGTGTGGGGTATTGGGAGGGGTGGAGTAGGGTTAAATATCTTTGTTTTAATCTCTTCCTCCAGGGAGCACCAGTCGGTCTTTGTCCATGCGGGGCAAGAGCGGGCCGGCGAGCCAGAGGTTTCAACAGTGTTATTAGGATTGGGACATGGTCTGATCCCGTCACGGGGAGGGGGATGTTCCACAATCGGAAGATGGAGGAGAATGGGGCATTTGCAAAGGCTCAGTCTATCACTAAGGGATAATAATCGGGATTGAAGTGGACATAGGCAAGGGAGCCAGGGGCGTTCAGGAGATAGAAGTCTTCCTGTACGGCTTTCACAAAAAAGGGGGTAGAGGCTCCAAGGTCCCAGAGAGAAAAGAGAAGACCCGGGTCCGCCGAGAGATAGTGTATGTTGAAGTCCCCAACGACCAGTATAGGTGTAGCAGAGTCAGGAAAGGGAATCTCGGGTAGGATGGTTCGATGAAAGGGGGAGCCGTCCCATGTGCTATAGAGGTTTACAACTCAGAATTGGGCATCAAAGGAAACAAAGAAACCAACAGACGAGTGAAAGTCATCCACCATCCCATCCCTTGCCTCGGAAAAGACCGGGAGGACTGGAAAGTGTTGAGTGGAGGGACATTGTAGGTAGCAGGCCACTCTTGGCTTGCCACTATTTAGGGCAGGGGGGCAAACAGGCTTTGAGGCTGGCGAATCACAGAGGTCTGTTTCTGTATAGGGGAGGGTCTTGAAGAGCAACAAGGGCAAGGAGGAAATCCAAAAGAGAAAAGGAATTAAAAAGGGAAAGAAACACGGCCCAGCTTCCCAAGCAGTTGTGTTGTAGCACGGATATTGGGTTATAGGAGCGCGCCTCCAGCGCAGAACTCACAGGGCAGGTGTGACCAATCATTACATGCCTTCCAGCGAAATAGGCGGGAGGAATGGAGTGGAGATTCCTGCCATGTGGGGTTTGGCAGGGCACCTCCATGGGGCTTTGGGGCTGGGACGGGGGGACGTGATGGGGAGACATCACAACACCTAGGGCAGGGTGTCTCAGGCTCGAAAAGGAGTAGGTGGAGTAATGCACCTGTTGAAGGACCCTGACAGGAGTCCTTTGTTGAGTCTATATCATCCGCATTTTGTGGAATAGAGGACTCCCAGAGGGAGGAGGTGGGGGGTATCTATGGGCATTCACTAGCAAATGCTAGGTGGTGACCCTGGTAGACCGCACACATCAGGAGAGAGGTTGGACAGCAATCGACCACCGCTCTGAGATGCCCGCCCTTGGAGCAGGTGGGGTTCTGGCATTGATGTACCGGTTTCCGGTGGGAGAGGGCTCAGATTGGACAGACTCGGTGGTCAATCTTGCATCTAGCTGAAAGGTGTCCGGATTCCCAGCAATTGCGGCATTGAGCGAGACTGTTAGCTGAGTATGCTCTCTCTATCTTGCATCGAGATGAGAAAATGTAAGCATTGCCCAACATAATAGCCACATTCTCTGATGCAACCATCACAATCACGGATGTTGATTTCTGGAGGACTCTAGAGTGATGGTTGGGGTTCAAATAGTGGGCGGAAAGGATCTGGACATTCTTGATGTTCCGGATACTGTTGCTGAAAGATAGCAGGAGGTTGTCATTTTCCTCTAGAACATAGCCTATCGGAAGGGAGTGCACATCGAGTTGAACCTCGTAGGAGGCGGGGTGAAAGAGGAGCCAGAGGGCGTCATCCACTGGGAACGAGGGGTTCAGTCTAGCCATGAGCGTGTTGTAGCAGGGGGCATAGGCTATTGATAGGACAAAGAGGGAGAGAGCTAGAAGGGTCACAGCACCTCTGTCATTGACCCAAACAGAGAAAGATAGTGGGAGGTTGCAGCCTGCTTCACGGAGAACAGAGGCAGCGGTTTCGCTGAAGGAGGAAGCTATAAGCTGTGCCAGGGAGTGAGGGAATGGGGAGGGCCTGGGGGTGAAGAAACGTCTCGGAGCCACTAGGGGGCTCTTCGGACCCTTGAAAGGGGCCATGGGGACCCAGCCAGATGCTACCAGGGCAGCCAAGAGCGTGTTTTTTGCCTTATTCGCTCCCCCTTTCTTCTTCTATACAGGGGAAGCAGCTTGAGCACAGGAGGGGGTACCGCACTGAGCCGACGGCCATGGGACAGGGTGGAACTTTGAGAGGGGGAGGTACTTCCCTTCCCTGTAGCTCCTAGCTTCTCAGGAGCATGGGAATTTTGCCACGTATGCAGCCGGGTCGCTGTACCATGTCTGGTCTTTCGTGCAGTAGCAGTGGATATCCGTATTACCACCACCCTCATGAGGGGAGTCAGCCCATTGGCTAGTATTGCTGTGGGGGCAGACATAGCCTTCTCCTTACCCATTCGGGAAGAAGCTGCCCGAGCCATGTTCGCGCTAGCCTGCATAGACTGAGGCAGTGGGGGTATGAGTTGGTGGAGGCATGCTGGTTGGGTAAGGGGAGTTGGCAGCCAACACGCGAGGTCTCTAACCGACAGCTGGGAGGCAGAGAACCATGTGGATGTGTTGTCACTTTGGCCGGGGCGTGCAGGAGGGCGATGAGTCTTGTCCCAGTGGGAGCAGAGCTCATCAACTTGTCCTCAGAGGCGAGTGACTTCTAGCGCGAGTTCTTCAATCAGAGTGGAGTAGGCCTTAGATCCCGGAAGAGAGGTGCAATGGAGGAGGAGGATGACAGCCTCTCTAGGGGAGAGAAGTCATCAAACCCGCCTGAACTGATAGGTGAGAAAGGTCGGGAAGACACTCCCACATCTGTCGAGGACCTCGCTATGAGGTCTAGAAAGAGGGGAATAGCATGGCAGATTCCTGACACCATGGAGTGCTCACAGAGAGGAAAGAGAACTGAAGCCATTCCTGTCATGACAGGGGGGGCCTCAGCCAGGAGGTCTTTAGGATAGAGAAAACATATGGGCACACAGGACACTGATAGTGTTGAGAACGAGGTGGAAATGTAGGGGGACAGGAATAGCGGGAGCAGAGCGGGGCCGATTTTGGTCCTTAACTTTTTTTTTTTTCTTTTTTTCTGTTTTTTTATCATCATGTATTCATTGTTTATAGTATAAGAACTTGCATGCAGCACTAGCTATGGCATCCACAAAACCCTAATTTCAAAATCCGCAATCAGAAAAGAAACAATTTACACCAAACTCTGAATTCCTCCTCCTAGTGTCGCATAGTGGACATGAAATTCTCGAGAACTAAAGGAATCAAGTACGAACATCATAACAAAAATGTAAAATCAAACCAAAACAAAGTAAGAGAAAACCACTCTGCGGGTGGAGTAAAACTACTGGTAAGCGTCACACATTAGGGCCTAAAGTAGTGGATCGGAAGCTCTATACATAGGGCACAGGTTGCGGGCGAGTGGTCCTGGCATGCAGGCGGCATGCCTGCGGGAAAGCAAGCAGTGGTCAAGTTCGAATAATGTGCCAAGGAGTGAAGGGCGTTAATAACGGTTAATAGTAGGCTGTCCCTGCTAATGTCCTCGAGCCCCAGGAGGTGGCGCTCACGCTGCTCTGTCGCGGATCTGCAGTGTGGGATAGCATGAGCAAAGTCCTCCTCATCTCCTCAAAGTGGGAGTAGAGGGGAGAGGGATCGCCAGTGAACCAGGTGTGATAGGCAGTCAGGTAGCTCTTGCCCAAGCGCATTTGGAGGATCCTACCCCCTATAAACCTCCCCAGGCTGATGAACGGGTGGGGTGAGAGGGTCATTTCGTACTGGTAGTCAGGTGGGGGGGGGAACTGGATTGCCCAATCCTTGGCTATTGCAGCTCTCACAGGCGCCTTGATTGACTGATAGGATGAGATCCCCTCTCTCAGGGTGAGCTGGTCAGGTGGAAGGAGATCGGGCCAGGCCACTGGAGCGGGGCCTGAAGTGCCGATGCACAGGAGAGTGCAGGACGAAATCGCATCTAGGGGCTGGTGCTTTCTCATAGGAGGGTAGGGGGGGGAGGTTTTCCCAAGGAGAGGAGTATAGACTGACATCAGGCCCCTGGTAAGGCGCTGATGGGCCTCAAAGGGCAGGAAGGAGCAGGATGTGGGAAAGCCAGAGTGGAGTCTAGAAGTCACCAGGTTTGTCTCGGGAGGGAGGCACCCGAGTCGGACAGAGGGCAGTCTCTGCCGGTGGAGGATTAACAGTAGAAGTGGGGAGAGAGCCGATTCACATGCCAGGATGTCAGCCGGGGTTGAAGAAAAGCAGTTTGTCACTCATCCTTGGACCATTCACCAAAAGACTGACATTCAGTCAAGGAGGGTGAAGCTTGGTGAGAAGAGGTCCACCCAATAGAGGAGGATTGGGGAGATTGGGGAGGATGCCGGAAGGCAGCAGAGAAAGGGGGTGAGGCCTTTTCCTAGCTTGGAGAGTCTTTGAATCATTGTGAAGGCCCCTTAGGCCAGGCCAAGTCTTCTGGAAAAGTGCGAGGTGGTGCCTTTGGTGCATGAGGCAGTTGAGGGCACGAACAAGTATCCTAGCCACCGTATCAGTTGGGAGGGGTGAAAGAGGTGACTCTCGGGCAGGACTGGGATTAGGGGAGGGGAGACCTTCTGTACTATGGTCGCCCAGTGCATGAGTACAGTCTTCGGGATCGCAAAGGATACATCAAGCCTGCCAGCCTTCGGCATGAGGGTGCCAGTGATGCCCTGTAACGTCTGGATATTCCTCCTATACAAACCGGAGGTAACTGTGACCGCAAAGGCGTCCAGATAGGCGAGGGTGAGGCCTGGAGGCACTGGGATATAAAGGGATGAAACGTATATGACGAATAGGAGAGGCGAGATCAGAGAGCCATGCTCCTGCTGTACTATTTTCCCCCCCTTGCGTTTCTATCTCGTTCTCAACACTATCAGCATCCGGTGCGCCCCTACACATTTGCTACCCTAAAGACCACCAGGCCATAGCTTCTCTGTCACGACAGGAATGCCTTAAGTTCCCCTTCCCCGCTCTGAACACTCCTTGGTGTCAGGAGTCTGCCCTCACATGCCCCTCGACCTGGAGCTCCACGAAAGGTCCTAGATGGATGAGGGAATATCCACCCAACTTTGTACCTGCATCAGTTCTACTGAGCTTGACGACCTCTTCCTCGGTGAGGCTGTCATCCTCCCCCTCCTTTGCAACTCCCTGCTGGCTGGGAGGTGCATCTCCACTCAAAGTGACGTCCTGGTAGGCCAAAATGGCGCGCATTGCAGGACAGGTCGACGAACTCTACTGCTGTTAGGACATGCGCCAACGCCCTCCTGCTCTCCCAACCAAGAATGACACTGCAGCAGTATCGCTCTTCACCCTTCAGATGTTGGTTAGAGACCAAGCATCCGGGCTGGCCACCCCCCGCCCCCAACCAGCATGTCACGCACCGCCCCCACTCTAACACCCCATGCCTGCGCCGCTTGACACCAACATAGCAGGGGCGCCTCCTTCAACAAAGGGTAAGTAGAGGGCCAGGTCCCGCCCTACCACAATCCTGGCCAATGAGCTGACCCCCTCCTACGAGGGTAGTGGCAACACAGACATCCACTGCGATAGCCTAGAAGACCAGAAATGGTACGGCGACCTAGCGTTATACACGGCACAATTCCTATTGCTCGTGGCAGGCACAGACCTACAGGGTAGGGAAGTACCCATCCTCTCAGAGTTCCACCTTGCTCCACGTCCGTCGGCTCAGCCCAGTGCCTCCACCTATGCTCTGGCCAGTTCCGCTGGACAAAAGAAGAAAGGGAAAGCGAACAAAGCAAAGAATGCCCCCTCGGCTCGCCAGGCAGCATCTGGCTTGGCCCACTCGGCCTGCTCCCAAGGTCCGTCGCGCCTCCCAGCAGCCGTGCGACGTTTCTTCGCCTCCAGGTCCTCCCCTTCCCTCACTCTCAGCCTGATTGCCTAGCTGCCTTCCTCCCAGACATCCCTGCCTCTGTCCTTCGGGAAGCAGGCTGCATCCTACCTCTCTCTTTCACTACGCGAGTTAACCATAGGAGAGCTGTAACTCTGCTTGCGCTCTCTCCATTTGTCCCCTCAAGTGTACATGCCCCCTACTATGACATGCTCACGGCCAAGCTAAACCATTCCTTCCCAACAGGAAATACTCATGGGCTCTAGTCCCGCCTTGCCCCTATTGAGGTCAAGCTTGCAATACACTCCCTCCCAATCGCATATCTCGCGGATGACAACGACGACCTCCTACAGTCCCTCAGCAACACCTTCTTGAATGTCAAGAATGTCCACGTCCTTTCGGCCCGCTACCTGAATCCCGATCGTGACTCTAGAATCATCATAAAGGCTAGCTCTGTGGTAGTAACAGTTGCGCCGGAAATTGAGGCCACCATGTTGGGCAACAGTTACCTTTTCTCCTCATGAGGCAAGTTCGTAAGAGTGTACTTGGCTAACAGCCTCACTCCATGCCCTAACTGCTGGGAGTAATGACACCATTCGGCTAGATGCAAGATTGACCACCCAGTCTGTCAAATTTGCGCCCTCTCCCACCCAAAGCAGGCATACAGATGCCAGAACCCTACTTGCTAATGGGGCGGAAACCTCGAAGGAGTGGTGGAGTGCTGTCCGACCTCCCCCCCGATGTGTGCTGTCAGGAAAGGCCAGCACCTGGCTTTTGCTCCAGAATGCCCATCGAGAGCTCCCCTCCCAGCTTCCTGCGGGAGTCCTCTGTCCCGCCAAATGAGGAAGCTACGGACACTACGAACGACTCTGGTATGGTCCTTCAACTGGTGCACAACCCCTTCTATCCTTCTTCGATACTGAAATACCCTGCCCTAGGCATGGCGATACCCCCCAAATACATCCTCCCATCCCAGCCACAAAGCCCCCAGGAGGTGCCCGGCCGAATCCTGTATGACAGGAATCTCCCACTCCTGTCCCCCAGCCAGAGATGCCAGAAGGCGTTTAATGGTTGGTGACACCTCTCCTGTGAGTTTCACGCTGGCGGCAGACTATTGTAATCCAATATCCATTCTACAACACAACTATTTCGGAAGCTTAGACGTGTTTCTTTCCCTTTTTAATTCCTTTTCTCTTTTGAATTTCCCCCTCTACCCTTGTTGGCCTTCCAGATCCCCCCCTGCACAGCAACAGCCCTCCATTATTTACCGGCTTTAAAGCCTCTTTACCCTCCTGCCCCAATAGTGGCAAGCCAAGAGTGGCCTGGTACCTTCACCTCTCCTCCACTCAGCAGGATTCAGTTCTCCAGATCTTTTCAGAGGCAAGGGACTGGATGGCGCTGGACCTTTTCTCTTCTGTTGGTTTCTTTGACTCCTTTGTTACCAAGTTTTGGGTTTTGACCCTCTACAGCATATGTGACGGCTCCCCCTTCCACTGGACCATCTCGCCAGAGGTTCTCTTCCGTGGCACCACCACACTGTGGCTGGTCATTGGGGACTTTAATATCCGTCACCCCACGGCTGACCCTAGGTGCCTCTTTTCGATCTCAGACCTTGGTGCCTCCACTCCTTTCTTTGAGATGGCTGCTGACCCGGGCTTCTGCCTCTTGATCGTCCTTGGTACCCCCACCTACCTCTCCTTCAATCCCGAATTGCGCCCCCCAGCAATAGACCTACCCTTTGCCAATGCCTCGTTGTCTCCCAGCTTCAGGGCTTGGGACATGCCCCTCGCCCCAACAGGACCTGACCATGTCTCGATCCTCATAGCCTTGGCAGAGGCTTGGGCTCGCCGACCTCCTCCTGCCCCTGCAGGGACGAAGACTGACTGGCTTTCTGTTGAGGCAGAGATCAAAGCCATTAGGGTTAACTCCCCTGGCCCTCCCCTGACACCCCACACATTTCCACCTCGTTCAACATGTGCCTTGGCACACAGAGAACTATGCTCAGACACTACACCACAGATAAGAGACCCTCCAGCAGGTCCAAACCATTGTGGACCTCCAACCTGGTGGAACAGAGATCGGTATTCCACTCAACAGTTCGGGTGGCACTGAGGGATTCCCTCCCCTCATCGAAGCAATATTGCAGTGAGGCCTGGCTTCTATACTTAAATGCCATAAAAAAGGTTCAAACCGAATGCTAGAATAATTTCCTAAAAACAGCCACCACACACATGCTCGGGACCATGAAGCGCTAAACCTTCGGCAGGGCCCCAAATAGGTTCCCACAGATACCCGGCACTGACAACCCCTCAGATATAAACAAACCCCTGTTTTCACATTTCTTCCCAGAGAAGCAGTCCTCAAGCCCACCAGCCATTCTGTGAGAGTTCATGGATGTTCCACTCCTATCGGCTGTGGAGATAACAGTTGCCCACTGGAATTCCTCCTCGTCCTCCCCCCGCGGGCCAGACTAGATTCTGTCCTCTGTTTGGAAAAGAGTGCACTCTGTGAACCCGAATATCCTGACATGCCTGCTCGGCCCCCTTGTCCGGTATGGACAGATCTTCTGCCTGGTCTCGGTTGGCACTCCCCAGGGCTCGCTGATCTCCACACTCCTGTGCGTGATCAATGTCTCGTCTCTTCACTTACCAGTTCCTCGGGGCCTCATCCTCTGCTCCCTGGATGACTTCACGATCACAATTGCCTCTGGTTCTTCCCCGTGGAATGTCCAGAGACTGCCGGACATCACCGGCAGTCTCCAGGCGAAGGCCGATAGACTGTGTATGGCCTTCAGTATCCTGAAGACAGAACCCATGCACGGCGTGACACCTGTGCAGAAGGTCCCCCCTCCAGTGATCATGGTCTGGCTAGACAGTCACTTTTTTTGTCCCTCAAAGCTGATATGCTGGCTTGGATATTGGTTCGACCCTGCAACCACCTGCTGCACCTGCTGCACCACCTCACATTTCACAAGAAGACTCGGCCTGGTCCAAGGAGCCTTTGCAATAATCCAAGGACTCAGCAGGCCCGGTAAGGGTCTCCCCACCTTCCCCTGCTATTGTCTGGCATCCTCCCTGATCTTCTTGATTTTTCTCTATAGAGCGGACCTCTGCTCACCAAGCCACATCCTAGTGGACCGTATGTCCGTATTTTGGAGAACTGTCTCGCGGTGGGTGACAAACTGCTTCTCTTCAACCCTGGTTGGCTTTCTGGTATGTGAATCCGCTCTTCCCCCCCTTGCACTATTGGTCCTCCACCGACAGCGACTGGCTGCTATCTGACTAGTGTGCCTTCCCCCTGTGACCAACCCGGCTGCTGCAAGACTTGACCAGTCCTTTTCCACTTCCACTGCCTTCTGGGCCCCAGAGAACCAACGTCACTACACCAGGGGCCTGATGTCCATCTATGCCCCTCTTCTTTTGGAAAGCCCCGCCCCCCTGCCCCCCTACAAGAAAGCAACTTCCGCTAGACGCGATTGCATACCACACTCTCCCTTTCATTCACAACTCAGGCCCTATGCCAGTGGCCTCTCCCAACTTTCTTTCTCCTGACGCGCACCCCCTGAGGGAGGGGATCCCGTCCGACAAGTCCATCAAAGCGAGAGTGAGTGTTGCACTCACCAAGGATTGGGCGACCTGGTTCACCCTCCCACGCTATTACAAATATGCTGCGATACTCTTGACCCACCCATTCATGGGCCTGGTAAGGTTTATCGCTAGTAGGAGCTAACAGATGCGCTTGGGCAAGAGTTACCTCGCTGCCCACCCCTCCTGGTTCACGGACAACCCATCGCCCTCTGCCCCCACTGCGAGCAGGCTGAGGAAGAATTTGCTCGCGCTATCCTGTACTGCGAGTCTTGCGAATAGCCGCATTAGCGCCACCTTTAGGGGCTGATGGACATTGGTTGAGGCAGCCCACTTTGGACCAACATAAGCGCCCTCCACTGCCCGGCCAGGTACCCCAACACAACCACTACAGGGCTTTCTCCTGGCATGCCACCAGCATGCTGGGACCCTCCGCTCGAGCCCTCTCCCAATGCATGGAGCTCAGAATCCTTGGTTTTAGGCCTAGAAGCATGACGCCCACCACTTGCTTTGATCCCCGCGAAAGGAGTTTTTGTTTCTTCTTTTGCGCAATTGGTTTTACTTTTTTGTTACACTTTTAGTATTTTTCTGCTTTAGTTCCTTGAGAGTTGGCGTCTGCTATCAGACACTACTAGGGGGATTTTATATTTTAGTCCGAGTTTTTCCTTTGTGCTTGCTACTCTTTTGAGATTAAGGTTTTGTTTATGCCATAGCTAGTGCTACAAGCAAGTTCTTGAAGCGTAAAACAATGAATACATAGCGATGAAAAAATGAAACATGAAAAATGAAAAAAATGAAAAAAAGTGGAAAGGCGCGATCGGAGAGCCCTGGAGGTGCCAGCCGAAACTGGGGAGAATATTTGGGGGCCCCCTTGACGACTAGGCGGCAGGAGCGTCCATTGAGGAAGGACCTTCTCCATAAGACCCTGTAAGGGTTGACTGCCTTAGTAGCAAGCCTGTCACGAACTGAGGAGGCTAAGACCTTGTTAAAACCACCCTTGATGTCAAGGAAGAGGGTCGAGACCTGGAGCACTGGGTGCCTGAAAAGCTGAACCTCAAGGGAAAGGGTTGCTGCTACATCGAAGGTGTTCAGACCCAGGAGGGATCCAGTTTGGTGAGAGAACAGGAGGCCCAGAAATTGGGCGAGCGCGGGGAGCTGGATTGCCAAAATCCTTTCAAGAATCTTGGAGACAGTTTCCAGGAGAATGAGGATACGGAATGAGGCCGGTGTGTCATAGAATGGCTTCCCCGACTTGACCAACAGGATGCCGCGGGCTTTTTTCTGCGCAGGGGGAGGGTGTCCATACCGATCAAGGGGGCTGAGAAGGGATATCAGGATGTTGAAATTTACAAAGTATACTCTCTTCCAAGCAGAATATGGTATCTGGGCTGAGCCGGGGGCAGAGGACGAAGAGGAATCTCGGAGGGCAGCTGGTATCTCTTCTGCCAATAGTGCGGGAACGTCTCTGAACTCTCGGAGAATGGCTGGTGGGCTAGGGGATTACTTCTCAGGGAAGAACTGGCAAAGGAATGCTATTTTTATTGCTATGGGGCTGTTGGTACTGGGTATCTGGGGAAACTTGTCTGGAGGTCTGCTGTAGGCATAGGGCTTTACAGTCCAGAGCCTGTATGGGGTGGCAGTCTTCAGGAAATCATTACAATATTGGGTCTTGGCCTTCTTTATCGCCTTGAAGTATAAAAGCCTCGCATCCTTGCACGGTTGCTTCGATGAGGGGAAGGGATCCCATCGTACCGCTTGGAACATTGAGTAAAAGGTGGATCTCTGCGCCGTCAGGTTGGGGGTCCACCATGTTTGGACCTGTTAGAGAGGCTCTTATCCGGGGTGTGGAGTCTCAGCACAGCTCTTAGTCGGCCTAGAGCCACGTCGAACCAAGTAGAGAATGTGAGGGGTGTCGGGAGATGGGGAGCGGGGTCAAATCTCATGGCTTTAATCTCTTCCTCAAGAGAAAGCCTGTCAGTCTTCGTCCATGCCGGAGCGGCTAGGGGTGGGCGAGCCAGAGGCTTGGAATGGATAGTAAGGATTGGGAAATGGTCAGAGCCAGTTGTGGGGAGGGGCATGCCCCACGATCGGAAGCTGGAGGACAATGGCACATTCACAAAAGCTAAGTCTATTAGTGAGAGACAAAGTCCAGGATTAAAGGGGAAGTAAGTAAGAGTACCAGGGGCGTTCAGGAGGCAGAAGCCTTCTTCTGCAGCCTTCACAAAGAAGGGAGTTGAAGCACTAAGATCAGAGATTGAAAACAGGCAGCTGGGGTCTGCTGAGGTGTCGTGTATGTTAAAATCCCCAACTACTCGCATGTGCATGGCGGTGTGAGGGAAGGCAACCTTTGGTGGGACAGGTCGACCAAAGGGGGAGTCGTTCCATGTGCTATAGAGGTTCACAACCCAGAACCTACTAACCAAGGAATCAAAGAAACCAACCAACAAGTGAAAATCAACCGCCATCTGGTCTCTTGCATCTGCGAAGAGTGGTAGAACTGAATGCTACCGCGTGGAGGAGAGGTGAAGGTAGTCGGCCAGTCTAGGCTTACAGCCATTAGGGCAGGGGGGCAAAAACGCCTTGAAGCCGGTGAATGACCGAGCTCTATTTCTGTAAAGCAGGGGGTCTTGAAGAGCAATGAGGGCAGGGGGAAAATCCAAAAGAGAAAAGGAATTAAAAACGGAAAGAAACACATCCCAGCTTCCTAAGCAGTTGTATTGTAGAATGGAAATTCGGTTATTGGAGCCCGCCTCCAGCGCGGAACTCACAGGGGAGGTGTGACCAACCATTATATGCCTTACAGCGTCTCAGGCTTGGGGACAGGAGTGGCAGATTCCTGCCATGCGGGATTCGGCAGGGCACCTTCTGGGTGTTTTAGGGTCGGGACAGGGGGACGTACTGGGGTGGCATCACAACGTCTAGCATGGGGTGTCTTACGATCGAAGGGCGGTAGGAGGGGTCTTGCACCAGTTGAAGGACCCTCACCAGAGTCGTTCGTCCTGTCCATAGCTTCCTCATTCTGCGGAACAGGGGACTCCTAGTGGTGAGGGGGAGGGGAAGGTCGCGATGGGCACTCTCTAGCGAAAGCCGGGTGCTGGCCCTTGTAGACTGCACACATCTGCGGAGAGGTTGCGCAGCAGTTGACCACTCCTCTGAGGTTTCTACCCTTGAGGCAGGTGGGGTTCTGGCACCAGTGTGCCTGCTTCCGGTAGGCGAGGGTGCAGATTGGACAGACTGAGTAGTCAACCTTGCACCTAGCCAAATAGTGTCAATATTCGCAGCAATTATGGCATTGTGTGAGGCTATTAGCCAAGTATGCTCTCTCAATCTTACATCGAGAGGAGAAAGGGTAAGTGTTGCCCAACATGATGGCCTCATTTTCTGGCGCAACTGTCACTACCACGGAAGTTGCATTCTTGAGGATTCTGGAGTCACAGTCAGGATTCAGGTAGCATGTTGAGAGGACCTAGACGTTCTTGAGGTTCAAGATGGTCCTCCTGAGGGACTGTAGGAGGTCGTTGTCATCCTGCAGGACATATGCGATCGGGAGGGAGTGTATTGCGAGCTGGACCTGGTTCAGGGCAAGGCAGAACAGAAGACATGGAGCATTTCCTGACGGAAAGGCCTGGTACAACTTGGCTGTGATCGTGTCACAGTAGGGTGTGTATGCATTGGAGGGCGCAAATGGACTGAGGGCAAGAAGGGTGACTGCTCTCCTATAGTTGACCCGAGCAGAGAAGGATAGAGGTAGGATGTAGCCAGCTTCTCCAAGGACAGAGGCAACAATGTCTGAGAAGGAGGCAGCTAGACAATCACACTGGGAGTAAAGCAAGGGGGAGGACCTGGGGGCAAAGAAACCTCTCTAAGCAGCAGCGCGACTCCGCGGACATTTTGAGGGGACCGTGCGGGCTGGGCCAGATGCTACCTGGGCAGCCATGGGAACAGTCTATGCCTTGTTCACTTTCTCCTTCTTCTTGTATCCTGAGGAAGCGGCCTGAGTGTAGGAACAGGCGCCAGACTGCGCCGATGGTCATGGGACAGGGTGGAATACTCAGAGTGGGGGGCACTTCCCTTCACTGTAGGTCTGAGCCTCCCTGGAGGGCGCAAACTTCGGTTAATACGCAGCCGCCTCGCGGTACTATTTCTGGTCTTTCGTGCTGTAGCAGGGGATGTCCAGGTTTCCACCTCCCTCGTAGAGCGTGGTCAGATCATCGGCTAAGGTTGCGGTGGGTGCAGATGTGACCCTCTCCTGACCCTCTCTGGAAGGAGCTGCCCGAGCCGTATTGGGGCCAGGCAGAACTGGTGTGGGGCATTGGGGTGCGGGTTGTTGGTAGAGTGCTAGTTGCAGGTGGGGGTGGTGAGATAGGATGCAAGCTCTCTAACCATTAGCTGAAGGGTGGAGAGTGATGCTGCTGCGGTGTTGTTCTCGGGGGGTGGAGCATAATGGGGTGGAGGCATGTCCTACCAGGCGTAGAGTTCGTCGTCTTGTCGTGAAAGGCGAGCTATTTCGAGTGCCAGTTCATCAATCGGAGTGGAGAGGGACCACAAGCCTCATAGGGGGTTACAAAAGAGATGGAGTATGACGGCCTCCCCAGGGGAGAGGTCATCAAGCTCACCAGAACTAATCGCACTCAAAGGTTGGTGGGATACTCCCGCGGCCATTGTGGACCTTGTGACGAGATCCTGCAGGAGGGGGACTTGAGCGTGGATTCCCGATGCACAGGAGTGCTTGGAGGGGGGCAGTAGAACTGAAGCCATTCCTGTCATGACAGGGAGGCCCCGGCCTGGTGGTCTTCAGGATAGCAAAGGTTTATGGGCACACCGGATGCTGATGGTGTTGACACCACGGTGGAAATATAGAGGGAGGAAAATAGCAGAAGTGGAGTGTTGCAGATTTTGGTCCTACGTCTCTCAGTTATATGCTTGAGTTTGGCCTCCACCTAACGGTATATTGATAGTTCTCCTATCATCAAGGCTCACTACATGAACTACAAGTTCACTTCAAACTCCACCCACATCTCAGGCTTCACTTACAATTTCAGAGCACCAGACGGTCCCATTTAAATTCATACATTGCAAGAAATCTTCGCTAATGAGCTAAAAGAAATCGAAGAAGAGTTTCCTCAAGAACGCGTGTGGTTCACAATACCTTTCAGGATGCCCACGAGGGATCATTTCAATCACATATATCGCTGGTTGCATGGTCCGAACTTTGTATGGGGTTCGACTAAGTCAGAAAACCTCACGGGGTGGAGTACCTAGTACTCCAAAAATAAGAAATTGGGCACATCTACTGGCAGGCCAGATATCCGTTCGGTTTGGGTCCAATACCCATACATGCACTACAATTACATCTTGAACCTCGAGAAAAGGGAAATTGAGTTTGTAAGTTCGGAATTAGAATGGCCGAACCACTTTTTTTCCTACACCACTAGCGTACCTCTCAAATAGGATACCTTACATACGATTTCTTAAACACTTTAAAGGATATCAAGAACTCTAGTACAAAGTACTGGTAATCACTCATCCCGGGCTTTTAGCGCAATTAGCCAATTTGGAAAGTATCACCATGGCTCAGATACCGCAAGACCCAAAAAAGCGAATAACGGTAGGAGAACCTAGGGATACCCGCCCTGATACAAGGGGAACTGATGACTCGGCTATACATAGCCAGTTCCCTGTGATTCCACAAGAGCCGGTATTCCGCAGAAGATTTCTACCCTGTCACCGATTATCTGATGTCGCAAGCACACATCAGATATCACGATCCTACACGCCAAAGCCAGGAGGAGACCGTACTACAAACCTAGCCAAGCTAGCTACCGATCTCGGGATAACCTTGTGTTGAATAATGCAAAATATCGACATATTGCGCGACTAAGTCAATATTGCCTTCAAACATTGCCTGGGTGTTACCCAATACAATACCCTAAAATTAATTAAGGTTCAATAGCAAATCAAGGATGGACAGGATGTCCATGACAATGACATCCCAATCATATTGATGTAGCTGGCAGGCGTGGAACCAGAAGTCAAAGGTATCTAAGTAGAAATGCTACAAGATATGGACAAGAACATAGCTAAACAAGATCAGTGCCAGCTAGCCCATGAAATTGCAACCACCTAGTTACATGGTAGTTTAGGTCAGCAAGGACAGGAGGTACTTGCGTAAGATGAAACTGCGGAAAGATTGTTGTCAGAACTCCACAGTGAGTTCAACCTCTTCCACAACCAGACCATCACCCAGTATAAGGACCGCAACGCATCGCTGGTAGATATACATGACAGCCTCAGAGAAGAACTTACAAGCTTACATACATTGCAAAGTGAGCAAAAGAAAAAAAGCCGCTAAATATACTACAGGAGTGGTCAAGCTTTTGATAAAAGCTATAAATAATTTAGCGGAGACAACCAAGGAGCTGGCGAGACTGGACCCGGCACTGCTACATTCAGTCCCTGAAGAGGGAAATGATGAAGACTACTACGCACTGCGGAGACAGAGGGAGGAAGGGAAAGGCAAAGAAGCCGCTGATGTATCCCCCTCAACAGCCCAAGAAGGTGCACCTGTAGATCCTAGGGATGATGATGATAGTGATAATGAGAGCTGAAGAAGAAGCGGAAGTGCTAGCCCTGGTAGGCAAGGACAAACACCAGATCAGGCAGGTATGGCAGAAGCACTTACCAATACGATAGCGCTAAACATTAAGCGACCATCAAAACCACCACCAGTCTTCGAGAATAAGCCCTCACAAGATATATAAGTGTGGATTATACAATGCATGGACTATTTCGAAAGAAACCAGCCGATCAGGGATGATGCCCGGAAACAAGAAATATACACACTCTACTGTACAAAGGCAGAAATAGTACTTTCTTGTAGTATTTGGTATCGGAAGGCTATGGATGGACTTCAAGGCGAAAGCTAGCAGCCAGAACTGGCTATGTGGACTCGTTTTGAACAGGATATAATCAAATAGTTTACTCTAGTAGAAGCCAAATAACTAGGGCTGCAAGCTATGAAGCTGGTCAAGTACGAAGGTAGTATTGAACCTAACCTCAGGGTCATACACAACGATAACATAAGGGCCCACATGACCGAATGGTCCTGGAGAGAGGAAGTCGAAAACAAACTTACAACACAAATTGTGTGCAGACTTTCGGCCTTGCAACACAAATTGTGTGCAGATTGTCGGCCTTGCAGTAAACAAGGGATCAAGGATGAGAAGAGGCACTCAGGGTATGCAGTCGATCCGAAGAAGCACTTCTCGCCCGAGAAATGCTTGCACGCGACAAACTATCTAAACTAAAAGTATTCAAGGCGGTCAAAGGAGAAGATTGATGAGACCCTAAACCAGGACAACAAAGGGATACTAAATCTTATATCAAGGGAGAGGGAGCCCCACTACAAAATCGGAAAAGGGTTGATAAGCCTGAAAAGCCTAGGAAGAGATTGGGGGTGCAGCAAAGACCAGGCACACACACTGCGACCAGGCTCATACTGGCATCCCGCAGAGTATGATAGACACGCAGAGGAGAGGCGGGGATTGTGCACGTTTTGGAATGAAAAACTAGGTATACCAAATGTGTGGGGGAGATGCCCATATATCGGTGGCAAGGGTCAGCTGAAGACCGATGAAAATGGAAATTCGGCAAGCAAGATCGACTATCATAAAGGCTAAATTAATTCGCGGAGTCATGACTGGCCAGAATTCAGCCTGCGCAGACGAGATCTAGGAACTAGTGCACAACGAGGAACTGACCTAGGTCAGTCTATTGGCACCAGCAGCGATGGCATTGGTGTATTTGGTGTCCAAAAGAAGCTGGAATCGAAATAGGAACCCCCTTTGGCTGGAATGTATTGGGTACCGACTACCACTGGGATCGGGTATTCCATGTGCAAGTACAGGAGTCGAAACTCAAAATGTTCAAACTGGCACGAAGCAAATCTCTCAGTTCAAGATCAATGCAAGTAGGCTCCCAGTGAAGGGACCTGACAAGGGACTTCCGAGTTTGAATACAAGAATAAATAAAGGAAGAGCCTTGATCGAAAGAGAAGATAGTCAACATGCCCATATCGCCCCGGAGCCAAGAGTACAAAGTTTCTAGAGTCACCTGGTGGCTGCCTACTACCCATGTGCTAACAAGTTACCATATTGAGAAAGTTGGGATATAGCAATGCAAGATTTACCTCATAACCATACACAACAGGAGGACAACCGACGAGGGCGGTTCCACCTGCCACAGGAGTCTGAGTCATATTATACGTATGTACTATCTTGACTCCTGGTCAGAGTGTAGGATAGGAATGTACCACTTTGATATGCCAGGCCCCATGGAGGGAGCTGGACGGAGAACTAAAACCCTGAGGGAAAGTATCAGTAAAAGCGAGAACCCCATACCAAGGGTGTAAAATGGCTATTTAAGGCGCAAAAATCTGCTATCAGCCTAGGTTTGGTATGTCAGGAGAAGGCATCTAGTCTGAAAGCTGGTCAAGTGCAATTGTGTATCGGTGAAACGCCGCTTAGTATGTAGACCGAGATTGTTAGAGCTAAAGAGTTACTAGTTTATCTAAGGAGACGTCAATGGTAGAAACTACGCGGGGTAGTAACAACCATCTTGTTACCTACACCGAACATCTACAATGCCTAAAGGAAAGAACAAGGAAAGTCGTATCCGCGCTAAGTGTGTGGAATTAGAAGCTCGAAAACCAAAACAATACAATTCTCCTGAGGGGATCACTTACATCCATATACACGAGAAGTGATATAAAGTAAAAGTCTTGTTACACTAGGGATCCAATGTGTTCCTTATCGATAAGGACCTAGTTTACGACCTTCTCGTTCTGATAGTGGAACACAACAATGCAGTTGATATCTTAGCCTTTGATGGATCATTGGCCACGGCTGGAGGACAGTGTTACACCCTACCTATAAAATTGGAAATTGGAAAAAAGTTGACACATCGCTGGAGGACCATGTGAAGTGGTTAAAGCAGGTCATTATGGACTGATAATGCCATTTGGTTGGTGGCATCATGAACAGCCAGTGTCTCACATAGAACATGCGAAAGAATTGGACCTTTTCCGCGGAATGTTGTCAAAACTGTGAGGAAGAAGATGCTGGAATAGCGAATATATTTGAATCCGATGAGTCTGTGGCTTGGGACCCTAATGCATGTCGGATCGAACGAATTAGAGGCATCAAAATTGCGGTGGAAGTCGAATTGTCAGCGAAGGAATACCGGCATTGAAAAACATCTATTTGAAGCCTAGATGGCAGAAAGATTAGCCCTCAGACAAACTTTCGATCACGAAATCAAGTTGAATTCTGGATCAACTCACCTCTGGAGGACAATATACACACTCTCCGAAAAACAACTTAAGGCTTCACAAGAATACTGGGAGATAAGGATCAAATAAGAAATGATTATGCAGAGTCAATCTCAAGTAGCAGCACCCATATTATTTGCGCCTAAGCCAGGTGGCAGATTACGCCTAGTTGTGGATTACTGAAATCTGAATAAAATTACAATCCTCTACAAACATCCCCTTCCACGAATGTCGGAACTCTGAGACAGAGTCGCTGCTGCACAGATCTTCACCCAGTTAGACCTTAAAGACGGGTACCACTTCGTTAGGATAAAAGAAGGAGGTAAATGGAAAACGGCATTCCATACAAGAAACCGACACTACGAATATAAGGTCACGCCTTTTGGATTAGTTAACGCTCCAGCAATCTTCCAAGATATGATGAACCCAGTACTCAGGGAATATCTTGATGTTGGAGTCGCTGGTTACCTTGATGTTATGCTCATCTATTCAAAGGATGAAAATAAACACAGCATAATAGTCTAAAAGGTTTTACAAAGTCTATCAGACTTCTAATTAGCGGTGTCGCAAAAGAAATCGACGCTCCAGGCCACAAAGGTTGAATTCCACACATCTATGGTAGTGTTCAGTGGGGTATCTATGAGCACCCGGAAGGTGAAATACATAATAGTTTGAAAAGTACCTAAGTCGGTTAGAGAAGTACAAGTCTTCATTTGATTCGCTAACTTCTACCCACAATGTATAAAAAACATCGCCGCTATTTGCAAGACAATAACTGAGACCTTATAAGGAAATCCAAACAATTTCCTGTGGGATATTGAACCAGATACGGCGTTTGAGGAACTAAAATATGGATCCAGCACAGCTACTATACCCACCTACTTATTCCCAGAAAGAGAAACTATTGTGGAAACCAATGCTAGCGATTTTGCACTCAGTTGCATTATTTCTCAATAGTTCGAGAAATGGTTGCATCCAGTAGCTTTCCATTCCAGAATACTAAACTCGGCAGAACTCAATTGTAAGATTCATGATAAAAAACTTCTCGCGATCCACTAAGCTTTCAAGTAATACAGACACTACTTGATTGGAACAGAAAAACTGCTTACAGTCTTTACCAACCATCAGAACCTTCAATACTTACTCACCTCAAAAGTCTAGATTGGCTATCAAATTCGTTGTGTTCAGAAAGTGGTGGAATACAATTTTCGTATGGTAAACTGACCAGGCACGAAGGGCGGAATTGCTGACATGTTAAACTGATGGCCCGAGTACTGTCTTGAGGCGTGAGCTATGCATCATGAATAACAAATTTTGGAACCGGAAGGTTTCTTGGCATTGCTAGTAGTGAGGGTAGATGATAAGGGGGAAGAAGGAGATGAGAATAAAGATTTGGATTTGGAACGTCGCAGAGGTAGAAAGAAACACGTGATTAGAGTCCCGAGACTCCGCAAAAAGGCATACTTGCTAACAAAAGTCTCAAGAATAGCGGCAGGACATAACCTGTACACCATAGAGGATGATATTGTCCTAAAATATTGGCAAGCATTAATAAGAAGAGGAATAGCCATGGGCTACTCAGAGGAACTTGTGGAAGAATTGTTCCAAGAAGAAGACTAGCAGTTCGAAACAGAATTTCGACTGGAGCTAGAGTAATCGATGCCAATTACACAGGAGAAATCCAAGTCATACTTTCCAACAATAAGAATGAGGACTGCCAGATAAGAATGGACCATCGTATAGCGCAACTAGAGGTAGAAAAAGTCAATGCGTCAGACATGATGGAAGTAGACGACTTGGTAGACACAGAACAAGAGACCGTGGGATTGAGAAGCACCAATATGGTGACAAGATCCTTGCGCGTGAAGAAACAGGAACCTAGCATCAGCTACCTACAGGCATCGGCTAAAGACAACCTGCATTGGTACGAAATTTCAGAAGAACCGGAAAAGGTTCTGGAGTCAAACACCATTATTTGACAAAAGAGTATGAATCAGTTTAATCCTGAAATGCTAAACGAGATACTGGCAGCTATCAGGATAGATGCAGCACAGAAGCAATACAGGGAAGAACTTATTAGGTTATGAGATGAAGGAAAAGATTTCTTGAAGGATTGGACCTTAACCAACGATTTACTATACTATAAGCGAAGACTATTTGTACCAGATACTCAGGCGCTATACACCAAGATCGCAGAAGGATGTCACGATGCAAAAGTAGCAGGACATTTCAGACAAGAAAAACCCGGGGAAATCATCATGCAGGACTTCTATGGGAAAGAACTTGCGGCATGGGTTAACGACTACATTGGATCCTGTGATGAATGCCAATATAATAAATGGCCTAGGCACGCTACGTATAGATTATTGCAACCATTGCAAATACCCTATGCAGCATAGGCATCTATCTCAGGGGACTTCATCACACAACTACTGGAGTCGCAAGAGTGCACTCCGATAATGGGAGTAGCTGATCGATTTACAAAGATGACACATTTCATCGGACTTCAAACCTTGGCTACAGCCAAGGATATTGCAAACGCATTCCTAAAAGAAGTATGGAGGTGGCAGTGCCAACCAAACAAAATTGTCTCCCACATGGACTCAAAGTTCACAGGAGAATTCTGGGAATACCGGGGCAAAGGGCAGTAAATTAAGTGAAAAATGTAATTGGGATACCACTCTCAAACTGACGCACCGACCGAGGGTACCAACCAAGTACTATACGGATACCGGCAAAGTTTTGTCAACTGTGATCAGGATGACTGGTATCAACTACTACCACTAGCTGAATATGCTTATAACAACTCCACTATTAATGCAAGTTGGATGTTCTCCTTCTACTCGAACTACAGATTCCATCTACAAACTGAGTGGATGAAAGAGCGTGTAGCTCACAATCCAGGAGCAACACTCTACACAAACTGGATTAAGACGATGCATGGACAAGGAAGGGGGTCACCAGAAAAGACAGGGGAAGAAATGTCAAAATATTATGACTGCAATGTCTGACTACAGCCGGAATTCAAGATCGAGGACAAAGTGAAGTTAAACTCAAAGAACATTCACAACTGACGGAAATCAAAGAAGCTAAGCCCCAAGCTATGCGGTCCTTTCCAAATTATGGCAAAGTGCAGATCACGTGCCTTTAAGCTCAACCTATCTAACCGATGGAACATTCACCCTGTATTCCATGTCACATTATTGGAACCGTATCGCCAATTGGTTCATAAAAATTGCCAACAAGCTCCTAGAGAACCAGAAGACATTGCTGGCGATCTATAATGGGAGGTTAAAAAAATTAGTAAGAAGCAAGATTCGCTCTTACAGAAAATGGGTATGCGGCCACTACAAAGAAAAGTGAGGACTGTGGTACTTCATCAAACGGGAAGGATGTTCGGAAGATGAGAACCCATAGGAGCCAGCTACAGGTATGGAAAACACCTTAGAAGTTGTTGCAAACTTTCATAATGAAAATCCAAACATGCTAGGAAGGGCAGAAGTAACAAGATGAGGAAAGGGTTTTCCTACCGTGGCCAAGTAAATGTGGGAGGATTTTTACCCTGACTACACTGAGTCTTAAAATGTATTTAGAGAAATTATAAGAAGTTATAAATGTATTCGAGATGAAACCTAGTAGGAGGGATCTCATGTTAGGCATAAACAAATCTTAGACAGAAAGTACACATGGCTCATGGTAGGGTAGCTGCGCACAGACCCTTGATTTTTCAGAGTGCCCACACCCGTGCTCCTTCCTCCTTATGGGGCCCGCTCGTCATTAGCAAGATTTCGAGAGCTGCGTCCCACAACTGAAAGGTCACATCCATGAAGCCCACTTCAAAACACCCTACACGTTTCTGCTGTCCATCCAACTGCATGCTGTTTGCAGGGTATATGAGAGGGGACCTTTTGCGACATCTGGGAAGTGGAACAGAAGAATCCCGTCGCAGGCGCATTGAGATAGTAGACTTCAAGGTTGCGCTTGTAAAACTATAGGCCAAACATGACGGGACGTTTGCGGTGAAATACTCCAGGAAGATGTCACAGTCGCAGAGGTTATTAGGGGCATACCGAATCCTTCTATACCATTCTGAGATCAGCTTCAGGTTGGTTGGTTCTAGCAATAGGTCCCCTCTACAGAGGCCAGCTGAACATGGGCAAGAACATTCAGAATGGAAGACCTAGATAAGTCAGTGCCCCTTAAGATGTTAACACGTCAGGCTCAGACTTGCAATTGGCACTAGGTGGCTCGGCATAAACATGATCACTGCATGACTAAAGAGACGACTGGAGTGATAGTCAACAAGACTAGACTAATATAATAGTCTATGTGGACAACTAAGTTGGAGGCCACTGTTTGGTATAACAAATAGCGCAGTCATCTTAATGGAGGAATACTAATACGTAACACTGAAAGGGTGTAATAGCTTTCTGGGTCCAACAGTGCTCACACATAAAAGATTCAGGCCATTTGCATATTAAAATCAAAGTGGTACCTCGGAGGCATAGTAGTTAGCAGTAGTCCGCGAACATACAGATGTGTGATATAAATATTGTAGTGCCTCCCGTGCCTTACAGACATCATCAAGCAATGGAGAAGATATTTTATCAATACAATATTGTCCTACATTTCAAATCTTTGCTTTACCGATTATATCGTGACGAGCCTTTCTTGACAGACGCTTCAATCGAAGATTTTAGGCCTACATCCCTCGCTTATATACTTGAGTTTAGCATTTGCCTAACCGCTGGACTAGATTTACTACTCACCCATCATATTGCCACCTCCTGTCCACATCCCGGAACCTATTACCCCCACTCCGGAGTCTACCTTCCACCTACCTGCCCACCCTATGCCCAACTCCTTGGCCCATATTCCTACGACTATTTGTACTCCTTCTTGTCTGACACTGGTGAGGAAGAGGAAGAAGAGGTCTTCCTCTGCCAAGAAGCCTGCCACCCCCATCCCTGCAACAGCCCTACCTGAGAATGCCCTCATCATAAGGGATCAACACCTGATCATTAAAAGAAACGTCTCCTATATTGCGCCATCAGCCATGAAACTAAGAGACGCAATCAATAAGTCTCTCCCCTCCACCCTTGTCTGGACTGTTATTCTCTCCCAAGACAACATAATCCTTACTACTATGGAGAGGGTCAGGACCACTATGCTTAACGACACGGCTTCTACCTTCCTCCACCTGATATCAGGTACCATCACTGCCTCTCTAGACTTACGTGCTACGCAGCTTACTGTGCATGGCCTACCCACCTCAGAGCCTCTAGCAGTCATGGTGACCGAGCTCACCATCCACAACACCGGGCTTGCCCTTACTCAACTGCCTTGATGGCTTACCTCTGAAAGCTCTCATACCGGCAAGGCTACTTCTTCTGTTGTCATCACTATTACTAGCTCCAAAGCACTCCTCTTTGTTGACAGAAGACAGTCAGCCCTTTCTACCACCTTCAGAACTGAGCACCAGCTACGCTTCATCTGCCTTACACAGTTTTCAAACGGCCAATCCATTGGACACAATAACAACAAGTGCCTTTGCCCCTCTGCCTGCTGTAGGTGCTGCCTCCAATACTCTACTGATTACTCATGCCCCACCACTACCAGTTGCATCCGCAGCTGTCCCTGCACTTACTCTACGCTTTAGTGTGAGAACTGTGATGGCCCTGATGAAGCCCAATCTCCCTCCTGCCCTGCATGCCCTGTCCGTCACTCAGCCGATTTTGATGGAGATGAGGAATAGGTGGAGATGGTTGATACCTGATACCTAGGTGGTGTCTTTTTAATACTACCCTTGGCTAGCATCCTTTTACTCTTTACTGGTTCTGATGACTGTACTGTGTATTAATTTCTTTCATCTATTGTCGATTAGTGTAGCCTTGGCTACTTTATAACTATTTGCTCGTGGATTTATCATTGGCCCCTACCTGTTACAATTTTTTACTGTTTATTTTTCTGTGCTGGTTGCTTGTCTACAGGCTTAGGTTACATTACTTTTGGTTGTTATTTTACTTCTGATTCTTGATGGTTGACTGTTTAGCGGGCCATCAGAACGCTATACTTGGTTATTAGTCACCGATTAAGGTACTTGGGATTACGTTTTTCCTGCCTTGATGGAAGACTTATCACGTTGTTTGATCTTTGTTGTTTTCTCTGTTACTGTGTTGATATTAAGGTTATTTGTATGCTGTATCACAAGCTGCACAAAGAGCTTTGTACCTAAAAATAATAATATAGTATAAAAAAAACAAAGCCAGGAAAAAAAGAAGGTACACGAACATGCATGCAGCACTAGCTATGGTAAAAATAAAACGTTAATCTCAAACAAACAAACAAAAAAGACCATCAGCCCTGATCTCTGAAACTGACAAAATGATCAGGTGCACTACAAACAGTGCCTATTCAAGCTAGTAAAGCAAACAGCGACATCCTCAGCTAGCAAAGAAAAATGATTAAAAGGTATCACAAGTAAATACAAGTTTCCCTAAGGGGCATGACTAATCCTAGCATGAAGTCAAAGGGACCCCGCAGTGATGGCATTGAGGGTAGGAACCTCGTTGCAGTCAAGTTGATGTATTTTAACAGTTCCTGTTACTCCTGGAGAGAGGACCAGATAGTGCAGTCTTTGCTGACATTGTCCATGCCATGGACAAGGTATACACTACTGCCCGTCTTGACAGGACAGTGGCAGATTACATGGGTGAAGGCCTTACCTTGCTACATGCAAAAGGGACAGCTATTGAGTTTGTTCAAATCATCCTCAAATGTATGGACTACCAGGTAGCTCTTGTCATACTGCATCTGGTGTAGTCTCTCAGCTATCAATCTGTCTATTCCAAGAAATACATGCAGCTTAAGGGAGGGTTTATAGTCATAATATCGCAGGGTAGGAGCCAGTACATTCTAGCTAGCAAGAAGAGCGGAGAGGAGTTTTCCCTTAAGTAGAGTATAAGTGGTTGTGGAAGACCCTGTGGATGGTGGAAGGAGGTCAGGATCAAGAGGTAGTGATGCTGCAGGGAAAGTGGCGAATCCTTCAGTCAGTAAGAAAAGAGAATGAAGCAATGGGTCAATAGAGAGGTGACTTCTCATAGGCTGCTCAGCCTTGTACAGAGTATATTTCAGGAGGATGTAGTTCTGTTTACGACCTCAAAGTATCCTGCAGTTGTTCAGGAGTGGTAGGCATATCCCTTATTAGAGAAGTCAGCCAGTAGGCATACTGTAGCAGGATTGATCTCTTGGGCAGCACATACGAGTCTGAGAGCTGCTATCGACCTGCGATACGCCAAAAATATATCTAGTAGTGGGATGTCGGCTACTACACCTAAGATGATGGCCAGAGTGGTGAACAGGTAATTAAAGACCTGGTGTGAAACCAGGTTCTGGAAGACATCGATCTTGTCAGTCATAGCAGGTGTAGGTCGTATTATCTCAGAACCAGAAGAGAGAAAAAACAGTAGGATAAGTTCAACAGCCAAGCATCGGCATATGTAGGGGGCTAAGCGACCTCCAGGTGGGGCCAGCCGCCTTCTGGCTGTCAACACCACATTGGCAAAGGATAGACATTTGCGGGAGTGAGTGGTGGTCTAAATAGTGAGAGTAAACCAATAGTCTAGCTACCACAGAGAGTTTGAGGTTGGGAAAAAGGTCCTATTGTGAGGAATGTAAGCCGCGGATACTGGCTCTCTGTTTCGAGGATTAACCCAGTACATGAGTTCGGTCACAGGTTTGGAAAAGGACACCCCTGTCCTTGCAGCCCTTCATTCAAGTACGGAAAAACTATTCAGAATAGTCTAAACCTTCTTCCCGGGCAAACAGGAGGAGACAGTAACTGAAAGATCGTGAACATACGAAAAGTGTAACCACTCTGGGTATTGAAATATGTGATTCAAAAATATAAATCACAAACAGAAGTAGAGAAAGAGAGGATGCTTGGTGTGTTATCACTTAGACAGGAGAAAAATCGACAGGCTACCTGCAAAAAGCAAGCGACATTGATGGTCCATGAAAAAGTATCTATCTCAGGAATCCAGGTATTGTGGGACACCCTTAGCACGCAGCTTGGGGATGAGTATCATGGCAGATATATTATCGAATCCATCTTTTGTGTCCTGAAAAAGAGTGGACATGTTGTATTAGAATTTCTGCTTAGCCGTTATCTTGGAGGTGAGGGCAGCTGAGACATCAAATAGAGAGAGTCCTACGAGGGACCCACATTGACTAGAGTTGATCACGTCCACAGACCTTGCAATTAAAGAGAGGCGCATGGCAAAGGTTCTCTCTAGGATCTTGGAGAAGGTTTTCAGGAAAACAATGATCCGGTGGGAAGCTGAGGAGGAGTAGTCGACTTTGCCAGGTTTTGGTAGAACAATTCCATTAGTATGCTTAAGTGATTGTGGGTGATGATTATATAGCAGAAGTGGGTTGAGGAGTCGAAGAGCAATCTTGTGATTGTTTCTGCAGACTTGCTTCCAGACTCTATAGGGGATCTTGTCAGGTCTAGGGGCTAAGAAGTGGCTTGATTTGGAGATTGCTCATGCTACCTCTTCTTGTAAGACTGGTGGAGCAAAGGGGTGCAAGCATACGTACATAACTGTTTATTTGTGGAGTGTAGGAGGGAAGAAATGATCCTGCAAGGCTGCATTGATCTGGAAGGGGAATTTGGCATGAGGAAGTTAAGGGAAGTGTTGCTCTTTTCTTCCAGTCACTATCTTCCTTACTATCCAAACTATCTAGGGGGTGACCCTTAAGTGGAAGTCCTTCTAGTGGGCCCCCTGGACCCTCCGTATCGCCTTGCAGTAGCTCCTGTGGTTGGTCTTAACCTTACTTAGTGGGTTCAAGTTGTGGTCGGTACAGTGGATCCTTGAAACCCAATGGTATGCGTGGGTCAGGTGAATGATTTCTGTTGTACACTATGGCTTTGTATGTAGACACTGCCTCTTCATGGGAGTCAGAGACTTGAGGAGTGTAGTGAGTGAGTCCAGGTGGCATTCCAGCCATCTGTCTAGGGATATGTCTGTTGGGCGTTCAAGAGGTTCTGGAATAACAAGAGTTTCAAAAGATTCTGCGAGCTTGGCCCCAACCATTTTATCCAAATGGGGTGCAGGACCTGGGGACCGGAGTATGGGAGAGTTTAGGATAATAGTGAGTGGCAGGTGAACTGAGCCCATGGCAGGTAGGGAGGTGTTGGGCATATGGACATCCGAGAGAAGTACACAGACCCACGGTAGGTGAACTGCGCACAGACCCTCAATTTGCCGGAGCCAACACCCCCCTCCGGCCCCCTTATGGGACCCGCACGTCATTGGCGAGATTTCGAGAGTTGCGTCCCATAACCAAAAAGTCACATCAATGAAGCCAACTTCATAATACCATATACGTCGCCGCGATCCGTCCGACCGCATGCTGTTCGCATGTTATATGAGAGGAGACCTTTGGTGACAACTGGGAAGTGGAACGGAGGATGTCCGTCGGAGGCGCATTGAGATAATAGGCTTGAATGTTAGGCTTCCTAAACTATGGGCCGAAAGTGACGGGACACTTTCGGAGAAATACTCTAGGAGGATATCCCAGTGGTGAAAACTACTAGGGGTATACCGAATCCACTCATACCCTTCTGAGATCAGCTGTAGGTTGGTTGGTCCTAGTAATAGGACCCCTCTACGGAGGCCGGCGGACCAAGGGGAAGCATGCTCAGAATGGAAGACCTAGATAAGTCGGAGACCCTTAAGACGCTGACACATCGGGCTCGGACTTACGATTGGCACTAGGTGGCCCGGCATGAACCTGATAACTACATGACTGAAGAGACGACCGGAAAGATAGTCAACAAGACTAAAGTCATATAAAAGTCTATGCGGACATCTAAGTTGGAGGCGGCTGTTTGGTCTAACAAATAGCGCAGTCATCTCAACGGAGGAATACTATTCCGAGTGCGTGAAAGGTTGTGATGAGTTGCAGGATCAAACGGTGTTCGCACTTATAAGATTCTGGACGTTTGCGTATTAAAACCAGAGTGGTACTTCCGAGGCATAGTGGTTAGAAGTAGTCCGCGAACACTCAGACGCGGGATATAAATATTGAAGTGCCTCCTGAGCTTTACTGACATCATCAAGCCAACGGAGAAGAGATCTTATCAATATAATATTGTTTCACACTTTAAATCTTTACCTTATCTTACTTTATCGAGATGAGCCTTCCTCGACAGATTCTCCAGTCCAACATTTCAGGCCTACGTCCCTCAGTTATATACTTGAGTTTGGCGTCCACCTAACAGGAGGTATCCCAGCTCTTTACAAAATGAACTAGACTGGGATCGGCAAAGACAAGGTCAATAATTTGGAGTCTGGAGGAGCTGTTGAAAGAGTATCCGGTGCATACTGCTACAGTATTTATGAGACAGATGTAGTGGTTGGCTGTTAAGTCAAAGCAAGGATTGCGCATAGCATATTCATTAGCGGAGCTCTCACTAAGAGGGTCTGGGGAGAGAAGATCCATATTCCAATCCCCCACTACTAATGTGGTATAGCATAGGTCCTGAAATAGCTTGTAAGGTCGAATTGTTCAGTTATCCGGGAGGTTCCATTAGTTCAGTAGGTATGGTATATTTAAAACTGTTCAAACTTTGAATGACAAAGCCCCAGGGAGCAAAAAACATCCAAGGTCATCAAATCAGAAAAGCCAAAAAAGTACCGAAAGTATTGAAAAAATATCTAAGGAATTCACATAAATAAAAACAGCCACCTTGGGATAGGTCCTAGGGGCAAATAGTGGGGCAAAGGCCTAATAAGATCTGAAGTAGAAAAGTTGGGCAGTGGATGAGGATGCCCACACAGGAAGTGACCATGAGGTGGCAAGGTTCACTGTTGTATTGAATACTGACTCCTTAGTTCCCAGTCCCATGAGCAATAAATACAACTGGAGCAGAGCAGATTGGAACTTATTTCTTACAACTTTGCAATCTCTTATTGCTGAGTCTTCCCCTTCCTTCTACTCATACTTGACATGTGGTACTGCTTACTCTTTAGATCAGGCTGCTCTGATTCTGAGAGATTCAATCTTACATTCCCTCAACCTACATGTTCCTCTCAGCAGACCTTGTGCCAGATCTAAAAGGTGGTGGAATGAAGAACTTACAACTTTGAGAAAGGAAATGGCCAAAAAGCACAGGAAGTGGAAAGCTAGCAGGATGGAGACTGATCATACTGACTACAAAAGATGCAGAAACACATACTTTCAAGCAATCAGAGATACCAAAGCTAACTGTTGGCAGAACTTTCTCAACTCTGCCAAAGGTCAAGATATCTTCACTGCAGTTAAGTATACCAGACCAACACAGTCCCTGAAAACTCCTATTCTCTATCTTGATAAACAGTGTGCTACTGACTTTGACAGCAAGTGCAACATGTTCATGCATAGCATGTTCCCAGATCCTCCAACCTCCTACACAAATTACAACATCCAAGATACAGAGATAGAGAAGTGCTTCCCTTGGCCTGATGTTACTGACTCTGAGGTGAAGGATGCAATCTACAACTCTGATCCCCACAAAGCACCTGGTCCTGATGGTATCAACTTCCTCTGCCTTAGGCAAGTATACCTGGCAATCCCCACTCCTCTAACAGATTTGTTCAAGTCACTACTGAAGATAGGCTATCATCCTCACTGCTGGAGAGAGGCAACAGGGGCAATAATCAGGAAGCCCAGCAAACCAGACTACTCAATTCCTAAAGCTTATAGACCAGTTTCATTGCTAAATTGTCTAGGAAAGATTGCAGAAAAGATTATGGCCAAAAGACTTGCTTACATGGCTGAAACCCAGGGACTTCTACACAATGAACAGATGGGTGGCAGGCCAGGAAGGAGTGCAATTGATGCAGTTATGTCTTTGGTTCATGACATCCAGCAGGCTAAGTGTAATGGTAAAGTACTCTCTGCCCTGTTTATTGATGTTAAAGGTGCTTTTGACCATGTGTCCAGAACACAGCTACTCTTGATTCTACAATCATTAGGTTTCCCACCAGCAGTACTTTCCTGGACAGATACTTTCCTCACAGACAGACAACTTGGTCTTGCATTTGATGGCCAAAGACAACCATTACAACAAATCAATGCTGGAATTCCTCAAGGCTCTCCCATTTCACCAATCCTCTTTCTCTTCTACCTGACCAATCTTTTTAAAGACTTGAAGCCAAGTTTACTCACTCCTCAGCTGAGATCCCCCTCCTTCATTGATGATGTTGCACTTATTGTCACAGGACCTTCTGAAGAGGCCAACTCCAAAGCATTGGAGAGGGCAGCTAAGAAGGCCTGGAGCTGGGCAGCTGACAATGTGGTAGTTTTTGATGACCCCAAGACTGAGCTCATGCACTTCCACAACAAAACCTCTCAGTACACTGCCAATACTCCTGTCACCTTACCCAATGGGACTGTTATCTACCCCACTCAACATCTCAGATGGCTAGGTATCTGGCTGGACAGAAAACTCTCATTCAACTACCATGTTCAACAGAAAGCAGCAGCAGCAACCAGGGCACTCAATATGATCTCCAGACTTTCCAACTCAGAATGGGGCCTGTCAGCAGCAGCAATGAGGCAATTATACTACACTTACATTACCCCTATAGCTGACTTTGGAGCAGAAGTTTGGTGGAAAGGGCAAATTGGATTAGCTAACAGGTTGGAGAAGGTGCAGGCTGAAGCTAACAGGAGAATTCTAGGAGCATTTAGAACTTCTCCTACTGCTGCACTTGAGATTGAAGCATCAACCATTCCTGTTCCACTCAGACTTGACAGACTTTGCAAAAGATATGCTTACAGAGTGTTACAGATGCCCTCAGATCACCCAGTTAGACAAAGAACACCCTCTACCTATCCATCAACAAGCCTGTCAACCAATCTTGGATTTTCAGCATTCTCTTCTGCCAGCTCAGATTCAGAAGATTCCTTTTCTACACCTCCAAGGACAACAAGCAACTATTCCTTTAACCCACAATCTGAACCATATGGGAAGGTCCAGGTAGAATGGAGGTCTTCATGTTCTGAACAAGCTAAGTTTCCCACACAGTTGATTAGAGTTTTAAATTCACTAAGTAACTGTCTGCCAGTAGGATGTGAAGTTGAAAAATGCCAACTATACCTTCAGCCACCCTGGCATGTCAACTTTCCTACACTCCAAACCAGACTCCACATCTCTATTAGCCCTGAAGACAAAGCTACAACATCCATACAACATTCCTCCCTCTTCAACAGCATCCAAAACACCAACAACCTTATCTTGTACACAGATGGCAGTGAATTGCAGAATGGAAGAGTAGGAGCAGGAGTGGTTATGATGCATGGGGGAAGGATTGTGGGCAGGTGGACTGTTGGACTAGGCATGGGAATGAAGGTTTATGATGGGGAATTGGCAGGTATTGCCAGAGCACTCACAGAAGCTAGCAAGACCAGCCTATCTTTCAAGCACATCTGGATCTTCACAGACAACCAAGCAGCTATCAGGAACTCTTTCAAACTCTCACCACACCCAGGACAACAAATTTCACTGCAGATTCAGAAACTCACCAAGGACCTATTGGACTCAGACCTGGACTTACAACTTCATCTGCACTGGGTACCAGGACATACTGGTATACAAGGGAATGATGAAGCTGACAGACTGGCAAAACAAGCAGCTGAGTATCCCCAACCATCACAGGACAGTTACCTCTCACTGACAAAACTCAAGACACAGATCAAGAAGTCTGCCCTTCTAGCCTGGCACCAATACTGGACTCAACTGCCAGATGCTAGAAAGGGTAAGCACTTTAGGTCTATTCACTTCCATCTGCCAACTCTTAGTCCTGCACCACACTTCTTCTCTCTCACCAAACACCAACTTGCTACTGTTACACAACTCAGACTGGGTCATGGTTATTTCAAGTCCTATCTTAGTAGAGTGGATGAGAACATCAGCAATACCTGTACCTGTGACAAGAGACAACCAGCACCACATACACCAGAGCACATCCTCCTATACTGCAGCAAATATCAACAACACAGACACATTCTCAGACAAGTTGCTCAACATTTCCACCTACCAGATGTGCTTGGGTCTAAGGCTGGCTTGCTAGCTGTAGGGAAGTTTGTGGGAATAAGTTGGGCAGGGACTAGAAAGGACTACTTGGGGGCAGTGGCTGGAGATGAGTGCTCTGGCAATAGTAGGAGAGGGGAGGAGGAAGATGAATGGGAAGAGGAGGGGGATGTGATAGTGCAAGGATGGGAAGAGATGGAGAAGGAGAGATGGGAGGAATGGAGGATGGCAGAGAGGAGAGAGGAGGAATAGGGTGGATATGGCAAGAGGCCCAGTGAAAAGATGACACAGAGATTTAGGAGATGGAATCAGGGACCAGTAGTGTGAGGCACTACAATCATGTACTTTCTCAGCTTCATAGCCTTTGGCTCTATAAGCTTATTGATTTATAATAATAATAATAATAAAGTAGAAAAGGCAATTACGAAAAATAAAAGGCTCCTGTAACAAAACAACCGGAGGTGGGAGCTTCCACGAACCAAAGGTATTAAACCAGGAAAGAAACACATTTCAGTTGCCCTTGCAGTAATGCTAAACAAGGAAAGGTTGTGTAGAAGGGGGGTTGGAAATTTGCTCTTTGAGCAATGTGGACGCAGATTTTACCACAATGAATTACCTATCAAAATGTTGGAGAAAGAGCACTCGTCAGTCCAGCTAGAGGGGAGGCCAATCTTTTTGGATATGGCGGACCTGATTGCACCTTTGATGAGAGCCAGAAAGGTCAGAGTTCTCCTGGTGGAGGCTTCCTGTCATGGCATCTCTTTGCAGTCTATAGCTGAGCATTTACTGGAGTTACATGGTGGAGTTATGGGCTCAGGGCCCTCTTCCCTTGTGTTCATGCCTTTCTCAATCATGGCCCACAGGGAGGGCCTTATCCTGATAGGTGGTTTGGACCTCTAGGGGCACTCATGGTGTGTAGCAGTATGGGCCTCTCCACAGTTGAAACACTTAATAGGGGAGGTAGGGTAGAATGTAGGTACTGCCTTGGATGAGACCTCCTTCAGATAGGTGGGGATAGAGCAATATTGCGAGATTCTTGGGTAAGCCCCAGTGCAGATCAAGCAGGAGAAGTGGATGTCGTTACATATAGGGGCCATGTAGCCAAATTTCCAGTAATTCCTGCACTGCATGAACTTGTATTTACAGTAGCAAATATCTACTTTTCGTTTGTAAATGAACAGGTAAACTGTTTTGTCCATGTTGACTATGTCTGCTAGAACAGCAGTTCCAACAATGGAAGTGGAGTTCTTAGTAGCCCCCGTCACACGATTGGGCTGTAGGAACTGAGTGGCAAAGATATTAACTGCTATTGCATTGTAAATACGGTTGCCGAACTCTCACAAGAGATGGGCTCCATCTGCAGGGAGGAAAGCTAGTGGGAGGGCACTGAGGCCAAGCTATACTGCATTTGGGGTGGAGTGGAATGGCTTAAAAGAGTTGCCCGCGATTGGGAAGGCCTTGTAAAATCTGGCAGTGAGAGCCTGCTACTAAGAAGAGTATACTGTGGCAGGAGTATGGAGAGACATGCAGGTTAGAGATAGAGCACAATGGGGATTTATAGCAGCAGTGAAGTAGAGCAGTCCAAGGCAGTTGGCTGTCTGAAGATCCTCCACAGCGATGTCTGTAGCCTTAACTGCTATCCATGGAGCATCGTGGTATGCGAGGGGGGTTTCGCAAGGGGACAAGGTGCATCTCACAGCCGCTAATTGAGAGGCGGGACCCTTGGTCCCCGGGCCTGCATCCGTCAATGCTGTGACTTGAGTAGCTGAAGCTAGCTTCCTCCCTTTGCCATGACTGGCCTTCCCACTCCCCCTTAGAGCAGTGGCTTGAGCATAGGAGGTGGTGAGGAGTTCTTTCTCTCTGCGAGCTTTTACCAGTAAGAGTTTAGTATCTCCAGTAAAGAATTCGTATTTGGAATATTTCCCTTCCTGCAGAGGTCATACTGTGAAGAAGTGTGAGCTTTTAACATCATAAGTGTTATGGTCACCATGCCATTAGGTATTCTTAGTGTCATCACGGGAGAAGTCTGTGTTGAATGAGTTGTGTTTCATGATGGTGGGTGGAGTCTGCGGTGGTTTCTTTGTAAGCTCCTTCTTTAGGTATTAAGGGTGGGCAGTTAAGACCACAGGTCTTGTGGTAATACTTACAGAGACAGAGTGTGAAAAATCACAGATACAGGCCTGATGGACAGCCAAGGTCGGCGAGGAGTTGAATTGGATTGCAGATTGACCTATGTAGGCCATGAGCTCCTGCATTTGTCCTAACTAGGTGTGGAGGCAGGAGATGCCTGCGATTGCAGTGAGAAGGAAGGGGAGGATGGTGGCCACTCCGACGGTGAGCTCATGGACCTTGGTATCCCACCAAGATGCAATCACTGCCCAGTTGATATAGCAGCCCTAAGATGTCATTGTTACACATCTCACAGAGTTGGTGGAGATGTTAGACATATGAAAATCTGAGACAACAAGGTGCACAGACCTCATAGTAGGGTAACAGCGCACAGACCCTCGATTTGGTGGATAGCCAACATCCAGCTCCCGCCTCCGTATGGGGCCCAACAATCATGAGTGAGATTTCGAGAGTTGCGGCCTATATCTAATATGTCATATGCAGGAAGCACACTTTATAATAGCCTATACATCACTGCCATCAGTTTCACCACGTGCCACTCACAGGATATATAAGAGGGGACTTGGGGTGATATCCAGGAAGTAGAATAGAAGAATACTGTAAAAGGCGCATTGAGATAGTAGACTTCAAGGTTAGGCTTCTTAAACTATCGGCCGAAGGTGATGGGATGTTTTCGGCAAAAGGGTCCAAGAAGATGTCCCAGTATTGGAGGCTATTAAGGACATATCGAATCCACGCCTACCCAACTAAGATCAGCTGTATATTGGCTGGTTCTAGTAATAGAACCCCTCTGTGGAGGCCGGTAGACCAGGGAAATGCACACACAGAAAGGAAGACCTAGATAAATCCGTGAACCTTAAGAAGTTGACATGTTGTGCGTGGACTTGCAATTAGCACTTGGTGACGTAGTATGAAATGGATCACTTCATGACTGAAGAGACTACTAGAATGATAGTTGACAAGACTAACGTAATACAATAGTCTATGCGGACAACTAAGTTGAAAACTACGGTTTGATATAACAAATGGCGCAGTGATCTCAAAAGAGGAATACTATTCTGTAACCGTAAAAGGGTGTGAGAAGTTTCATTGTTAAGTGGTGCTCGGACATATAAGATTCTGAAATTGATTAGTGCACTAATACGTGGCAAGAGGTATTTGGAAGAGAGGTAATGAGAGGTATTTGAGTTTTGCGATATGGGCGGTAATGCGGCTATATAGTATCTGCTAAAGTTATGCATTTCCAGTACTTGCCATTGCGTGACTTCCAGATATGATTTTTTTCTTACATTGAATCTAGAATGACGGGGAAATTCTTTTCGCACATCATCAAATGTCTGCTGAAGTTTGTGCTTCTTAAGGAATTCTTTTAGCCCTTCTATTATATATTTAAATAGGCCAAGGTAGATGTTGTGCAAGAGGTTTGGCTTATAGAGGTCGGTAGAGTCCACACGGTAGTGTCTGCAAAACATGTTACTGACAATTTCAATGCCAATCTGCCTGAAATATTCTGCTGTGCCAGCTATTTCTGGCTTCCAGTACTGCAAGGCAGTTTTCAAATACCAGGTATAGTCATGGGTTGTATATATACAGCATAGATTTCTGCAAGACTCTCGGCCCTGAACCTGACACTTCTGGCGTAACATGTTGCTTATTTCACGTCAGTTCATATGTTCACCATGATCTGCAATTCAGGCAATCAAGATGGAAAATGGACCCATGTTTTCTCATCTGAGCAATCCATTATCATACCCTATAGGATAATGGCCAGTAGTGGTGCAAGGATGGTATCAAAAATAGCCCGCAACGAATCCCCACTTATTTGCCCTGGGGTTTCTTAGTGCAGACTCATTCGCCGATGAACTTCAGTCGTACAGGTAGCAATGTAAGAAGGAGGATCAGCATCTTGGCCTGGCTGTTTCTAGTTGGTGAAAGGATGTTTCCAATCATCATGGATGCCAGTCAAGCTTTTTCATCACCTGAGAAATTGATGAGGTGAGTCTTGTCTGACAATCTGACAATCGGTACCCATATTGACTCAGCTACGAATGACTTCTATCCGCAAACAAGGGCAATTGTTAGCTTTAGAAACACTGTCAGCTGCTAGCTTTGTAGACCAATTATATACCTGAGCTTTCTACCACCAGTCTGCTGTATGCATTGCAGGATACAATTATTCTCTACTTGAATTATACTTATAAATAAGTGCATCCACCATATCAGTTTTATAGGTAACATGGTAAATTAGGCAGCGAATGCAGTCAGCCATATTCATATAATAGAAGGTCATTGCATGTTTCCCATCATCCCTAATGGCTTCTGTTGACTCCAGATACTTGCCAAATGGGTCCAGTACTTTGAGGTGTCTTTGCAATCTATACTCATACACAAAGGACCTGGTATTGCAAAACCTCAAGCCTTTTGTGAAATAATCGTCAATCTGTGACTTAGCTACCCAGTCTAGATGAACCAGCTAGCTAAATTGAAGTCCTCTTTGGATGGAAAAGGGCTAGGTAGATTACCAGTCAAGGCTTGATAAATCTCTGCATGGCCAGCAATATTTCCAATTGTACTTCCCATGTCTGTGATCATCCGCTGATTTGATAGACTTCCTATATTTCGCTTGGAGAATATATCTAGGTCCTCTTCATCCAAGTCGCACTGTATATTGCTATCCACTTCATAATCTTTAATATCTATCCCACAGTCAGAATTATAGTCTTGGTTTGCAAACCACTAAGCTATAGTGATGACCTGCTGATTCACGATATCATGAGGTATGGAAGCTATCAGCGAAGATGAAGTTCCATTCATGGTTGTAGGAAGGAATTGGATCATATCTTGATGCATTGTTTTCAGGTGCTTCTCATATGCCATAGCCTGTTGATAGACTCGTTCACAATAAGGGCAACTAGATATGTTTGAGGATATCATAGTCTTCTGTAATGTTTTGACTTCAGTTATCTAGACATCTATTATGACAAATATGAGCAGAGGAAATACAGGCAAGGTCCGGCTACATACAATCTTTCAAGTTCCAAGGTACACGTCTTAAAGACAATAATTGAAGCAGTAACTTTGAAGATAATAAGATAGTGGACAGATCTACTGTTGAAAGTTGTCTGCACAGTAGTCTTTTAAATTTAGTACTATCTTAGCCATGCAAGTATAGCATTATTGTGTTTGAGGATTGTGTTTGACTAGTATGCGATTATTGTCTTGGCACCTATCCTGTGGCTCATTTGCAGCTCAAAAGATCCCTTAAGAACTAGTAAAGCATTGTAGCTTTTAGGTATGAAATGGCACAGTGCCCGCTACTACTAAGCTGTGAGCTTCTTGGAGTATACTCTGTGGTACATTACTGGTTTGTCTTTTAAGTCTAGTATTTAGCTGTTCCATATAGTTTATAGCTACTGAGTATGGTGTTTATAAAGAGTAAGTCATGAGCATCTTGCAATAAATTTTGCCACTCATTTGGACCTTATTTGCTGCTCAAAATGACTCGCAAGTATAAGATAAATTTTTGAATATTATTTCTATCTTTCAAGTGTCTTTTTGTTGTTTCAAGTCTACTAGTATTTGGCTTTCCCAGTATAACTTCTGGCTTTCAAGTCTGGTGAGCAATATATAGGATAGAATATCAGGCATTTTTAACATTTTATAGCTTATTTGTTGCTTATTTGTAGCTTATTTGCAACTTAGTTGCAGCTCATATGTGGCTCATATGTGGCTCATTTAAGGCTTAGAACATGATTTTGGCTAACGTAGGGTCGTGAAGTGTGTTCTAAGATGCCCATGATTGTACAGCATACAGACCTAATTCAACCCACCAAAGCCTTTCCTAGTCTATATATAAGCTGCCCCATTTTCCCCTCCTTTCCCCTCCTTTCTCTCCCTTTCCTTCTTCTCTTAATACCATCAACACCCCCACCCACTATCCAAAAAGATACAAGCTGGCCTCATACCAGTATCCACTAGTAAGTACTCAGTTCGATTTAAGGACTGTAATATGCCTACAGCTAATAGTTGTCGGCAAAGCATTTCCGATCAGCTGTAGTCGGACAACTTCTTAATGCCATCTGCTGAGCCTTTCCCATTTCCATTATGGTATATATAGAACCTAGTTGTTATTCCTGCGGGTTTTGCCTACTTCTAGGTAATAAATTTCATCGGCGAAATACAGGAGCACCCCTACTGTTCTCCCACATCAATCCAGCCACTGTGCTGACTTCAAAATTCAGACTTGTCTCTCTGGGAACAACCGGCGATGAAAATGATGGCAATGTGTATTGGGGCAAACAAGTTAGTTGGTTCTGGAACCCAGCTACTTTTAGTGCGCAGTTCAACGCCTAGCAGAATGCCATAAAGTGCTGTATAGAGTGCAAGCAGAATACTAGGTATAAGAGTGCTACTTTGAGCTGAGGGGTGGCTATTTAGGCCTACATTCTTACAGTGGAACCCATTGCAAGCAACAGTATAGCATGCGGCTGGCAGACCGATATACTGAAGAGGAGGCTGTTTACCTAATATCAGGACTTCTTTTTCCCATAATTGTAGGAAAACAGTATTCCACAAGGTTGCAGGTGATGGGTCTGGCTGTTGCACCTTTTTCTCCTATTCCTGCCACTGTTGCTGCCGGAAATGATCCTAAGTTTTCTAAAACTGCGTTATGCAGATTGATATTATTTATATTAAGACAAATTCTATAAGTTTTCCTCATTCACATGGTATCTATACGTCATTGAACATGCTATCTGAGGTCTGCCTTAGCACTCCACTCCTGTTTGGGCTACATATGGTCTAGTGGTAAATCCATAAAGCAGTCTCCTAGCTGAAGTTGATAGAAGCTACCATATCTCACTTGCTCTCTCAAATAGGAATGGTGGTGATACTTGAGGCTGAACTGTGTCACTTTATTAGCACCAGGTGGCATAGTACAATTTTAACCCTCAATGATCCGGATGAGCAACTACCACTATCTGAGCTGATTCAGATCTTGTTGAACCTTCTCATCCACATCTGGTGGGGGTTGAGTTTCTCCAATGATCTGATAGACCTATGGCTCTAGTGCCATCACGACATGAATGATCAACCTATAACACCTCCTCTATATGGTTAGCCATACAAGCCGCAGAATAACCAGAGTTACTAAGAGGAGGAGATTGAAGAAGAGGAGGAGGAGGCTGAAGAAAAGGATGAGGAGGTAGAAGAGGAGGAGGCAGAAGAAAAGGACGAAGAGGAAAAAGAGGAAGAGGTAGAAGACAAGGAGGAGGAGGAAGAAGAGACGGAGAGTAGAGGGGAATTGGGATAGAGAAGGTGATGACAACAACAATAAAGTCCACAAGACTAGGGGGTCTGCACTGGCCACAAATTGAGTATTTTGGTTGAAAGCCAAGAAAGCAGGCAATACCCACCCACAATGCCAAGGTTCGTAAGCTTTACTTGATCTGGCAGATACAAATACCTGTGTATTGAGGTCTTGTAGGTGAATATTTGCAATAGTAATTGGAGGTACAGACCACATGAAAATAGCAGAACAATCTAGCTGGTTGGTAGTCAATATTCCGAAAAAGCACGATCTGACTACAATGACAGGGTCTGATGACTCGAATTGCCTAACCAATATCATAGAATCTCCCACGAAAATCAGTCTGACGTCCCATATACACAGTCTGCCATAAAGCCCTTCCCAGTCCCCTGATAATCTAGATGCTGATTCTTCCTCTAAGATCATCAAGCAGGCAGATTTCCTCCTTTAATTGGTATCACAATTTCTTGTTTGCTATCTTCTTATTTTTACATTGATTTCTACTTTGGATTAGTCTGCATAATCTACTTTCATACAATCCAGCTGACATGAAGTCTTACAGGTAATATACTAGTCCCACCAGTACCATACAGGGCTAGGCATAGGCTTGGAGTTCGTTTGGTGGATTTGGATTGAAGTTTTACATTTTGAGCTTTACTTTTTAATTTGTGTTCTTTCGCAGCTGTTCTACGTTTTTGTAGATTCAAATTGGACTTTGGTTTTCCTGCATTTTGTAAATGTTCATGTTCTTTCATAGCTCTGTATCGTTTCCTGGATTCCGATTGGAGTGTTGTTTTCTCAAGAGTTTTGTATTATGCCTGTTCTTTTGCAACTGATTTTTGTTTGGCAGATTCAGATTAGAGTTTTGTTTTCGGGAATCTTTTGGAATTGTTCTTGTTCTTCCTCAGCTGCTTTTTGTTTAACCTATTTGCATTGGAGTTTCATTTTCCTGAGTTTTACAGACTCAGATTGTTCTTACTCTTACCTTATTGTGTTTCCTTTGATAGATTTGGATTCGAGTCTTGCTTTTCTTGAATTTTCCACATTGTTCTGGTTCTTTCCCATGTGTTTTTTGTTTGGAATTACCACCTTTGTCCTACCTCTCAATGCTATTCTCATTTTACATAATATTCATGAGCATTAGCTGTATCCTATACTCCATACGATTCGTATATTACATTCTTCCCACTTCCGCTTCTTATAGCTATTCTTGTTACCTTAGCATCATTTCTCACACTAGATTGGTTTCTGCATTTTAATAAACCTTTTAGTTAACTCAATGGTGTTTGTTAGGTAGCTAGTCCCCTATGCTTTATATTCTATATATATAGAAAACGCGAATTGCAGACAGGAAACATGACAGCTCTTCCAAGAACACATTTTGACCTTGTCCGGCTTTCAAGTACAATCTCCATGACCTGCTTCAAACTTCTACAAATCTACATTCAGTGACAGTGCCTACTCCTTAAGACAATATTCTGCATTTCTGGACAATATATAATCAAATTCTGTGAATTCACCACCTGACTGTACCGTAGCAGCAGCTACAATACTCTATTAGTATAGAAAGAATATCTCTATCCTAGCAGTATAGACAAGAGACGAAGGAAATCTGCAGCAGACGTGTCCAGAAATCCAAATCAAAGGACGGATTTGTTGCGCTAGAGTCACTTTTTTCGTTCAATCACCTTTAGTTGGTCTGCAAGTTGGAGGGTCCTAGCAATTATACCGCCCCTATTATGACTTGATATACGACAGCTTGATTTTCAATATGACAGAGGGCAGAGTGGGAGGAAGTAGATGATAGCCTGAACTCACATAATGCGGAATACAATGAGAGTGATCAGAGCGAAGAGGAAGAGTTGTTAAAGCCAGATGATAATAGCAAGGGTCTGACAACTTGTCTCACAGCACAGAGTCTAATTGAAACTCACCATGAATCGTAATGATCGACCTTGGCAATGGGTATCCACCCCAAACACAGGGTGTAGAGAAGGGTTGGTTACCGCCGACGGAAAATACAAGGTCTCCCCCAAGACAGCCAAACCCAGTTCACATTGTAGGTGCCTCCCACCTCTCCAGTGGAGCCGTGTATGATAACTTGACTGCTCACTCTGGCAATACCAGAATCAGCTGGTGTAAGCCTACTGATGACTAGCAGCTGACAAAATACAGCAGTCAGGATGGAGCTTACCATGCAGATCAAAGCCCTTGAGATAATGTAGGACTGAACCTTGTTCGCAGATCTGTTCCCAAACCCAATTACCTTTACTGAAAAAGTAGGTAATTATTGGAGTAATACCAAGAGTAAATTAGAGTTCTACAACTTTTGTGATGCTACCTGAGCCTCCAATGATCAAGTAAGTTGGTATTGATTGATAACCTATATCCTCTCTGCAAGACAAAATAATGTGGCTTCCAGCTACTCTTGAAACAGATTTAGGCAAGGTACAGTGCATGTCTATCTCAGCATCTTCATACTATGAAAATCATTATATCATCTCTCTACAAGCCTAATATTGAATGCCCTACAGCCTGTGAGCAAAAGGTAAAGTACCTGCTTGAAAAGGAATGGTTCAATTGCTCAACAAATGGATATAAGGTATTTTTTGACATCCCTGTTGATTATTTTACCCCACAATAAAACTAAATTAATCTAATAATTTGGACAGAACTTTTCTCATAGATTTCTAGCCCCACAGATTCTGGGCATTATATATGAACAAGTTTATTCAGGCAAGAAATGGAGAGGTACAATGAATGATGGGTTTATGTAAAAGATCAACGGCCTATATCTTGGTCTAAGTACAGCAATATTGTGTTATACTCTTCAGTGCTAGCAGACAGCAATCTGTATTGACAATGAAAATTTCACGTGCTCAAGTTCTCAAGGTAAAGATTGAAAATATCTGCTAGTGACAAGTGATAATCAAGCTAACACAAAGACTAGTCTGCTAGAGCACCAATTGCAAACATTGGCCAACATACCTGTGCACTTCCAGACTAGAATCATCAGGTGGATCAAGGGCATATTGGATGAGAGAATTGTATGAGATTGACTAATGTGTGTGGAGAGCACTATTGGATATGCAGGCAATCCTATTGCACTAACCTGACTGCCCAGAACTAATTTAGGGCAGGCTGGAACCAACAAGACTAATGCTGGCAGCATGCACACACGAAGTGAATATAGTTCACAGGAGTCGTGACCAGTGGAGGCATAAGATTGGCCGGCAGGGTTAAACAGCTTGGGTCAAGTCAGCACACAGGTATATCCCCATGCAGATGTAGATGAAAGTGAGATAGAGAAACCGGGTATAGTTGAATTCCTTAGTAGTAGTATATGATCGCATATATTTAGCATATAATACAATGCACTCATATCATACTGGTCAAAATAGTCTGGAACAAGACAAAACTAATCTAGATCAGAGCCAGCAGGCAAAATATATTTGGAGTTGAGAGCTGTAGCTGTTCAGACTCTAACAGAAGCCAGAATTTGAAACAACTGAGGAGCTCGGGCAGGAGTGATGAGGAAGCCGATAGTATGCAGCTAAGGGAGTCATAAGTTTTCTGGTGACAAACTGTATCTGGAAACAGCGCATAGGCCATATGAGGAGTCTCTGAGGATTATGGAAAGATGTCCAGTTGACACATAAAAAGCTGCAGCAGCATCAGAAGAGAGTAGACATTCGACATTGAATACAATGACATCAGGGGATGTATGTGTTGAAATGTTCTATCATTCGTTTCATAAGTATATTTCCTTTAAATAACCTGTATTCCTCTCCTTAGTTATATTTCTGGTTTACCAGTGGGTCACGAACATTAATACAGCTAGAGCATATACATGGGGTATTTCGTTTATATTTCAGGACAACAACGAAATAATTGGATATATATTTTCTTATTGCATGTGCAAGATATTTCAGTTATTATTACTTGTGTACTGCAACCTTTTCAGAAGGTGCATTTTATATTGTTTTTCCACTTAAAATCTCTCACACTATGACGATTTATATATATTTTATTTGTGATTTACTTAGCAATTTTTCGTGGTCAAACTTGTTCGCACTTATGTTTTTTACAAGATTTTCCCATTTATTTCTTTTCTTCGCTTAAGTATGCGTACCTGTATATATAACTAGTTACTACTTCAAGTGTTAGAAAGAATTAAAGATAAGAGCTACTACCAATCTGCCTTCCTACTACCATCCTCCTCGCGTAAGTGTGCCTACAGTATATCTTTAATACTGTATCGTATTCTCGTACTCAAGCTATTAAGATTGTGCCGCCATATACAAATTGGATAGGTTATGAGCCGGGCGCATTCATAGTCATACGACATACACTTACACACTTCATTCAATAGAGCTTCCACTACTCTACCTCTCACGAACGAAGTTGTCGGTTCCTGCATCCGAACGGCTTTATCGCTTGCAAACATTGGTCGTAACTATCTTGCTCAACATCGGAGTTTGTACTCTCCACAACCCTGACCACTTGGGCGTACACCTCATCGCTTCCTATAGTGTAATAAGGCATGCGATTGGCTAGGCTTATTATTTAAATTCCCACACAAGTACTGATACTTAAGCGACATGGACGAAAGTTCCTCTGCGACTGCTGTACCACTTCTAACACCTCCAGCACCACCTGCCGTACCACTCTCATCAACTCCTACCTCAGCTGCTATAGCTGCCACAAATATCACCAACAATTCCAAACATTCTTGGGTACCATCCAACAAAGTAAGTTCTATCCCAAAGCTTGCTGGGCCCGACAACTATAGATCATGGGGTGACATCACGGAGTATGTTCTGGGATTATACAATTGTTAGGACATAGTGACGGAAAGAGAAATGATAATGGAACCTTTCGAACTCGAAGAAGGCGAAAACAACATCGAAAAGATAAATGAGTTTAGAGATCGATACCAATGGGCCTCAACCTATTGTCTAGAAACAATAGACTCCTTGTGGCTAATCCTCCTAGCAACACACAAAACAGCAGCAGCCATATGGAAAGTGTTCCAATATAAATTCGTAAGAGAAAATACCTCTTCCTTCTTCGAGCAACTCAACGCAGTCCTTGATGCCAAATACGATATGGACACACCAATACCTGATCATATTAATGCATACGATACCCTATGGATTCAAATGCGACATCATTGCTGTTCCTCCTCTACTGACGACCGATACACCTTGCCATTCATTTTACCAACGGTTTTTGAATCGCCCATAGCAAAAGCTGCCGTTTTTCTCCGTTCCCTTCCTGTGTTAATGAGTAACATCGTTGACAACCTCCAGACCAACGAGGACCTTACCTATGATCATGTCTACAATAAACTGTTAGACCTGAGACCTTCGGGTAATTCCGAAGAAGACAAAGCGTATAAAAGCACTCATGTCAAAGGAAAAGAAAAGGAAAGGGAAGTGGTCCATAGGATACTGGCAAATACCAAGGAATGTACCTACTGCAAAAAGCATTACCCCACTACGTGGTCAGAAAGACATACTTAGGATGAGTGTAACAAACTCAAGACCAACAATCAAAAGAAGAAGGAAAGAAAAGTTGTTAACTCAGCTAAGATCGGAGAGGCAGAGATATCTGAACCAGTCAGTTCATCCTCTTCCATCCACACTATAGAAAGAAACTCTAACCCACTCTATTGACTAATCGATACTGGCGCAAGCTCACACATGACAAACAACCTAGACCTTCTTATAGACTATGTACCTTCTAAAGGTACTGTTAAGTTAGGAGATGACTCGATAATAGAGTCATGCTGTTCAGGAATGGTTAGACTCATGGCAAAAACCTCAAAAGGTCATGAAGTTCCAATAGTCCTGCAACAAGTACTCTGGATTCCCAAGTTGGGTAAAAGCAACTTGATATCATGGCGCGCTGCGGTTTTGATGGGAAAAGGATTTTAATTAAGTAGTAAAGAGAAAGTTATATTCATTTTAGGGAAAGATAAAGAAGAAGTGGTTTGGGGAAAACTAGACGGTCAAGCCTATGTTGTGCAAGAAAAAAAAGAAGTAGCAAACAAGATGACTTACCAATAATGGCATGAAGTACTTGGACACCCTTCGCCTCCTTACCTCCAAAGCAACAACTACAGCGACGATCTTTTAATCTCCAAAGTTCCTAAAGACTGGCGTTGTGGAACCTGCATCACCTCAAAGTCAACAAAGCACAAACCTGAAGCAACAGAGAACTGATATGAAAACTATTGTGAACTGATTCATTCAGATCTCAGTGGAAAGTTCTCATCCTCATCCTTTGGTAACTCCTGGTACTACGTCATATTCATCAATGACTGCACACACTATACCTGGGTTTATCCGATTAAAGCTAAGTTGGAAAATGTAAAAGTATTTACACAATTCATCACAGAATGACAAACACAGGATACTGCTGTTATTGAAAGATTCCGAACAGATAATGGAGGTGAATATGTCAACAATGAAATCCTTTTAATGCTACAGAAGCATGGAATTCTACATGACAAAACTCCTTCCTATTCTCGCGAATCTAATGGTATCACCGAATGGTACAATAGGATGATAATCACAGCCAGACATTCCATGCTCAACGGATTCCCATTACGCTTATGGGCTGAAGCAATTACAACTGCGGTATACCTGAGGAACAGACTTCTTAACCGATCTATAGGAAATTCAACACCCTATGAATTTCTCTACAACAAAACACTGTTGATAAACCATCTTCACCCATATGGGACCAAATCCTTTGTCCATATACTAGAGGAAATACGCAAACCCAGAACAAAGTTACAGCCCCATGCGATAGAAGGATACCTTGTGGGTTACACTTCTTCCAACAAGATATACCGAATATACATCCCCTCACAGCAAAAGATTTCTGAAACACCACATATCCACTGGACGAATAAGGCAATACAACCAGTAACTCCATCAGATTCTCTACTGGAACTAGAAACTTTTGCAGAAGTCTTACTACCTCCTATTTCAACCTCATATGAGCTACTGGAATCGAAAGAAGAAGAAACACCACCAAAGCTAACTGTCGAAATTGAAATACATCCTCCTCCACCGCCTGAAAACCCAGTAGAATATGATGAACTCGCAAAGCCAGAGGCAACCCCGGAACCACTTGAACACTAGGAACATCCACAGGTACCACATGCAACACGCACCAGATCTGAGAGACTCATTCGACCACTCCAGTACCATGGTAGAAATATCAAGGTACAAGCTAACGAAGACCCCGGGTATACTATTAAGCAACTACTAGTTCGCTTAAGCAACACTGGACCTCAGCTATGGACGATGAGATAAAGGCACTGAAGAAGAATGGGACTTTTGATGAAGTAGATAAGCCGATAGGAAGAAAAATAATCAATAGTAAGTGGGTATACAAAACAAAACAAAATGCTGATGGTACACTGGAAAGATACCGTGCAAGAGCCATTGACAAAGGTTTCTTACAAATCCTGGGATTTGACTTTGAAGACAGCTTCGCACCAGTTATCCGCTAAGAATCACTTCACTTCCTACTAGCGGTATGTGCCAAAAACAAGTGGCGACCATGACAATTCGATGTTAAATCAGCTTTCCTTTGCGGCAAATTGAAAGAAGAAGTCTACATGCGACCGTTACCTGAGTACAGTCACGGAGACAAAGTATGGCGACTTCACGGATCTCTCTATGGACTTAAGCAATCAGCGAATGCATGGTATGCTCTTCACGCCAGATACTTAACATTAAGAGGCTTTACGACATCATCCTTAGACCCATGCGTGATCGTTCACAATAAACACGATATCTACATATCTGTTTATATTGACGACATCACCATCTACGCAGCAGAACCCCACGAAGCTACCTCACTGATAGAAGACCTGAAAATAGCATTCGAGATTACTGACTTAGGGGAAGCTACATTCCTGCTCGGCCTCCACATCATCTATATATCATACGGAATACACCTTACCCGAGAACAATATATCATGTGAATTTTCCAAAGGTACTCTATGGAAAACCCACGCCTATTATTCACACCCTTATCGCAAGGCATTCAGCTACGGAAAGGAACAAAAAAGGAACAGATACCCGACCCCTCCACATCCCAGTCGATAATAGGATCGCTTATGTATTTAACCACTGGCACAAGACCCGACCTACCATATACCATTTCATTTCTCTCTCAATTTTCCACAACTCCCACAGATCAACACATCAAGGCCGCAAAACATGTCATAAAATACATTAACGGTACAAAGAACATTAGAGTCCACTACCCACATACCACGGCAAACATTATCGATACCTGCGTCAATGCCGACTTCACTGCTTGTTTGGATACTCACCGTTCCTTAACAGGATACATTGTGCTCCGCAATAATGCTTGTATCTTTTGGCGATCCAAGAAACAAGCCTCAGTCACAACATCTACCACCAAAGCGGAATATGTAGCTGTATCACTGGCTATGTGACAGATCCAATGGTACATGAAAGTTTCAAAGACATCCGCCAAACCGTACATATCGCCTTTCATGCCGATAAGACTGGCGCGAATTTCCTAGGGATAAACCATCAGTTGAATGAATAAACAAAACATATCGATATACATTTCCACAAAATATGCCAAGAAATCGATAACTGCTCATTCACACTACTTAAGGTTGCATTGTCAGAAAGCTTAGGCAATATATATACTAAGACTTTGGCCAAACTGGTACATGAGCATCTAATGGGACTGTTAGACTGTAGATAATGAGAGGAAGTGTTGAAATTTTCTATCATTCGTTTCATAAGCATATTGCTTTTAAATATACTCCTTTGTCAAAAGTATTGTCCCACACTGCGACCTAAAATGCAACCGTGTAGAAATTGCATGACAACCAGCAACCACGCCCCCATGTTCGAAAGACTACAACTTTATTAATCTAACTCCTAAATTCCAGTTTTTGGTAACCAAATTAGTGCAATGGAGAAAACCTCACATGAGATCTGCAAAGATCTGACTCCTGTTGAGTGTGCGGCCAATGTTGCAGCACATGAGAATAGTCAGTCAGCAATCGAGTTGGCAGGCGAGTTTGATTATGATCACCACACAATCTCATATACAGTAAAACACTAGCAGGATCACCAAACCTTAGGGGCACTTCCTAGGTCTGGGTGGCCAAAGACACTTACCCCTCAGGGTGAAAGATACGCCGCGTCAATGTTTAAGCGGTATCCGTGAATCCCGTGGAAGGTACTTGTAGTTGATTGACTATAGCCATCAGTCAGTCCACCCTACGCTGTGCTATTGTGGCTCCTTACCTGCACAAATGGAGAGCACAGAAGCGGATTCCTTTGAACAAGGTGGATGTAGCTAAAAGGCTAGGTCATGCAAAAAACCTGAAAGGAAAGACGCAAATGCTCGAGGAGGTAAATTCACTAAAATCTCCCAGATTATGTAGGCTCCAGTAATAAGAATTTGTAGCATACCTACTCCGATGAATCGACTGCACAAAATGATCCTTCCGCCCCTAATGACTAGATCTTTCATCTGCCGCATCCAAAGTATGATGAAGATAAGGTCAATCTACAGGCTCATGTCAAGCCAGAGTGGTCCCAGATGATGTGGGGATGCATCTGGATACGAGGCCAGTCAGACTTGATCATTATGTGCAGGGATGAGGATGCTGCACAAAAGGATTACTTGTCAAAGTGCTACATTCAGACTCTCGAGGAAGGGCTGCTTCTCAGCTATCGCCCTAGTACCTTTTTTCTTCAAGGCAAGGCCCGGATTCATACAGCAAAAACTACAATGGCCTAGTTCCATCACCACCAAATTGAGCTACAGCCACACCCTCCAGGTAGCCCCGATTTGAACCCGATCGAGCACGTCTGGAAAGCAATGAAAACTATCTTACGAAAGTACAATCCGGATCTCTAGAAGCTAAAGAGAAATGAGGTCAACTGGACAATATTCGAGGGCCTCCTGAAGGCCACTTGGTGGGCAGTTCCTCAACCTTGAATTGATAGGTTGATCAGGTCTATGCCACGGTGCTTACATGCGGTGCATAATTCACAAAGTTATTATACAAAGTATTAAAGTGTGTTCAAGCAGTATCAATTTAAATGTAAATTCATTTAATTAGAATGTCAATGGGTGAAGATTGACCGGTTGTTGTACCTTCAGTCACCTTAGGGCACTTGGTTGATGCGCGATGTGGGACAATACTTTTGAGAGGTGATTGTAACTTCTCTTCCTCTCCTTAGTTATATTTCTGGTTTACCTATAGATCACGAACATTACTACAGCTAGAGCATATACATGGGGTATTTCATTTATATTTCATGACAATGACGGAATAATTGGATATATATTTTCTTATTGCATGTGCAAGATGTTTCGGTTATTATTACTTATGTACTGCAACCTTTTCAAAAGGTGCATTTGATATTGTTTTTCCACTTAAAATCTCTCACACCATTATGATTTATATATATTTTATTGGGGATTCCCTTGGCAGTGTTTCGCTGTCAAACTTGTTCGCACTTATGCTTTTTACCAGATTGTTCCCATTATTTGTTTTCTTCGCTTATGTATACACACCTGTATATATAGCTGGCTACCGCTCTGGGTGTTAGACAAAATTAAGGATAAGAACTACTACCAATCTGCCTTCCTACTACCATCCTCATCGTCTAAGTGTGCCTACAGTATATCTTTAATACTGTATTGTATTCTCGTACTCAAGCTATTAGGATTGTGCCGCTACATACAAATTGAATAGTATGGAAGGTATCTAGACAAATAAACCCAATGCTAGCAAACTGGGGGTAGTGTTAGGATGGCATCTATATGTCCCCTCAAATCATAGTATTCCGTGTCCAATGTTTACTGTCTTCTGATACAATCTTGGCTTTTTTTTGTATCTAGCGGAAGTCCTTAAATTGTCATCTTGACAAAACCCTCAGTCATGGAGTGATCATAGCAGCTGTGAGAAACCTGTGGAGTGTGACATAGGAAAGGGTTAGTGACCAAAACGGGTTTTGGAAGGTGCATCAGGGGTCTGGAAATGTTTGGAGTCGTCAAGTATGGGTAGTGCATGCTTGAGGGAGCGGTATCTCATGGAACACATTCAGGTACATCCTGTGCATGGCGAAATATGGGCTGCCATTGGACAGAATGAGTCTCCATAGATTCATCTGGATTGAGAGTTTACATCAAGAGAGTTTGGAGCATCTAATGCCTAGGATGCGCCGAAACCAGGTATTTATTTTTGCTGATGTCTATCGGTCTTAATAATTAGTTCTATTCTATCCACAATTGACCTTGCCAAAATATAGAAAACATTTGAATCTAAAGGTTACCAACATTGAATGATTGCCTACTCAATTGCCTTTTGACCGTTATTGACGGAATCATTAATAAGATAGAGCTCAGAATAGTTCTTGTAAAGCTTATATTGCACCAAAGACTAAACATTTTCAATGGCATTGAGATCTGGTGAATAGGTAGAGAGTTCCTATAGAGAAACTATCTGTCCTCCCAGCCATCTCCTAAAGACCAAGTGAGTCTTAGTATTGTCAATGATAAAAAATACTTCTTACTCACCAACTCTTTTCCTAATATCCTACCACATCTCTTGAAAAGTTATAATGATTATAAACTGTTAGGTGGATGCCGATCTCTAGTATGACTGAGAGACGTAGGCCAAAATAATCGTTTGGAGAATCTGTCGAGCAAGGCTCATCTCTATAAGGTAAAGGTAAAGTAAGGATTTATGAGGTAAATAATTTTATATTTATAAGATCTCTTCTCCATTGCTTGATACAGCCTGTAAAGCTTGGGAGGCACTTCGATATTTATATCCTGCATCTGAGTGTTCGCGGACTACTTCTAACTACTATGCCCCTGTAGTGCCATCATGGTTTTAGTACAGAAACGTCCAGAATCTTATAAGTGTGAGCACCGTTTGACCCTAGTATTCCTGCGTTAAGATGACTGTACTATTTGTTATTCCAAACAGCGGCCACTAACTTTGATATCTGCATAGACTATTATATTACTTTAGTCTGGTTGACTATTATTCTAGTAGTCGCTGCGGTTATGAAGTGATCAAGTTCATGCCGGGCCACCTAGTGCCAGTCGCAAGTGCGAGGCCGATGTGTCAACGTCTCAAGGGGCATGAGGTTATCCCGGTCTTCCATTCTGAGCATGCTTTCCCTTGGTCCGCCGACCTCCATAGCGGGGTCCTATCACTAGGACAAACCAACCTGCAGCTGATCTCAGAAGGGTATGGGTGAATTCGGTATATCCCCAATAGCCACTGCGACTGGGGTATCCTCTTGGGGTATTTCATCAAAAGCGTCCCGTCACCTTCAGCGCATTGTTTAGGAAGCCTAACCTGGAAGCCTACTATCTCAATGCGCCTCCTACTGATCCCCGCCGTTCCACTTCTCCAATGTCACCAAAGGTCCCCTCTCATATATCCAGCAAACAGCATGCAGTCAGACATGTGGCCGTGCCTTTTATGGTGTTATGAAACGGGTTTCATTGAGGTGACATTTTAGTTATAGGACGCAACTTGTGAAATCTCGCTAATGACATACAGGCGGCATAAGTGGGCTGCAGGGGGGTGATGGCACTCCAGTAAATCGAGGGTCTGTGCACAGCTACTCTACTGTGGGTCTGTGCACTTATCACAGATATCCATATGCCTAACATGAGCCTCCTCCTACCATGCTTCACCTCGCATACCTTTTATAACATTTTAACTATTTCCTCTAAGTACATTTTAAGATTCAGTGTGGTCCGGGTAAAAAACCTCACGCATTTACGTGGCCACGGTAGGAAAAGGTTTTCCAAACTATTTTACTTCTGCCCTTCCTGGCATGTCCGGATTTTCACTATGAAAATTCTCCACAACTTCCTCCACGATTTGCATATCAGTAGCAGGCTCCCATGTGTTCTCATCTTCTGAACACCCTTGCCATTTAACGAAGTACCACAGTTCCCGCTTCTCTTGGTAGCGGCCAAGTACTTGTTCCCTCGAATAGCCAATCTCGCTTCTTACTATTTTTTCAACCTCCCCTTGTGGATCACTGTCAATGCCCTCCGGTTCTCTAGGGGGCTGTTGACGATTATCAAGAACTGATTCACGGTAGGGTTCCAATAATGTGACATGGAATATGGAGTACATGTTCCATCGATCAGATATGTTGAGCTAGAAGGCACATGATCCGAGTTTTTCTATGATTTGCAAGGGACCATATAGCTTTGGACTTAGCTTCTTAGATTTCCGTCGGGTGCGAATGTTTTTGGCGTTTAACATTACTTTGTCCCCGATTTTGAAGTCCGGCTGTTGACGAGCTTTCCGGTCATAATATTTTGACATTCCTTCCCCTGTCTTTATTAGTGACCCTCTTACTTGTTCATGTATCATCTTAATCCAGTTCACATAGAGTGTTTCTCCAGGATTTTGAGCTTCGCACTGCTTCATCCACTCTGACTATGGATGGAAACCATAGTTCGCATAGAACGGTGACATCCCGTGAGCGTTAGTTGCGGAGTTGTTGTAAGCGTGTTCAGCTAGCGGTAGCAGCTGATACCAATCATCCTGATCGTAATTGACAAAACTTCGAAGGTATCCTTCCAGTACTTGGTTTGTACATTCGGTTTGTCCATCTGTCTGTGGGTGGTATGCCGTCGATATTCTTCGCGTAATTTCCAGTGCTTTGCAAACGGATTCCCAAAGTTCTCCTGTAAACTTTGAGCCCAAGTCTGTGACGATTTCGGTTAGTAGACAGCGCAGTCTCCATACTACTTTTAGGAATGCGTTTGCGACATCCTTGGCGGCAGCCGAGGTTTGAAGTCCGATGAAATGTGCCATCTTTGTAAACCGATCAACTACTACCAGTATTGGAGTGCTGTAACCACGTCTCTGGAGATGTGGTAATCGTATAGTTAATAGGCCTTGTTCTGTACCAGTGTGGTAACTTAGCGAATCAAGGTCTGGAGGCCTTGGCGGAAGTTGTTGAATAGACTTCTTACTATATCGCAACTACTGAAGACTCCGAGATGTTTGGTAGGTCTCAAACTAAAGATTTTCGAAGCGAACTGAAGAGAGTAACTGTTCAACCAAGTATATTGAAAACTCTGTCTGCTGAAGTCTGCCTCTTCTGACATGAATAATAGCAGTTCTTAAATACACTTCTTAGGCTACCGAGAGCCTTATTCTCATAACATATAAGACTACAAAACAGTAGCCTTGAAACAAGACATATAAAGCATCAAACCAATACTCAAAAGCAAACATAAAACATATAGAGTATCAAACTCTATATTCGAAACCAAACATAAAATATATAGAGTATCAAACCGATACTCGAAACCAAACATAAAACATATAGAGTATCAAACCCTATATTCTCAGGCTAGAGGCACACCTCGTTTCCTGAAAGAAATTCAAAACACAATCAGTATCAACTGATACCTGAAATTCCTAAACCAGTAACCTGCACCGGTTACAAGTGCAGCTTTGCGACTCTGGTAGTTGAGTGACAAAGTCCACCGAGATAGATGCCCATGCTGCGTAGGGTATTTGCAATGGCTGCAGTAGTCCATACTTACCGTGTCTAGGCGATTAATTATGTTGGCATTTGTCACAGGATTGTACGTAATCATTGACCCATTCTGAAAGTCCTTTCCAATAGAAGTCTCTCATGATTATTTCCAAGGTTTTTTCATGTCTGAAAGGTCCTGCAATATTTGCATCATGACATCCTTCCGTAATCTTGGTATAAAGCGCCTGACTGCTTGTTGCAAATAGTCTTTGCTTGTAGTATAGTAGATCGTTGGTCAAGGTCTAGTCCTTGGGAAAATCCTTTCCTTCATCTCGTAACCTAATGAGTTCTTCCCTCTGTTGTCTCCAAACTGCATCTGTCCCAATAGCTGCCTGTATCTTGCTTAAGAATCCAGGGTTCAATTGCTTTATACCTTTTTGCAGGATTATCTCATTAGACATTAGAACTTTCTCTGGTATTTCTGAAATGTCATACCAGTGTTCATTGTCATTGGCTGATGCCAGCAGGTAACTGACGCTAGATTCCAGTTCCTGGACGATCAGGAATCTTGTTGCTATATCGGTGCTTCCGAATCCCGCGTTCCCTCATTCAGTATCTTCCAGGTCGTCTACTTCTGTCATCTCTGCGGTGTTGACCTTTTCTACCACCAGCTGAGCTATGCGATCGCCCATTCTTATCTGGCAGCCCGCATTTTTATGGTTAAAAAGTACGACCTTGAGTTCACCGGTGTAATCAGCATCGATTACTCCGGCGCCAGTGGAGATTCCGCTTTAGACCACTAATCCACTTCTTGGAGCAATTCTTCTGTAAGTTCTTTTGGGCGGCCTTATGGCTATACCTGTCCTTATCAATGCTTGTCCATATTTCAAGACAATGTTATCCTCAATAGCATCTAGGTCATGTCCTGCTGCTATCCTTGAGCCCTTCATTGTCAAGTCTGCCTTTTTGCTCAATCTTCGGACCCTGATAACGGGTTCCTTTCCACCTCTTCGAGGTTCGGAATCCAAATTGTCATCTCCATCCCAGTCTTCTCCTTCATCGCCTACTCTCACTGCTAGTGATACCCAAAAGTTTTCTTCTTTCAAAATCTTTTATTCGCAATGCGTAGGTCCCTCTTCAGGATGGTACTCCAGCTATCTGCTCAATACATCAGGCTTTCTGCCCTTCGTGCCTGGTCAGTATACAATGCGGAAATTGTATTCTACCAACTTCTGAGCATACCGAATTTGACGGCCACTCCAGACTTTCGAGGTGAGAAAGTATTTTAGGTTCTGCTGGTCGGTAAAGACTGTAATCGTTTTATCCGTCCCGATTAAGTAGTGTCTCAATTCCATAAATGCTACGAGGATCACGAGAAGTTCTTTATGATTTATCTAAAGATTGCCCTCCACTGAGTTTAATTTTCTGGAACAGAAAGCTACTGGATGTGACCATATCTCAAAGTATTAAGAAAGCACGCAACCAAGTACAAAATCGCTAGCATCATTTTCTACCACGCTTTCTCTTTCTGGGAAGAAGTGCTGGAGTATTGGAGCTGTGGTGAATCAGTGTTTTACTTCAACAAATGCCGTATCTAGTTCCCGTCCCCATTTGAAATTCTGGGGATTTCCTGGTAGTGTCTGGGTTACGGGTTTACAAATAGCCGAGACGTCTTTCATAAAACTTCAATAGAAGTTCGCGAAGGCGATCAAGACTTGTACCTCTCTGACTGACTTGGTGCTTTCCAAACAATTATGGATTCCACCTTGCGGGTGCTCATAGACAACCCATCGATCGCTACCATATAGCCGCGGAATTCTACCTCTGTGGCGTGGAAGGTCAACTTTTTCAGCGATACCGCTAATTGTAAGTCTGATAGACTTTGTAGAACCTTCTTCACACCTTCAATGTGTTCTTCTTCATGCTTTGAATAGATAAGAATATCGTCCAGATAACACATGACTCCGACATCCTAGTATTCTTTAGGTACTTGTTTCATCATATCTTGGAACGTTGCGGGAGCGTTGACCAACCCAAATAGCACAACCTTATATTTGTAATGCCCATATCTCGTCTGGAAAGTTGTTATCCATTCATCACCTTGCTTAATCCTAATCAGGTGGTAGCCATCTTTAAGGTCTAACTTGGTGAAGATCTTTGCGCCAGCTACTCTATCTCTGAGTTCAGACATTAGTGGAAGGGGATGTTTGTGGAGGATAGTAATCTTATTAAAATTTTGGTAATCCACAACTAGGCATAGTCTTCCATCAGGTTTGGGTACAAATAATGCAGGTGCTCCTGCGGAAGATTAACTTCGCGTAATCTTTCCCGGTTTAATCATTGTTTCCAAGTATTCCCGTAAAGCCTTAAGCTGTTTTGTGGGTAGTGGATATATCGGCTCCCAGGGGGGAGATGATCCTGGAATCAACTTGATTTCGTAATCCAATGTCTGTCATGGGGCTAATTTTGCTGGTTTCTCAGCTACAAACAAATGTCTGTAATGCCAGTATTCTCACGGTAATGATTCGAGTCTCACCATATGTCCAATGGCTTCGATTCTTCTGATACGGCATGAATTAGGATCACAAGTGACGGATTCATCGTATTCGAACATATTCACTACTCCGTCATCTTCTTCCCTACAGTTTTCACAACATTGTGCGGAGAAGGTCAAATTTTCTGCATCTTCTATGTGAGACACTGGGTGTTCACGATGCCACCAACCAAAAGGAAATATCATTCCATGGTGACCTGCTTTAGCCACTTCACACGACACTTCTGAGATGTGTCGATTTTTTCCTATTTCCAATTTTATATGGAGAGTGTAACACTTCACCCCAGAGGCAGCTGATGATCTATCAAAGCCTAAGATATCAACAGCATTGTTGTGTTCAATAATAGGAACGCGAAGGTTTTCAACTAGGTCCTGGTTAATAAGGAACACGTTGGAACCTGAGTCTAACAGTACTTTAACTTATTATCGCTTATGGTCTATGTGAAGATAAGCGATCCCCTCCAGACAGTTGAATAGCTTTGGTTTTTGAGCATCTAATTCTACACCCATGGCGCTGATAAGGCTTTCTTGGTTCTTTCGTTTAGGCATTGTTGGTGTCGGGTAGAGGTAACAAGATGTTTATTACTAAGCCCGCGTAGTTTCGACCATTAAGGTCTCCTCAGACAAACTAGTAACTCTTTAGCTCTAACAATCAGGGTCTACATACTAAGTGGCTTTTCACTGATACGCAATTGCACACGACTAGTTTTCCGGCTGCATGCCTTCTCCGGACAGGCCAAACATGGGGTTATGGCAGATTTTCGGGCGGTTGTTAGCCATGTTACTCCCCAAATGTGGGGCTCCGATTTTCACGGACCCTTTCGCTTGGGGTGTCGTTTATCCGTCCAGGTCCCTGAGAAAGGCCTTGTGCACCAAAGTGGTACATCCCTATCCGACACTCTGGCCAGAAGGCAAGATAGTACATACGTATAATACTACTCTGACTTGTGTGGTAGGTGGAACGGCCCGCGTCGGTTGTCCTCCTGTCGTGTTTTAGTTATCAGGTAGATCTTGCAGTGCTATGTCCCAACTTCTTCGGTATAGTAACATGCTTGCACATGGGTATCAGGTGACCACCAGTTGACTCCGCGAACTTCGTAATGTTGGCTCCTGGGCCATGTGGGTAGTTTAACTATCCTCGCTTTCGATCAAGACTCTCCTTATATTGATTCTTCTGTTTGAGCTCTCAATTGCCTCGTGGAGTCCCTTCACTTGGAGCCTGCTTGCATTGATCCTGAAAGGAGAGAGACGCTTGGCGCCACTTTCATAATTTTGAGTTTTGATTCCGGTAGTTGCACACGGAATACTCGATCCCCATCGTGGTCGGTACCTAATACACCCTAGCCAAAGGGGGTTCCTATTCCGATTCCAGCTCTATCTGGATACTGAATACCCAAACGCCGTCGCCGTTGGTGCCACTGAACTGACCTAGGTCAGTTCCTTGTCAGATGCTAGTTCAGAGATTTTATTAACTCGCGCTGGGTGCTCGACAGTTGCGGCTTTTTGAGCTAATTTGGGGTTTACACTAGCCGACCATGCACGACCAATTCCGAGTTTTATCGGTCTTGTGCTGACCGTTGTTGCGGATATATGGGCATCTCCACAACACGTCTGGTAGGTGTGGTCTTTCTTCCCACAATGTGTACAATCACCGTCTCACCTCCCAATGTCTATAACACTCTGCGGAATACCAGTATGAGCCTCGCCGAAGTTCACGTGAGTGGTCTTAGTCGCACCTCCCAACCTTTTCCTCCCCTTCTCAGGTTTGTTGTCCCTTTTTCTCTTTCATTATAGGGCTCCACCTCCCTTGACATAAGGTTTATTCTCCCGCAGTCACTTTGGTTTAGAGTCTCTGCGGTCTTTTCTTTTGACCTCTTGAACTACCTTTCGCTAGCACGGTTTGTCGCGCCCAATTTCCTCTCTGGCCAGAAGCCCTTCTTCTGACTGACCATACAGCCTTAGCGCCTCTTCCCATTCTTGATCCGTTGTATATTGCAGAGCGGACAACCTGCGGAGAATTTGTTTGGGAAGTTTATCTTTAACTTCCTGCCTCCTGGACTCTCCGGTGAGGCATGCGCGAATGTTATGGTTATGCATGACTGTTAGGTAACGTTCAATACTGCCATCATACTCGACTAGCTTCATAGCTCCAAGCGCTAGTCGTTCAGCTTCCGCTGGCGCGAATCGTTTAATCATATCGTGTTCAAAACGAGTCCACGTCTCCAGTTCAGGCTGCTGGGTTTCCACTTGAATTCCGTTCATAGCTTTCAGATACCAAATGGTATAAGGGAGTACTATATCTCCTCTCATATGACTGAGTGCATATATAACTCGTGCCTGAGCATCGTCCCAGGTCCACGGGTTCTGCATGAAATAGTCCGTGCATTGTGTGGGATCTACACATATATATCTTGTGCTGGTTTATCCTCCAAGAATGGAGGAGGTTCTGATGGTCACTTAATATTTATTGCTATCGCATTGGCAAGTGTTTCTGCCATACCAGACTGATCTGGAGTTTTTCCTCACCTGCCTCGGCTAGTACTTCATCTCCGCCTTCATTTCTCGTCATCGTCATCCTCATCATCACTCGGATCTCCAGGGTCACCTCATTGGGCACCTGAAGAGGATGCATCAGCGGCTTCCTTGCCTTTGCTCTAGTCCCTATGTGCAGGCGGAGTGTAGTATTTATCGTCATCGGTTTCTTGGACTGCGGGTAAGGATGTTGGTCCTGCAGGTTCCAGGCTTGGTGTAGCAGCCATTATTTTATTTACTGCCGCTATCACTGCATTGAGGATATTATTTGTCTTCTCATTTTGCCACTATTGCTGATCTAGAGACCTGCAAATCTCTTCCTGGTGAGTAGTCGTGTCAAGCCGTCCTTGTGCTAAGGTACGGTTGACCTCTCTTTCCCTAGTGATACTTTGAGCATGGAATTCTACGAATTCCGCCCTTAGACTAAGGACCATATGTTCTAGAGTCTGATCTCGGGCTAATGCCGCTTGGCTTTCTTGCCAGAGAGTTCAAGGTAACCCCATGGTTACCTCTTCATGTTCCTGTGGAGGCCTCTCTTGGGCAGATATCTTTTTTGCTACTTCCCGTAGCATCTCCTCTTGGATATACTTAACTTCGCTTTCCAGTCATGCCAGCTGTATCAATAGGATCGGAATAACATTATCATGAACATCTTGTCCTTCCACAATTTGCTGCTGAACCTTATGTAATATTGAGATGTTGTCTTGGGTAACTCCCTTCAAATTTTTGAAGGGGATATTAGCTTGCTCGTGCGAGGTGTCTATATTTTTTCTTATTCGTCCAAATATTATCCCCAGACTAGAGGCTAGCCTGGCTAAATTGGCAATGTGGTCTCACCCTGGTTTTGGCGTAGAGGCCCTTATTATCCGATATGTGTTTGCAATACTAGAGGATCACTGAGATGGTAAATTCCCAGTCCGGAATGTGGGTTCATAAGGTGTTGATGGGGAGCGACTCCATATAGCCGAATCGTCGGTTTTATCTGGTGTATCAGGTCGGGTATCCATAGGTTCTCCCGCCATTATTCTTTTTCTAGTGTCTTGAGGAATCTCCGCCATTGTTTTACTTTCCAGATAGGATAGTTGCTTTAATAGCTCTGGATGTCCGATTACTGGTACTTCGTACCCAAGGTCTTGATATCCTTTAAAGGGTTTAAGGAATTGTATGCAAGGTATTCAACGCTTGAGATACCCTAGAGGTGTAGGTATAAAAGGGTTTGGTTGATCTGATTCTGGACTCAGAACCTGAATTTCCTGTTTCTCGAGGTTCAAAACGTACTTATAGTATGTATATAGGTTTTAGGCCCAAGCCGAGGGGGCGTCTTGCCCTCAGATATCTGTGCCTAATGTCTTGTCCTCCGAGTACTGGGTACTCTAGTCGACGATCTCTTGGGACTCGGTAGAACTCCACTCAAAGTTGAAACCGTCCCAGGTGTGATATATGCGCTTGAAATGATCCCTCGTTATGATCACGGAAGGTATTGTGAACCACGAGGGTCCTTGCACATATTCTTCCATGCTTTCGTAGAGCTCAGTGTTGAATATTACTTCCAAGGTTTGAATGTAAATAGGAGAGTGAGGTGCTTCGAAGATATATTCATAGTGTGAGATGAGGGTGGAGTTTGAGGTGAACTCATAGTCCATATAGTGAGTCTTGGTAACCGGAGAACTATCAATATACTATTAGGCAAACGCCGATTCCTAGTATGACTGAGGGACGTAGGCCAAAATCTTTGTTTGGAGAATCTGTCGAGCAAGGCTCGTCTCAATAAGGTAAAGGTAAAGTAAAGGTTTATGTGGTAAACAATTTTATATGGATAAGATCTCTTCTCCATTGCTTGATGATGACTGTAAAGCTTGGGAGGCACTTCGATATTTATATCCCGCATCAGAGAGTTTGCGGACTACTTCTGACTACTATGCCCCCGAAGTACCATCCTGGTTTTAGTACACAAACATCCAGAATCTTATAAACGTGAGCACCATGTGACTCTGAAACTTATCACACCCTTTCGCGGTGGCGGAGTAGTATTACTGCATTAAGATGAATCCTGTATTTGTTATTCCGAACAGCAGCCTCTAACTTAGATATTCGCATAGACTATTATATTACTTTAGTCTTGTTGACTATCGTTCCAGTAGTCCCTTCGGTCATGATCTGATCAAGTTCATGCCCGGCCACCTTGTTCCAATCGCAAGTCCGAGCCCAACGTGTCAACATCTCTAGGGGCGCGGACTTATCTAGGTCTTCCATTCCTAGCATGCTTCCACTTGGTCCACCGGCCTCCGTAGAGGGGTCCTATTACTAGGACTAACCAACCTACAGCTGATGTCAGAAAACTATGGGTGGATTACTTATACCCCTAATAGCCTCTCCTACTGGGGTACCCTCTTGGAGTATTTTGCCAAAAAGGTCCCATCACTTCTGGCCTATCGTTTAGGAAGCCTAACCTTGAAGCCTACTATCTCATTGTGCCTCTGACAAATTTCCTTCGTTCCACTTCCCAGATGTCGGCAAAGGTCCACTCCTATATGTCCTGAGAACTGTATATGGTTGGACAGACAGCGGCAACATATATGGTCTTCTGATGTGGGCTTTATTGCGGTGATATTTTAGATATGGGACGCAACTCTCAAAATCTCGCTAATGATGTCCGGGCTCCACAAGGGGGCTGGAGGGGGGTGTTGCCACACCGGTAAATCGAGGGTTTGTGCGCAGTTACCCTACTGTGGGTCTGTGCACTTGTCTCAGATTTCCATATGCCTCACATAAACATCAATAATAGACTTTCCCGTAATTCCACTCTTAAGAGAAGAATCAGAAAAAACAGATAAAAAAAGACTGAGTTTGACCATAAAAACAACCAGTCATCATCTGGCTAATCCCTCTCTCACCTCTCCTAGCAACAGGATTCAACACAATCCTTTTTCTACTTCTCATTTATGTAACTAAATATTCATTTTTTCATCTTTTTTCCTCTTTCTCCACAGCTACTTTATCTTTCCATATTGCTTTTCTTCTCCACATCTCTCTTCTCCAATGCCTATGAGCTAGTGTCTATTCTAACCTCTCCTGTACTAGATCCTCATTCAAATGAAACTTCTCTTATGCTATCTCTATTTTAAGATGCTTTTGTGTAAGTCTTTCTCTCACTATGATTGATAAAACATTGGAAGCAACTTTCTCAGCAATCCCACAATAGGTAGTATTGCAATTTAGCAAAGCTTCCACCAGCATAGCCTCATTCTGCAACCTGGAACTCTTGAAATATCTTACTCTACCTGTTATTTCCTTGGCATCTTGATTTCCTCTGACAATTGTATTCTTAACTGTGATAAGAATAATATTATAGTAGTGAGAAATTTCACTATATCCCATATGAAATTCATATAATTCAAGAATCCTTCCCATTGTAAACTCTGAGAGGTGATTGGAGGGGGTATAGATTTTAGTATAACTGCAAAGAACAGGAGACATAGTTTTTATAAAAAAAGAGAATTAGGGAAAATAACTTTATTATAGCTGATTTAGAAAATTTTCTTTATATGAGATTAAAAATGCAGAATGATGAGAAGGGTTGTCATTACCATTGATGGCTGCACACTGTTAATTTTGTTAATAGACAATATTTTTACAATTATAAAGTACTGTGTTTCCCAACTCTTAGTATTCATATAAACTCCTTCCTTGAAGTAAACACAACTACTACTGCATTTTCACAAGGGAAACTATATAATACATACATTTCTATATACTCAAATTTGAAGTATATGCATATAGTAGTACTTGCACTTTTGCTAGTCATTGTACTTTTCCAACTATCTTAATACCAATTCCAATATTCATAAGTTTTTACTCATTGTGAAATACGACTACTCTTAACAGCAACTTTTTCCTGCTGCCTCAGAACCATATGGACTGAACTGAATACCTGTTTGTTTCTATTTTGAAAGAAAAACATCCTTGGCCAATTCCTCGCAGACAGCAAGTGTGTATAGAGAAAAGTATTTTGAACTTGAAGAAGGATTGTAATTGGAAGCTCCCAACCTCTCTCATCTTGGAAGAAAGTGGGCTAAGAGTGTAGTTGATAGTGTGCAGCAGTTAATACAATACATAACAGGCAGGCTGGCAATGGTGGAAATTGTTAAGTATTACTAGGATTGAAGATACTTCATCTTAGAGGCTCTATTTTGCTATCTCTACCTCAAGATCATTACAAACCTCCTTCTCCAACAAAATTGCAGTGGCATAAGTCAGCTGCAAAATGCCTTCAATAAGCAGTTGAGAAGTATTTGGTCATGAATATAGCTGGTATATTCCTATTCTAATAAAGTCATATAATTTAGAAATTCTTCATAGTTAGTACCTAGAGTATAGCAAATGTTGTTCATCTCTTATCTAAAGTCAGTCAAGAATATTATAAACATTATAGCTGAAAATCCTAATCAGAAAATACACATAGTACAGAGGCACTAACTGAGGCAGGCTGCTCTCTATCCCGGAAGTGATGATAATGATAGTAATAGTAATAATCACGAGAGCAGTAAACCTCCTACTACTAGGTACTGCCAACATCTCCACTTATCATGTACAGCTGGACATGCTGAGATGAATGACAGTGACAATAGTAATCATAAGAGAAATTGTAGAAGAAATTATGATAAAGGAAGTGACGATAGTGGTAGTAAGAAGGATATAGATGACAATGAGAAAGGTACTGGAGGGGAAATGGAGGAAGCACTACAGGGAGGGAGTCGAAGGAGAGAAAAGGTGGAGTAAATAGGGCAATGAGAGAGGAAGTGGCTACACTAGGTGTCAGGTATGTCCAACTCATAGAAGAAGATGGAGTACTGAATCCCAATAAAGGGCTTGAAAGTCTGGTGTTAGTTTTTCGGTTCAAATAAGTAGTACGGCTGTAACCACCTCTGGAGTGGGGCGGTAAACGTAAAGTTGGCGGGCTTTGTTGTTTACTGAAGGTGGTAACTAGCGAAGCAAAGTCCGGAGGCTTCAACTGAGGTTGTTGCCGAGACTTCTTACTATGTCGTGATGACAGAAGTCTCAGACATGTTTGGTGGATCTCAAACTAAAGATTCTTGAAGCAAACTGAAGAAGGTAACTTTTCAACCAAGTATATTGAAAATTCTGTCTGTCGAAGTCTGTGTCTTCTAGCATAAAGAATAGCAGTTCTTAGATACACTTCTTAGGCTACCGAGAGCCTTATTCTCATAACATATAAGACTCCAAAACGGTAGCCTTGAAACCAAACATAAAACATATAGAGTATCAAACCGATACTCAAAACCAAGCATAAAACATATAGAGTATCAAACCGATACTCAAAACCAAACATAAAACATATAAAGTATCAAACCAATACTTGAAACCAATTATAAAACATAAAAAGTATCAAACCAATACTCAAAACTAAACATAAAACGTATAGAGTATCACATCCTATATTCTCAGACTAGAGGCACATCTCGTTACCTGAAACAAATTCAAAACACAATCAGTATCAACTAATACCTGAAAATCCTAAACCAGTAACCTGTACCGGTTACACCCTGAAAACAAAATAAAACCTTTATTTGAAAATATAACAAGAAAATCCCTAATCCTCACTATCATAATCAGAATTCAAATACGGATACCAAAACCCTTTATCTACCGTGGGTACATTTGAATATCTCTCAAAGCCATCCTTAGTAGGAGAATAACGCAAAGGAATAAATCCCGAAAATACCGTAAAAAACCCATCTCCTGGCATGTTATCAGTCCACCATGCCTGAACCAAATCCATTGTATGTTCTATCCCTTCTACCACTTTCCAACTATTTTCGCTTGCCAGATATCCTTTCCTGCTAACCAAGAACTGTCCTCTGCCATATTATTCCCTGTGATCAAGGACTGCTTGAACTTCCCATTCCTGTTCTTCATTAATAAGGATAGGTGCCGGTTTCACAAATGCTCGTCCTGGAAACCAAAAATCGTCATTAGAGTGGTAAGGTTTGACCACTGAACAGTGGAATACTCTTTTCTTTCTCTGGTACATTCTTGCATCCATGCTAGCCGCATAGTTCTGTGTATGTTCATCGAATTCGAGTACTGTAAAAGAACCTTGCCAACGTGGTTGTAATTTCCGAGAACTGCCAGATTCCATCGCAAACTGGTCTCCAAAAACCATACTCCATTCCCCAATCTCCACAGGTTTGTACGGGTTCCTCCTCTTAGCTGCTACTCTGTTTGATCTTGCTCTAGGTAACCGTAATGCTTGGTATGCCGCATTTTTGATCTCCTGGTGTCGATTGTGGTAGTCATCGGATGCGGGTACAGTTGTAGAGTTGACTTTATAGGTATCGAGTAGTTGGTATTCTTGTCTATACACAGCTTTGTATGGGGACATTCCAATAGTATTGGAGTGACCTGCATTGGAGTAAGCTGTCACTTCAGAGAGGGAGGTAGACCAATTAGTCTGTCTTGTGTTAACAACATTCCTTAATGCTGTTTTCAGTTCTCTAAGCATTCTTTCCTCCTGTCCATTGGTCTGGTGGTGGCCAGGCATAGCCATAATATGTTCAACTCCCATCATTTTTATGGTCTGTTTCCAAAAGCCAGAGCTGAATCAGGGGTCAGCATCACTGACAATCGATGTAGGTACTCCATGAGGCAGGAAGATATGGTGCCAGAGTAAATCTATTGTTGATATCGCAGTAGCGTTCACTGATGTTGGTATCAGCCCGCTGAACCCAACCGCTCTATCCACTACCACCAATACTGAATCACATCCTCGTAGCTTAGTGAAGGGGGATATGAAATCAACAGCAAAGGTGGAAAATATCTCGAAGGGAAAAGAAAGTGAAAGGATATTACCCGTGGGCAATGTAGTCCATTCTCGGTTTAGTTGACATATGTCACACTGCTGGACATAGTCTTTGAAATGCTTACTCATCTCCAGCCAATAGATGTATTGCATTGCGTACCGCAGGTTTCGATTGGTGCTATGGTGTCCTTTATTGTGTATCTTTCCTATCATCACTTCTTTTAGCATTTCTCTATTTATTCTATGACATTTCGCAATATATACGCAATCTTCTCCTCCTCTTGTGGTAGCATAGAGTAGTCCATTACGCATGCTGTAATGTTGTATCATTCCGTTTCGTGAGGTGTTGTTGGAATCCTTCTCGAGCTGGTAGACAGGATCGCTCTGATATCCTTTGATCATCTGTTCTCTCCAAATGTTTTTCATATCATCTACTCCTTGAATGATATCCCTTTCATCCACCACTCTTTCTAATACCGTTACCTCCTCCTCCTCATCAAGTGTCTCATAAACTTTGGAGAGCTCGCGTTTCTCATGAGGTACGAAGAGTGGTTCTACTACCGGAACCTCGTTCAGGTATGTGAGAGGTTCTACCTAGAGGAGTTTATTGTGGGGATGCTCAGGAGATTCAGAATCACGATATTTGGTAGTGGGAGAAACATGTCCTAATGCTGTTTTACCGCGCTCCTTGATGGTGTGGATATCGAGGTGGGGGAGTAGTGAATGGGTATCTTCATCGCTGTGATCATCATGGGTGTTAGAGGGAATTTCGATAACATGCGGGCCGCTACAGGGAGAGCCAGAATAGATCTTTGTTTTAGGTTTCAATTCCTCGTGGTCAGGGCAGAAGGGTTTGTCACAAAATGCCCAATGCATTGATGCATGTTCAAGTTCCTCCTCACTCCTACCACTAGTATAACTTCTATGATCTCCACAATCATTTAGGGGTTCGGCATTTCGGTAATTGCTTGCATCTAGCTGAGCTTTCTCCAGGCTGCAGTTGCTTCCACTTGCTGAATGAGCACCAATGTGCTCAACTGTGAGGGCTTGGAATCGAGACATTTTGTATTTGATAGCAGGTTCTTTACAAGAAAGAACAGATGAAATAGGTGAAGAAGTAGGTGAATCGTCTTCTTGTATGGGATCGTTTGCAGCATGTGGGTAATCATCATTCTCGTCATAAAGACAGGATAATGCATCTGCTAAATAGTTCCCTTTCCCGGGTCTATACACTATTTCGGTATCGTATTTCCCAATGAACCCTCTCCATCCCAGTTGTTTTTTCGTATGTGTTCTGCTTGTCTTAAGGTACGTCAGAGGTAGATGATCTGTGACGATAGTAAACTTGCTTCCTGCAAGTATAAGGTGAAATGCCATCAGCGCATCAACTATTGCTAGGGCTTCCTTGTCAGTTGTGCCATAATTCATTTGGGCATTAGAAAGTTTTCTGCTATGAAGCAAAGCCGATTTGACATTCTCTAGTATTTCTCCTTGTCCTACCTATGCTCCTACCCCTGTGTTGGATGCATCCGTTATTAGCCATATTGGAAGTGACAAATCATATTGTAGTGGTTTCATAACCTCGTGTTTTGAAACACTTCCCTTAACATTCTCCATAGCTTGGTCATGAGTGGCGGTCCACACAAATTCTGCTGTTCCGGTAAGTTCCATTAGGGGTGATGTAATAGTTACAATGTGTGGCAAAAATTGACTGATGTAGTTGACCATTCCTAGAAATTCCTGTAATTGTTTCTTAGTTTGTGGCGTAGTCCATTCTTCAATGTTCGCTATCTTTTCCAGTGCTGGTCAGAGTCCTTCATCATTGATAACATAGCCTACCACTTCTACAGTGGTGGTGAAGAATTCTGATTTCTTCCTGCTAGTGTGGAATTGCGCTTCCTTTAGTTTATCGCAAATCATGGATACGTGTTTCAAATGTTTAGACTTTGTATTGGAAAATATGAGTATATCGTCAGTATATACGCCCATGAAATGTCCTAAATAGTCGGCGAATAGATCGGACATTATGTGCATGAAAGTTACCTGCGCATTCATATCTCCTTGTCGCATTACTTTGCTAACGAAGCATCCAAATAGTGTCTTAAAGGTGTTTTTGCTGCCCTCCTCTGGTTCCACTTTTGTTTGGGAGTAGGCATCACTAAGGTCGATTTTGCTTCCATATCTTGCCCTTCCTAGAGCGTTTAAGATCATAGTTTGGTTAGGAATGGTTTCAATATCCTTAATCATTATCTTATCCCTTGCTGTAATGTCTACCAGTGGTCTCATGTATTTCTTATCCTTTTTTTCCTGAGCAAACATTGGAGCTGCCGGAGAAACTGCTTGCCGTGCAATGATTCCTGCTTTCTCCGTTTCTCTCAACCATACGCTCAGGTCTGTTGCCCATCATTCCAGTATTGAGTAGGTAGGTAATGTGCACTGTTCTTTCACTAGTTGTAGGTCTATCTTGTGATTGATCTTTCTTAGGGGCTGTAGATTTTCCGGTATTTCCTCAGGAAATACCTCTGGGTGTTGGTCCATGACATCTTCAGTGGTAATAACTGCTGCTCGGATCATGCCACTAGTGGGTGTGCGAACAATTCCAACATTCTACTTTGAAAACAGAATAGCTAACTTGCCAGATTCGATTTGAGCTTGGTGTTGTTCCAGGAAATGCATTCCTATTAGTGCATCATATTTTGCTAGGTTGCCAACCAACATCCTGGTTCCTGGTACGCTCAGCCTTCCTGCTGATATCTTGACTGAACATTCTTTATGACCCTCAGATTGTGATTTCTTCATGGCTAGGTGTATCCTGATTGCTGTCTTCAATTCCTGTCAAGGAATTCCATGCATGGTCACAAAGGTGGTGCTAATCAGATTTGCTCCTATTGATCTGGTATCAAACAGGACTCAAGCTTCTTTGCAATTGATATATATCATTCCTTCGAGAGCATCACTAGTTTTGACATTTGTTGGTCTAGCGGCCATTGTAATCATGTCTTCCTCTTCTTCCTCTACTCCCCATACCATTAATAAACACCTCTTCCGATAGTTGTTCTTGTTCCACTTTGTTGGAGGTGACTTCTTTCTTCACCTTAGCCTTGCCCTTACCTTTGCCCTTGTCATCTTTACTAGGACAGTCTCTTGCTAGATGTCCTTTACCTCCGCAGGTATAGCGAAGACCCTTTTCGATTCATTCCTAAGGTTTGGAGTGGGGCTTGTTGTTGGTTTTCCAATTGTCCTTCCGCCCTTCTTGTTTCGAAGTGAATTCATTTGCTGGTTTCTCGAACCTTTCCTTCTCATTAGTACCAGTGCTTTTCAGAATAGCATCTATGCTCCCTGCATTTTGTATAGCTTCCATAACAGTGTCTGTTTCAGCATACTGTAATTCTGCTTCTTGTCGTAACCTATGGTACATGCTTTTGAAGAACTGTTGAATGAAGGCATAATCGCTTATTGTGTTTGCCGGTAGGTGTGATTAGTACATCAGTCAATCAGTTGCTATGGTTGATATTCTCTGTATCTTGCCATTATAAACTTGCATGATTTCATAGGCATTGCGATAGGTATCAGCTTTTTGTTTCGAAGATTGGAATCTTTCTCGTAGGAATCCAACAAGGTCTTCTCTAGTCATGTCTTCACCAAAATGCTCAGCTGCTTGGAAGGCTGCTTCTTAAGCTCGTCCTTCAGTATAGAGAATGCAATTGTTTCCTTCTCCAGCCTCGCTTGTTCGTAGACCATTTTGGCGTAGATATAACTGTACTGAGTTATACCATCTATCAAATACTTCTGGTTTGAGGTCATCTCCTTTATCTGTAAACTTACTAGGTGAAGGTACCTTGATACTGAGTTTAACCATAACAACTGGGTTAGTTCTAGGGGTCAGTGGTCTTGGAACCCATGGTCCTGGGGTTTCTGGTCCCGCTGGGCCTGCTTCTGAGGCCATATCGTCTGATCCTTCATTGCTATCAGAGCTATCTGGATCGTTGCTTGGTGCTGGTGGAGGTACCCATGTACCTGTAGGTTTTATTGGGGATTCTGGATACACTCTGAGGGTTGTGGTTGGCGGTTCTAATGGCTGTTGTGACAACTCTCCCGCTGATTGTTGAGCAGCATCTCTGGCTAACTGCTGAGCAGCTGCATCGCTTACTGCTTCCTCTTTTGCTGGGGCCTTTGTGAACTGTCCTTTGGAATCCCGGGTGCACTGTTGTGAACCTTTCTCAGGGGCCTTGCCCTTACTTGGTCCTGGCACACGTTCTATCTTGATAACTTGCTGAAGTTAAAAAAATATAACTGCCTCTCGAGAGATGTGGTAAACGTAAGGTTAACGGGCTTTGTTCTTTACCGAAGGTGGTAACTAGAGAAGCAAAGTCCAGAGGCTTTAACTGAGGTTGTTGCAGAGACTTCTTACTATATCATGACTACTAAAGTCTCAGAGATGTTTGGTGGATCTCAAACTAAAGATTCTCGTAGCGAACTGAAGAAGGTAACTGTTCAACCAAGTATATTGAAAACTCTGCCTGTCAAAGTCTGCTTCTTCTAATATAAAGAATAGCAGCTCTTAAATACACTTCTTAGGCTACCGAGAACCTTGTTCTCATAACATATAAGACTACAAAATAGTAGCCTTGAAACCAAACATAAAACATATAGAGTATCAAACCGATACTCGAAACCAAACACAAAAACATATAAAGTATCAAACCAATACTCGAAACCAAACATAAAACACATAGAGTATCAAACCCTCTATTCTTAGGCTAAAGGCATATCTCGTTTCCTGAAACAAATTCAAAACACAATCAGTATCAACTGATACCTGAAAATCATAAACCAGTAACCTGTACCGGTTACAACGGCCCTGTCAAATATGTCCTCATATGGTCACTGGCAATGGTACCCCTACAACAAACAGTAAAGTTGATGACAAAAAAAAAATATATAAACTCAATTAAAAAATACATGATAGCTGAAATAGAAAATATCAATTTAATAATGCTACCATTTCATATGACCTCTATTTGCATCTAGTAGAGCCTAAAGTCTCTCAGGCATACTCTCGATCCACCCATCCAAGGTCTCCTAGAGAATCAGATTCCACTCCTCCTATGCTGCATGAAATAATTCCACAGTACTATGGGGCCTTCTTTACTCCATGGAGAATCGCTTTCTGAAGGCTCTTTTGAGAAGTGCCTAGGCATTCACAATTGGGTTGAGATCTGGTGAGTTGGGAGACTAAGGCAATCTTTTATATCCACATTTTTCCTGCAATTTCATGTTTTCCAACCCAGCATACCATGATGCATTATTAGCTGCCATATAGATAGTTTCTGGAGCTCTGTTTACGCCTTCTATGAAAGGGATAAGATATATCTAGTGTATCTCAGTTGCATATTGGTGTGCATTGAGGCCAAGTCTATCACCTTTGCTAGTCCTCTCCTTCTCAGTCCTTTTCCTCACAAGAATTAACTCTGTCTTCCCTCCATGCATAATTGCAGCATAGACTCCAATGTTGGTACATCCTGACTTAAAGCTGGGCTTTAAGTTTTTTTCTTCGAGCTCTTCACCTAGTCTAAGTCTGAACTTTCTTACTACTAGATTTAGGTCATATTTAATAGTAGCTTCATCAATAAAAACTACCCACTTCCAAGCTCTTACCCAGTTCCTTCTTATCCTTGCAAACACCTTTCTCTTCTCCTACTGTCTTTTCTTGCAAAATGGCTTTTTCTAGGTATTTTGAGCTTAAAATCAGCTTCTCCAGAGATCTTGTTTATAGTATCTTTCCTAAGACCAACATTAGCCTTCTGGGTAATATCCTTTAGTGATAAATGAGGCTCAGAATCAATAATATCAAGAACTACCTTCCTTTTGGCATTGGTAATTTTCGTGGATCTGCCAGCTCTGGAAGCACCATGGGTGTTGCCATCATGAATTTTTACTCTTTGGATCACTGATGAAACAGTTGATTTGGGGAGGCTCATCAACTTAGAAATTGTATTATACCCCATATCAGTATATTTATATAGGGCATAAATTTCTCAGTTTCTGTCTTCACGTACTCTTCAGGTATGTGGTATGGCCATAGTTTTGGGGAGATGTAGGGGTGATGTGGCAAAAAAGGTGTTACTATGGGCTGTACGAGAACTTATTAGATAGGGCTGTACAGGAAGTAGTAAAATTGGATATAGCAGGACTTGAAATAGTAGAGCCAGTAGATATTAAGCCTACTGAGGTATTTCATTTTACTTTCTGTCTGTAATTTTTGCTCCTCTGTTTTGTTATAATTTCTTCCCTTTTCCTTATCTTATTTCCACATGTTGTGGCCATTTATCGCCTGGAAGGAGCAGGAGTACTTTATTATGCCTCATCATATTTGTATTCAAGTTGCTAGTCCAAACTTACCAAAACTTTAGCATAGCTATTATCCAAGTCCATAAATACTTTCCATTTCCAGCATTATTCCAGGTGGTACTCTATAGCTATGTGTAATTTGGTGCTATCAAAGGATGAAATATGATTTTGAATTGGACTCCTATGCAAAATAGGCTCATAACAAGTCTGTGTTATATCATTAAGAGTTAAAAGTTAGTCTTATCGGAAAGATCAATATGTGTGATAGTTAATAGTTTGCATATAATTTATATACATATGAATTATGAGCAGGTAGTTAATATGATTTATGTGCTAGATTATTGTTTTGTATATATGATTTGAGCCTATCTGAGTAGAAAACCCACTCTCAGGCAAAGCTGTTGTTAGCAGGAAAGTGCATGGCAACCAGAGTGACCCACAAAAAATATTTTGAGATATTATTAGTTTTATCATAACACAAACTTTAAACAACTACTATATACTCAAAAAAAAATTCAATAATTTATTTGAATGCTGTAAAATTTAGTTTGATACTTCTGCTACAATTCTATGAACTTAAGATTTTTAAAACTCACTAAACTACATATGTTTCCTTGCATTTTTGTTTTTAGACCCTGGTGAACCGCCTCTTCTCTTTGAAATATTAGTTGAACTTTCACCTTCTATACTTGAAATAGTTGCTTCATCATTGTGCTTATCTCCGATGTCTTCTATGATTGTGGTAGTTAGTCCTGGGTAGGATCTAGTTACATTACCTGATTGCTTACTTCTTCTAACTTTGACTAACTGAGCTTGTTGAATAGTATTATGTGAAAGCTTGGTATATAGCCACGTAGATTGGATATGGTAATTTGACATGAATTATCATATCTACAGAAGTTAAATTAAGTTTAAGTAAATATTTAATTAATCATTAAGATAATACTCATAGCAAAACAATACTTTTTATTACATTTTCACTTTGGTTTAACTAATACTACAATCATCA